>CM052130.1:26779669-26879809 GCA_028454255.1 Halictus ligatus
GAGAGAGAGAGAGAGAGAGAGAGAGATAGGAGATAGAGCGAGAAAGAGAGAGCGAGAGGAAGAGTGATCGAGTCGGCGGCGGCGGTCGGCGCCTTTTGATCTTGCCTGTAATCCCGTCGGGCCCCGCGGCCTGACTGACGTCATGAAAGGTGTCCGAGAGCCATACATACGCGACGAACCCATCTAGGTGTGCGATGTATGCTGGTGGATATGTCCTTACGAGCCATTGGGATCCCGTGAGGTAGGGGGATGTAAATCTCGAAGATTTGATGAATGACGAAACGGGACTACTTTGGCTACATCGGGAACGGGCAGAGGATCGGGGTTCGGCGATGTCCCTTTTTTAAAGCACACTCCGTGGCAATTAGCACAAGTTTTCATAGCAGGTGTTGCAAGGGGCTTCGTGTAATGACAGGTTCATTACAGTGTTTCGTCGATTATCAATTTTTCTGAAAGCCGGGCGCATGTTTTCAATGGAATTAGCGTGTTCGCGTTCTTACCTTTCTCCTCATTATCTTCCCTCCTCCGCTCGATAATGCTCTTGCGTCGGATGAATTTAATCAGCGATAAATCGATCCGGGGATTGCTATTTTGAATCGGGCCGCGAGCGCCTTTCTTTCCGAGCAACGAGGCAACGAGGCAACGAGGTGTCGTATTATTCTAGGGTTCTTGTCGAGGAACGGTCCCCCGATCAACGTGCTCGAAACAATGCTTCTTTATCGCATTCAATCACCTCCGTACGTCGTAAAGTTTATATCATAGTAGGTTTGCCACGACATTGCATAATACCCATTAACATTTCGATGCAGGAAAGACCGGAAACGTACGAATTCGAAACAATCGAAGGTCGAATGCTGGGAATATGCGCGCATCAATTATACCGAGCACCATTATCGCATTCTAAATTACAATATTTTATGAAATAAAGAATTAATCCGTATTTATTTGATTTGAATCGTGTCCCTTACCATTTCCAACAACGAGTATCAAATTCTGGCTATAAATATCTCAGTGATAAGTTACATTTCATAGCAGCATTCGGAAGGAGTTACATAACTGATGATATTGTTTGATTGGAAAATATGGTACGAATATAATCTATACGGTGCTCGTTTTTTCTTTCCTTTTGCTGGACAAAAAGAGAGAATTTAGTGGGGAAATTCAGCAGAACCCTGGCGAATTTGCAAAAAAATGTGCCCTCGCGAATACGTGCGCGAAACGCATGCAGAAATTAAATGTTACCGGCGATTTTTATGCAAACGGTCTTTTATGTAAATATGACATGGCCGTGGTTGTACCGGCAAGAGCGTGTCTCGAAAAGAGGTAGTTTGCATGCGAGAATTTTCAGGAGAAGAGATTCGCTTAGGTAAACCCCTTAGCCGACTGCATTTTACTGCTTAACGCAAAACCGGACTCGTAACTCGTAACTCGTAACTCGTAACTCGTAACACTTAGTTTTCGTAGGCCCGTGATCTCTGTCTTACGTAAACGCCTCTCCCTTAAGGAGTCGTAAGGTGGACATCATAAAAGGGTAGAAGAGACCCGTCTACTCTACCGAGACGCATCTCATTCTACTCCTTTCCTTCTTCCCTTCTTCCCTTCTTCTGTCGTTTCGTCCTTTCGAGCCTTTCACAGAGGAACTCGCCGGCCGCTCGTTCCTTTCCGGGAACTTTTTCTCCTGCCGCTTCTCCTGCTGATTCTCCTGCTACTTGTGCGACGTCGTTTGTTTAACTTGATAATTATAATTAAGTTCATTAAAAGGAAGACTAATTTTACCAGTAATTAGCAGTGGAGTTTTAGCGACACCTTGCGTGCCACCTCTGGGCCTTCTGACTTTTTTCTCGTCTGTCTCGGGAAACTATAGTTTCTTTGGTTTGTTCCCGTCACAGCTTGAGAGCACGGATTCAAACTTCCCTCTGCTCGCGCGCCGTTCGTATTTTCCCGAACATTTCCCGAAAATTTCTGCGTAACGATTCGCCGTTTATTATCGCACACGTTATTCGGAAGTATATTTGTTGTTATGTACGTTCTTGTTCTTGTTCTTTTCTTTCAGGACAAGGGCGTGTGAATCAACTCGGTGGTGTGTTCATCAACGGGCGTCCGTTGCCGAACCACGTTCGTCATAAGATCGTAGAAATGGCCGGAGCCGGTGTCAGACCGTGCATAATCTCCAGACAGCTGAGGGTTTCGCATGGTTGCGTATCGAAAATCTTGAATCGATATCAAGAAACGGGATCGATTAGACCGGGAGTGATCGGTGGTAGCAAACCACGTGTGGCCACACCCGAAGTTGAAGCGAAAATTGAAGACATGAAGAAACAGAATCCTGGTATATTCAGCTGGGAAATTCGGGACAAGCTGATAAAGGTCTGTTGACATCGTCTATACGATAGTAATATCATCTCTCTTTTATTGAGTCGTCGTGCGTACAATCGGTGATGGACAGCTTTCGGTCGAATGCTTTTCTAATCGAAATGCGTGTCAAAATATCGAGTACTTTTATTATCGAATCTATTATGCGTAAATTCGGTTGGCGAGTACCTCGGCATTGTGTGTATTCAATCGCTTTAAACTGCGAGTCAGCTTTCTCGACGACACGGATCAATGTACACGTTGTGTCCTATCCATTGATTTTTAAGAATGGCAAACACTTTCGGCTAAAGTTCCGGAAAACGATTAAATCCGATTCAGCTGAAATTTGGAAAATAACTTCATTTTCTAATAAAAACATGTTTCCCAAACTGATTTTTGGCGACTCGAAAACATTTTTTAACATACTATAATATCATTTCCCAGCTTATTCGACACTCGCTACAGCGAATTCTGCCTTTCTTAATCGACGGAACACGCGTTTTAGGACGGAGCCCCTTCCCCCCATCCCCCCAACCCCCCATCCCCGAAAATAAATTTATTGGATGTAGCTGCAATCGATGTACTAAGTTTTTATAAATTACTGACAGAATATGTTCATCACGAGGGATGCTGCTTATTTCGATGAATAAGTTTTATTTGAGGGAATGTTGCGTTTGTTTGGAACGTTACCGTTAAAAATCGAGAATTTCACATGCGATAACCTCTAACAAAATGACAAATAATGATTCTAATTTGATTATTTATCATTTCTATACTAACTAGTCCAATGTGGTTCTGCCAGCAGGACGGTGTCTGTGATAAGGGGTCAGCGCCGTCGGTTTCCAGTATATCGAGACTTCTCCGCGGTCCTGCGAATCAAACTCGGCCCGTTGATGATCCTCGCAGGAATCATTCGATCGACGGAATACTTGGTGGGTCTATTTCCTTCCATTAAACGTATCTAATAGTTGATTCAACTAACACGACGGATAACGGTATTTTATAAAGTGAAACAACATGCCTGGTCGCTTAATTCGACACAACGCGACGATTAAATTAATTAAAAGCTCCTTCCGTGATCACGGAGTTTCGCGGCGTTTCGCGGCGATGCGATACGATGCGATGCGATCTTACAAATCTTGGTGAAATAATTAACAAAACCGGATCCAGCGGTTCGCCGCTTAAAAAGATTTTCGAGACGGATACGTACACTCGAAATTTGCGAACAGCGTCGTTGTTTTAACACCGCATAAACCATTAGGCGGGCGTAAATGAAACGCTCGAGGTAATCGAGCGATAAGCGTAATTATAGCGTGCAGAAACATTAAGTTAATTGAGTTAAGGTAGCCGTAACGATAAGTACCGCATGCGTATCGGTAATACATATTTTGCACTGTACGATTCGTGAGAGCCGTGCGATTTTCAATTCGTAGTAAATACCCTAATGTCCATTTTTCTAAGGTCTAGCGAGCCACATTTCATTTCTATAGAAACGATCGTATTACCGTTTTATTGCTGTGCCATTACCATACATTTTACCCCAGTGGCGCCCAGTTAAATTGAAATTCAAAAAATATAGAAAACATTATTCGCTTGTATCCGCAAATCATTTAGTAGAATATATTGCTCACCGATATCAATGAATTTTTATTCTGTACATTGTTCGTTTCAAAATGTCGAAGAAATAATGTAATAAATCCTTACTTATAATACTTTACAATGTCGCTAATCACCTAGCAGTCGATGCGACGTAAAACTATCGATTAAAAGAAAATGTCTTGAGCAATAACGTACTTGTTATTTCAATAACGCGATACATAATTATTTCCACTTGTATATTTTCGACCGAATTAATTTTGACATTTATACTAGACTGACTAGTATACTCGTAGTCGTTTGTTCGCATAATGCTACACACCGAGTCGCCATGTTATCGATGCCACGGAGTTTATATTTATTTAAACGTTGAAGGCCATGATAAAAGTGTTAAAGAATCTTCGCTCGCTGAAAGCAGAATAATTTGGAGGGTAGCAAGAGATTAACAAAAATATAGGCCCGGTCGGTCGATGCGAAAGAAGTCGCTTGCTTTTTTATTTATTAGCAGGAGTGGAGCTCGCGAAGAAATATTAGGCGTCCCGTGGCGCGTAGATGTGTCGAGTTTATTACCATGTCGAGAAGATTTAGTTTTGATTAGATGTACCCCGAGAATTGCAACCCGATCTAATCGTAAGAACGCGATTATGTTCAGCCTTGCCCACCTGTTGATGATCACTTTACGCTATTCATTGAACAGGTTTCCGCTTTATTGTCTCTCAAATCGTGTCGGTCAATTTGTCGCCGGTATACACTATACACATACAAAAATTGTGGCAACGTAACTTTGAAGGAAAACGAACTCGACAACGATTGCTATACTCCTACAAAAGTAATTAATTTTCTAGGAGTAAACTAAACCACGTGTTTTTAATTTTGTTTGTCAGTTTGATACAGTATTTTCAAAACTATTATATTCAGACTATTTATCGATATCGAGTAACCAGAAAAATGTACATTTTCTTAAATTCCTATTTTCCCTTCTGCTTTATAATTCATTTGTTATCAGAAACAAATGATTTAGCCATGTTATATTCGATCAGTAGCGAATTATAGATATTATTGTTTTACAAATATCTAACAAAGAATTAATGGACGTCCAGCTTGCGAGTTAGTAATATTGAAAATCATTTGCACATTTAATGGTTTGTTTTAAGAGAACAAAAGTTGCGGTGTAACCTCTGTGTCTGAAAACCTCTATGCATTGTATGTACAGGTAGGTAGTTCGGTAATATTTTTAACATACCGAGTGCCTGCCGCGAATATCAAATCCAAAAATTGCAACAAACTCAAAGTAATCGATCGCAGTGAGAGTTTCGAAGACAATCCTAATAAAATTCGGTTTATTCGAATAGAATCACGATAAACGCAAACTTCTTAACCTGGCCAAAAATTAGTGTTGGCCATGTGCGACCGACGTGGTATTTAACGTGTAATATACAAATTTTAGAAGAGTAATGCAGAAAAAGAATAAAAGAAAAGAGCGGAGGGCGTAAAGATTTCTGCACAAGGTGTGTGGTCTCCCGAGCTTTGTATCGGATGTATACATATATGTACCTACGTACGTATGTATGTGTAGCTGCCTCTACCTTCTGTTTCCTTCGGCCAGCAAACCACACTGTGTTGATTTAGACGTTCTAGTGATCTGAACAGGCACTTCGTCATTAATTGTTCGTATCGTTTTAGATGATTTACTTCTTGCGGTTTTGTTTGAGAACACATATATATTTATCACCTGTCACATAAGAAACATTTTATTATCTTTCTGTTGAAAGTTGTAAATTCTTTTGAGCATTATTATGGCATTTTTCAAAGCACAGCGAATACGACCTGAAAAACACGTTAACGTTTACATTTGAAAGAATCTAATACGCATTTGTCATAATATTGTATTAGCAATAGATGTTCTTTTACGTGAGAAATAATCAAATATTTTACAATCATCGCAAATAATCAATATTAAATCTACCACCAGCGATGTCTCGAAATTTCATTACTAATTTCTTTAATTTGAAGTCGTTAATCTGGCTGGACAAAATGCAAAATGCAAAATGCAAAATGCGTATAAAGTAGATCACCGGTTACTTGGAAATCATATAATAAATAATTGTCGTTAAACCATCAAAATTCTGCTGGCTCCAATTACTGTATATAAATTTCAACGCTGAAGGGCCATCGTAAATGTTGTTTTCTCCGATTCATTGAACAGGTCATCCTAGATTGCTTTAAGAGACTCGAATTCAAATAAGATGAAATACAAGTCTGCGTTCTTTTCAGTTTCTATCGATCAAGTATTAGCTTACGAAACGAGATAGTTGGCTGGTTTCTACTTATTTCATGACACGAAGATTATTCGATAAATTTCATCTACTCTGTAGTAGGTATAGAGCATAAGCTAACGGGCCACTGTGCGACAACGACAAGAGATTCGTGCTAGAGAAGAAGGGGAACACGGTTCGGTTCGGTTCGTTAAACGAAAGTACGAATCTCGTGGACGATAGAAGACAAGACGACGGGCTTTCGTTTAGCTCGTGTGGGACGGGACATGTCAAAGAACTTAATTTCTTCGCGGCGAACCCTAATTTCTCCAGTGTTTTAGTTTAGTATAGGTTCGGCTGGCACGGCTGTAATCAGAAGGGTCTTAATGGTGGGTTGCCGAGTCCGGCGTGTGAACTGTGGGCGTGAACGGCTCGCTTCCTATCTTCGGTATCTGACGTGCAGCACGTGCTGGACTGGGAGACCTTCTTGCCGCTATTAAGGAGCGTGCTGCGTACCATCTCGCTCGAATCGCTCGAATCGCTCGAATCGATCCAACTTTGGTTCCTCGATTCCTTTCTTCGATAAGAAGCCTCGATCGCGTCTTTTCAAGAATTTACCGTTTTTACCTTTGTTGTCCTACCTACGAAGATCAAATAAAACTATAATAATTATCGACTCTTCCCTTGCCGCAACAACATTTTCTGTCGAAAGTAATCGTTCGGTAATTACTTGGCCAAGTCGAAACTATTCTGTAGAGAATCTTGATAGTGACCCACAGAATTTAGGTGAACGTGTTAAAGAAAACAGAAAACATGTGATTCGAATGTCGAACAATGGAACATTCGTTACAACATATCTCTCGTACGCGTCTCATTCATTTTGTGACAGACCTTTGAACGATCGAAACACGCGTACAGGATGTCCTAAAAATGTTGCACTTCCTTGAAAGGAGTCATTGCCGAGGCGACTCGAAGCAACTTTTTCCATTGTAGAAATGTTCTTCGCTGCTATTTCAAAGAGTTATTAACGGAAACGCGGTTACGCCAATGCCAACGACAATGTCCGCTGTTGCCGCTTGTTCCGATTGGTCCGTGTATTTCGTTAATAACTCTTTAACGAAGGGGCGCAGAATGGCCTCAGGAATGGCCCTTTTCAACGAAGTACAACATTTTTGTCATCTGGCGTGTCTTTGTATATTTTTCTTCGCATAGATATTCATTTGTGTAAGTATCCTAAATGGAGTATCATTAATGATCGATGCTATTTTACTTTAACTTTGGTGCAATTTATAGTTATCGAACGTAGAAATCGTTGTACGGATCATTACTACATCGTAAACAATCTTTTATTGCTGCTAATTGCTGCGCGGTTATTTGAATTTGATTACGTAACACAGAGATAATTATGGTTTTTGTTTCAGGCGGTAGTAGCGGTGATTCAGATACAGAAAGCGAGCCAGGAATCACGTTGAAAAGGAAACAACGCAGAAGCAGGACCACGTTCACCGGTGAACAACTCGAACAATTGGAAGCAGCTTTTCATCGAACTCAATATCCGGATGTTTATACGAGAGAAGAGTTGGCCCAAAAGTAAGTTCTATTTCTTTTTTTATTTATCCTCTCGCCTTGAAAACAAGACTAGACAATGTAGAACGATTCGATTCGAGATACGCGTAAACGAAGTATACGAATGATAAAAACTCGGATAAAAAAATATAAATAATAAATTAGTTATTCGAATTTCTTAGAAAAACTAAAGTCGTTTAGTGGAATTGTTAGAAAGTTCCATTGGATTCCATTGGAACAGTGTGCCTGACGCTTGTTGCGAACACACTTCGGAGTAAAGTACTATCTTTGACTGGAACGAAGTGTTGACCGATGTTATCTTGAACGCCTATCCAGGCTAATGTTAGACTTTTCTGATTGTTACAGAACAAACTTGACAGAAGCTCGTGTCCAAGTGTGGTTCAGCAACAGACGTGCCAGGCTTCGCAAGCAGCTGAATAGTCAACAACTGAATGCTTTCAACACAATGAGCTTGCAGTCGTTTCAGTCTCAGCACTACGGTAGTGCTGAAACTTATCAAAGCTACGGTCAAACGTCGGTAGCTGCAGCCGCAACAACCACGACCGGTTATCCTCAGCATTACAACTACAGCGAAAATTACTACGCCGCGCAGCAACAATGGCCGAGACCAACCGCAGAGAACTATGGGTGAGTTACCAGTACAGATTTCTATTGCTTCTTCTTCGCGTCGACGCGCAACGGTTTGGGAACGGAAAACGATGAAATATACTGAAAAGGAAAGCATAATAATGACATATATCCGTGAAATTTGATTCGGACGACTCCTCCGAAGGATTGGTAAGATAAACCCCAACGAGCTTAACGACCAATGAAAATATTAGGTACGCTGAACGCGTGAATAATTGTTGCACCAAACGGACAACTCGCGCGTTCGATCGTGCGTTTACTTAGACTCGGGCTAATACGCAAAGAGCGATACAGCAGCGTTGTCGCGGTAACGAAGATATTTCGGTAAACTTAAAAATGAATGCTAGACCCTCCACGAGGCGGGTCCGGCGTCGAAGAAAAGTGCACGTTGTCGAGGCAGAGATACATTACTCGAGACGTTTAAACCAGTCGAATCACTCACCCGACCAGAGGGCCAGCCACGGAAAGAAAAAGGAGAGAACGTCGGCAGGTATGCGGTGGAAAGAAAGAGTCGGTATCTACGAAGCTTTTGCTCGCAGAACGTTTCGAACAATTAATTCTGCCATTGTGGCGTAATAACAGGTTGGCGAAATGCTTGGCCTGCTGTACGTACAGCAGGGCTGTTACACGTGAAGTGTAGAGGCCGATTCGTTCGAGTGCCGCAGAGACTGCAAACGAAGAAAGTCTACGGAGAAAGATGAACGCACAACCAGTCGCTAGTGGATAACCGGATACATGTACAGCAACGAGTTTATTAAGCACAGAGTCGTCGAGATAAATCCGAAATATTTCCGGACAGTCCCGCAAATAAGATAATGGGTAAGCGCGATAAGGTAAGGTTGTCGTCGAGTTACAAAAGGGAAAATCCGAGCAACGAATCGAGAACAGCGGCAATAGTCGAATCGTTTTGTGCCGGAAACCCACCCGCAAAAATCATTGCGTGGTTTCGTTGCAACCGGACACGCAAGTCGACCTTACGAGTTTGCCAAGAAGTTCAAAAATAACGAAACGTACGAGGTAACTCCATCCCCGGGCGGACAACTCGCAGGAATCGTTCCGAGCCAAAGAAAAAAAGAAAACCGAAAAACTTCTGTTATCGCAGATCCTCCGACTTTGTGACCTTCCT
The DNA here is from genome assembly GCA_028454255.1 of Halictus ligatus. Classification (NCBI taxonomy): domain Eukaryota; kingdom Metazoa; phylum Arthropoda; class Insecta; order Hymenoptera; family Halictidae; genus Halictus; species Halictus ligatus. The sequence continues at coordinate 26,789,213 of CM052130.1, forward strand.
GTAGCCCCGACCACACTCCCCTTGACCAGCGCTGGGCACGGTTCAGCTCCTAAAACGTTCGCTGGTATCTCGCGTCTTCGTTGCCCGAAGGTAACGACGCTTACTGGAACGGAACAGTGGCCGCTATGCCGGAGACGGTTTTGCCTCGAAAAACGTGCTCGGAACTGCCCTTGACTATTACACGAGGAGCGCGAATCCGTGTCGCCAGAAGAGGGTAAAAGTTACCCCCCCCCTCTCTCTCTCTCTCTGCCAGTACCGGGAGTATGCACGACAGAGACGAAACACGCCACGCGGCGGAAAAGCATGAGGAATATCCTATGTGTCTATGTGTAAAAGGGGAAATTGGAGAGTGGGGGCAAAAAAAGGCTTGATCTGGCGACACTGGGCGGCGTAGTCGAGGCAAAGGGAACTGCAAAGCAGCGCAACGCCAAAGGTACCCTTACGCCCATCTTCACGGTGGTGATGACGAAAATGTACTGTAGCGGGGTCAAAAGTTCGATGTGTATTTGCGAAACCAAGTCAAATCCAGTACAAAAACTTCATTCGATGATATTTAATTATATTACTTGGAAAAGATGATGTTCAACTGTATGTATTTGTAAAGTGCTCGAACCACAAACGTTGGTTTCGAACCCTGGAGCACGTACTTGTACTTGTAACTACTTGCATATTTGAATATTCAATCGTTATCGCACATGTTTAAATAGAATACCCGTGGTCCAACATGTATACATTCTTTGTTTCGCGATACCGAAACCTTTGACGAAATGTTTTTCCTACTGAATAATATATAATTTTGCGTTAAATATTTGTTGTTATAGTATGAAACTTGTCTATGCTGGTAAACAGTTATTCGTTGTTTAGAACTTCTTTAACGAAAGATTCAACTTCTGTGTTGAAATTCAGTTCCGTTTGTTCCGAGTGTTTGTTTGTTCAAATGATCTGGATGAATCTTGATAAAACTCCATAATATAGTAAAATCAATCGATATACTTAATACAAATTAAGCGAAATGTTAAATCTCCTTAGAACTGTGATGTTCCATAATTATCGGCACAATTATGAAATGCGAGAAAACTGTGAGCGAATCGCGAATAGGAAGAAGACCGCAGGGATCGAGACATAGAATGAGACACGTCGTGAGAGAGTGCAGAAAGGTGAGAGTAAAAAAGGGAAGCGAGGCAGAAAGGAGAACAGGTGAGATTGGAGGACTATCGGGGAGAGAGAGAAAAGTTAGCGAAGAAGAGAAAGAGAGTTGTCGGTACGGTTCGGTTCGGTTCGGTTCGGTTCGGTGTGGCGCGGTGCGGTACGGTGCGGTGCGGTGCGGTGCGGTTAGGTGCGGTGCGGTGCGGTGCGGAGAGGTGAAGCAAGCGGGGCCCCACCGACACGTTTTCTGTGTGGTCCTCAATTATGTTGCTTCTTCGGCCCCCGTAATGAAACGCTACCGGCTAATCTTCGCCGATGGCGATGATCCAGCTTTAACCTGCAACGGCGTGGCCTTTCTTTCACCCCGGAAGCGATTCGACCTCGACGCTCGGTAGCCCTACGAATTCTTACAAATCTATACTTTAGTTGCTTCTTTTTTTCACCCATTTTTACAGAAAACTAGCGATCACGAAACATGTGAAAATTACCGCGAGAATCAATATTCTTGATAATAACGAACACGCGGAAACTTGCGAGTGGACTGCGGATTTTTACCAGTTATGTTCGTGTTACCAGTTATTTCGTAATTTTAACATACGCTAAATGTAGAAATGGCGTTTTAAATGGCTTTAAGTGAGCAACAAATAATATTTTTTAATATATTATTTAAACGAATGGTGACACGGTAGATTTATCTTCGGAAGCGTGTTCTTCATAAAAAGACCCACTCTTCAGCAACTTTTCCATGTATACCATTCATCTGTTTTCACCTGGATTCTTCCCTTCCAAGAGCTGGTAGAAAGTTGAAATGCTTACGAGTGATCGTATATTTGAAACAACTTGTAACAAAAACCTCTGCGATCTCAAGATCCAGTGGGTGGTCGTCGATGCGTCTCGTGCGAAGCGACTCGCCACGGAATTGCGTCTCACGCGATACTTTCATAGCTATCCCATCTTCCGGGGTGGGCGCGAGGGTGGACGTAAAGTTTGCAGGATCTTTTAGCGTAGACGTTGCTGAAAATGTTCCACTTTGTTACAGCACGGACTTTACGCAGTTCTAAACTAATCTCGATCTCTCGATTTAAAGAAACTCAAAGTAACTATCAGACTTTCAAAGTTATTCTAGGTAGCAATTGCAAGTGTCTCAACCTGTATAAGAAGAATCGAAACCGAAGATAAGAATCGGCTTTACAGCTGAAAGCGATCAACCTGTAGACAGTAGGTAATGGTTGTTTCTCGATCGAAGCGCTTTGCAGTATTTTGCATTCTAAAGTCGGACATTTGGTAATGCAACGAGGCAATGTTGCTTCTTAATAATATTCTTTGTTTCGCCGAGCAGTGTAAAACGAGAAAAACGCATCAAATTCGGATCGGAGAATCCGTCCGGCGGATGCGACGCCGATGCGACGCCGATGCGACGCCGACGCGGTTTGGTCTTTTGCCGAGGAATTCTTGAGCCCCCCTGGGCCTGCGGCGTTATAAATTGTTCCTCCGTTCTGAAATTCAGCAGAATTCATTAACACTTCTATAGAAGCGAATTTGATTTGTGGCCGGGTTCCGCTAGGCGAAAATAGATTTGTAGACCGATCAGCGGGGCACGCAATATACATACGCATATGTATGTATATCCCGAAGCTTCCGCGAGGTTGTTCCGCACTGGTTCGTAAAAAGAAATTAAGAGACGACGAGAAAGGTCGGCGAGACGAAGGAAAGACAAGAAAAAGGTAGAGAGGGAGAAAGAAAAGAAGAAGAGAGGAATTAAATGGTTTCAGCATTGGTACGCTTCGGGGTTCTTAACCGTGGCTGCTGTGCCGAAACGGTCAAAAGGACCGCTACTCCGTTTTGAAATCGGTTGTTGGCAGCCCCGACACGCCCTAAACGATTCGTCTGTGTATGTGTACAAGCGTGAAAGTTTCTCCCTTGTACGTGTGCGTACAGTATCGGCTTGCAAACGAGCAGTGAACTTTGATTGCACGGCAAAACGAGAGAGAAGTTGTCGGCGGTTACTTTGAGACTCACCAAACGAAAAGGGAATTTCATCTCGGGGTTATGGAGGCAAAATTGCCCCGCGTTAATATTTTAATATTGTCGCTCCACTCCGGCGACCATAATATCACCGACCTGCTTTATATTCGATGCAAGATCGCCAGAAATTTGTAACTTTCGACGTTGGTGATCCCCAACGGGCTACCGAATCTCTCGGTTAAATACTTATTGACTATTATGCTTTGTTCACAATACAACCGAGACGTATAATCGACGATTGCCTTTTTCGGTCCCCATAAAAACCTTGCAAGTTTATACCAATTTAGCGTATGCGGAGGCGGTAAACGTTCATTTACATTCGAGAATTTCAATTGAAACAGTTGTAAAATATTCGATCGAAACTGTGCTGTGCCCAGTGTTTTGTACACGGCGTGGCACGGCGTGGCGCGGCGCGGCGCGGCGCGGCGCAACTCGAACAACACAGTTACCAATGGATTTCCGTGCTCTCTTAGACCGGTACACGCACGCTACACTCTCTAATTTTCAATCGCGAGCATCGTATGTTCTGCTGGTACATGTATATGCGTTTACTTATTAGCGTATGTGTTCGTAACGACCGAAACCAAGTGTCGACGTTCCATCACAACTTTTTCCCTCCCGGAATTTTGTAGCAGCTTTTACCAAATCACAAATTATCTTGCGGCTTTTTGTAACTATGCTGTAACTTTGTTACCTCGTAACTTTACACCACGAAACTAATAGACATGTCGATTGCATCGCAACTCGCAAACCAGCGAACGATATTACCGCGCAAAGCTCGGTGTTCCAGATTTCTGATTCTCCTCTGCTTGCTCGGAAAGCCGTCGAGCTGAACTTTATTTTTCGTGCGCTTCGTTTCGAAGTTTTACGTAGCTTTCGAGAAACCAAAGATAGCACGCGTGTGCTGTCTAACATTTTGTCGAAGAGTGCGCATATCACGTTGCAGGAATCGATTGTATGGCATTTCGTTTTTCTGTTTCAGGTTGTTCAATGCTTCCCATTACAGCAGCAGCAACCTCGCGTCGAATCTAGCATCCAACAATCTGAACCTGAGCAGTCTAGGCGGCAGTGTCGGTTCCACCGCGTCGAACATGAGCGCGTGCATGGCTCAGAGTTCTACTTCAGGAGTACCAACTCCTGCCGCGATCACCCACCACGTAACGCCTCACAGTCCCAGCGAGGCCAAAAGTGGTTATCCTTATTTAGGTGGAATAGAATCACAGGTGTGCGGTCGAGTCCACTGAATCTGAATATGTACTTGCCAAGGTTTGCGTTGTAGTCAAATTTCGATTCTTATCCGTCGCTACTACTGATCGGGGCACAAAGTCACCTTCGAAATCATTCAAATCTCACGTGTCATCGAATGCCTTTTAGGCCGTTTAGGCCAAGTGCCTTGTTGATTGCTCGTCGACAAAAGCGCACCTAGAATCGAAAATATTTTTCGGTTAGGAACATTTTTCAACATACGTATACAAACCGTGTATATTGGTACACTTGAGCCATTACGTGAAAATGGAATTAATATTTGAGAACCTTTTACATGTGAAACATGACATCTTATCGAGTAATTGTTACTGTCTTTTGAAAATAACGCTGTTGCCGTTTTCAAAAGCAATTCTTGTAATTTACATTGAAACTTTTGAAATGATTTTGAATTGATGGCACTCGGCGGGTTGTGTGATCATGTTACGATTCTTTTTTTTCTTTTTCTTTTTCTTTTTCTTTTTCTTTTTCTTTTTCTTTTTCTTTTTCTTTTCCTTTTTCTTTTTCTTTTGGAAATTACAGTAACAGTACAGAATTTCTGACAAGCATATAGACTGAAAAATATGATTTCTTACCAAAAATCACCCATTTTCCACTTGTAAAAAATTGTGACAAATGTAATGAACGTATATACGCCATATTAATTCGTTAATCTAGGATTCTCGAGGTGATACATAAAATTACATGCTATGAATATGGTTTACGTTTGAAAGAACAGGACGTTTCGTAATTGTATGCGAGGATACCCGAGCATCTTCTGTGAAGATAAGCAATCGCGGAAATGATTGAAACACAAAAGTGCCTCTAACTTTGAAACAAGGCTAAATAGGACACATGTTTGTGTGAACTTTTTTTATTACTTTCGTGTCTCTTGTTCATTCCTAAAAAGAGGTTCCTACGTATTACGAAACACCATGTATAATGGGGTTCCCTCGCTAACATATCATCGTTATTTTTACGAATTTTCAATTCAATTTTTAAGGATACAATTTACGGATTCGCATAAACATACTCGTGCAAAATTAATTTATCGATCTACCTAGACTCTGCGTAATAACCGGTAGTACTCGTAGTCCACTTGTACATAATATTACTCTGCGTGTACTCTGTATACGTATATAATACTTGATAACGTTTACAGCGATCTAATAGTGGATGCTATTCCACAGAGAGTAGCGACGAGATTAGGTATTCTGCTTTAAGTTTTAAACAACGAGTTTAAATCGATCCATTTGCAAATATGTACATACATACGATACAAATTATTTTATTCTATTATTATTTTATAGTTTTAGATTTCTTATAGGGCTATCGTGTATAATTCACATTTTCATGTTCAAAGTAAACGACAAAGCGCCGGAAGCTGGTGCGTTGTACATTACGAATTCACTGAACATAAAACGGTTAAACAGTGAAATTTTCCCAAGTTAAGCAAATGTAACGTGTAATTACTATAACTGCCAGTGCCTCTATTGCTGCAATCGCGTGCCTTATTGTTAGATTACTATACGGAATGCTATAACTTAGAGGCTTTATACATATTATATATAATGATAAATACACTCGGACTTGTAAAGCGAACTTTTTGTTAATAATATTGTTATCGATATATTGATAATGGCGTACACGTTGATCACATCGCGCGAACAAACTCGGGTGTTGTCGGAAACAGTTGCACTCTTAACAGCTATTTGTCGTATAATGTACAATCTACAGAATTCACTGCAAAAATGGCCACCTCGCAAAACATACATTGCGGAACACGTAATTTATTCTACGATCAACGAAAACCAATAAAATTACATGTCGATCGAAAGAGTAAGTTTTTTATTTTTTAGAATAATAATGTATAACGTCGCAAATGCAACCTTTTGCATCATGTTCGTTTTCACCATGCACGCTTGTACTTTTAAACGCATATTTAATGTTTGAAAATGTGCACTTTTCTTCGGAGCGAAAATTAAAAGTGCCATACGAGAATGAGAAAATGAAATTATTTTACGCGAGTCCAATATGTCCTTAAAGTAGACTGATTAGATTTATTAATTCCGAATGGCTGGAAATTGTCAGAAATCTTAGATGTATCTTAATATTACACGCATATTTCTATACGATATATTCCGAATTCGTATCACGATTACTGTCCGTAACGAAGAAGCGATTTTGCGGGGTTTGTTATAGCTTTCTCTACATGAATCTATAGAAGTGAGGGGGGGGGGGGGGTGGCAAACATGTGTGTACACGGACGCAGATTCGATATAATTTATCCTGAAACGATTTATCTTTCGTTGAATTTCTGGGAAATTCGACAGGTACAATTATTCGATACTGCTCCCGTGAGCAGTATTGTACCGAGACGCTCGATTCAATCGATCGAGTGCCTTACTTATACGCTATGATGACATCGTAAAAGTATCTACTGAAATTGATATTTCCCTTTACGAGCAATACATCGAAACCTGGTCAACGAAATTCAACGAGTACTTTCGATGAAGAGACATCTATTTGTTCACGCAGCTGTAATTTCAGCTCGTTGAAATCACAAAAATCCCGAGCACCGCATGAAAATCTTGAACTTGACAATTAATCCAGTATCTGTATACAACGTAACGTAATGCCTTACAGTCGCCTTTCTCTACTTATAATTAGATTTGTATGCTGTAGATCATTGCCGGGCGCGTTATCGTAGGGCAACGAAGACGCGAGACACCAAACCAAGTTTTCAGGGGCCCCAACAGTGTCGCCAGATCAAGACTTGTGTCCTCACTCTCCAATTTGCCTTTCAGAGAGAGAGAGAGAGAAAGAAAGAGAGAGACGGGAGAGTAACTTTTTCTCCCGAATTCGTACTCTCTCCCCTGATCTGGCGACACCGGGCTCGAACCGTCCCCAGCGTTGCTGGTAAATGTGTGTCTAGAAACGGAGAAATCGTTGTCGAGATTATATCCTAAACCATGCCTGCGCCTATCGAACAAAAATTATTAATCGTAAGAATGATCTTCGTTATAATGTTATCAATCGAATAATTAACCTAGCCAGTTAATTGCAATCCCTTTGTACAAAAATAATTTCATATTGTGCACATAATATTGTTGTAATTTATTACTTATAATTCTCATGTGTCATTCATTCTTATGGAATAAAGAAACATTTGAAAGATTACCGAGTTTGAAATATTACCTTCCGAAAATCATCTTCAAGACTGTTTCACACACCGAATCGCATAGTATCGAACATATTTTTACCTATCTGCACTGTGCAGGCAGAGAGAAAAATTCAAAAGATTCAGAATTCGTTCGGTGGCATCTCGTTGAAAATATTTACCACGTTTGAGAAATGTTAATGGACACGTAACAGGGATAAATTTAATCGTTCAACGGAAGCAGCAAAACAAAAATGACACGAAACTGGATTAAAATGCTGCTGGGTTGCAGGTAAGCCACTCGTTAACCCTCGGACTCCTTCAAGTTCTAGGCCTATGCCGGAGTCGTTTCTAACTCGCGTCGATATTTCACTACTACAGTTTTATTCGAATTATAAAACGATGGCTCGGGACCGGTTTTCGTCGTATTTCCGATGAGGGACTTGACTTTGTTGAGAATGTGCGAGAGGCTCGAACGTAGTAGGAAACCACATACATATATAATTCAGCGATATCTTTTATTGGAAAATGATTGAATACGGCATACCTTCTCGTATCCTTTGGCACTAATTGCGAGCAATGACGAGCGAACAATGTCAAAAGAAGAGCGGATAGCGATTTTCGTATTTCGAAATAGAAAACATCTCGTCTTGTATCGGAATCAAATTGTACGTGTTGAGGGTCGCTCGAGCTTATTTATTGGTATTTGCGTTGTACCTCTCCGAATAGTTCGCAACCAAGTTTTCTCCTGTATAGACTGGACGGAATTCTCGCGGATGGAATACGGATCTGATGGGTTACTACTACCTCATCCGCTGGTTTCCTTCTATGCCTCCATTATAATTCATTTCCATCGTTAAATACCATTTATTAACGGTAATGGTTGTTCGAAAAAACTTGATTGAAACCAGTTTCTACATAGAGTAAGGGACCCAATTACCGTAGGAGTGCCGATTACCGTGCCTATATTAATTATATTTATTTTTAAAGCATAATGAATATTAAAAAAGAGATATTAAATTTTCTTCGTTAAAGTCAGTTAATATACACGTTGTAGATTTTGAACAGCTTTAAAATTCGCGAAAAGGTTCGCTTCAGTTTTCTTCAGGTGTAGGTAAGTGCAACCACTAAATTAGATTAACACGTTTTGCTCTTGATTCGCCTGTTGCTTCGTTCGCACAGTCAGCCGAGAGTGCTCTCTGATCAACTCCGTGGCAGAGACATTGGCTTTTGACATCGAGAGGCTTCTCTAAAAGGAGAGCCGACAATCGGACGGTCCGCGACAACGAGCAATCAGCTTGCCGTATATCTGTTGCTGCTGTCGCCACGCATTTGTGGCCCATTGTGCCGATGAAGTAGGTGGCCGCCACCCCGTCACTCCGCCACCCCGTCACCCCGCCAACCCGCCATCCCACCGTCCTCCTCCCTCTGCCTCTCTGACACAAAGCTGTCTCTTACAACAATGATTGGCAATTAGAAAGTAAACAATTTTTTACTTTGAGATGAAAACGACGTACGTACCGAGAATCTTTTCAATATTTCGTCAGTTTGCAATTATTCCCATCATTCGCTTTCAAGTCACTAATTATGGGAGAAAATGAGAGCACGTACAAGACCAGGGTTGTGATATAGGCTTATAAATTCGATTGGCCACTCGAATGTTACAAGCGTTTATAAGATTACAAAAAATCATCGAATTCGTTGTAGCCTTTACGATTACATTCTATCCATAGAACACATACTTCATGATTGTCCAGACAGAACAACTAATTTTGAACTTAATTTATCGATAGCACGAATTTCGTTTTCGGCTACGAGGAAACGAATATCGATGGCATCGCGGGACTTTCGTTCTGGTTACTTTCAATAATCTGCGACACAGTTCGAAAGAGTTATGCTATATGACTGTTACAAAGTTAATTTTGTAATTTTATCATGATTATTTCGAAAGAAAATCATTGAAAAAATAATATCAACCGTTATGCGAAAACTTTTAGAAATTTGGTTGTTACTACAATACAATTCTCTGGTCGGAACGCGATAACAAGCAGACAAGGATTTCGAGGTGTTCGACACCTCGATCGTTGGCTGAATTGGTTAATACGCATGAAAATGTCGACAGTTGGAACGTACACCGGACGGACGGGGAATGATATTTCTACAGAGATATATAAAGTTTCGAAAATTGTGCGTTTTAATTATTCGTATCGTATTCGATTCGAGTGGAACTCTGAGCGTCGAGGACTTTCCCCGCCCTGCACGTATCATATTTCAACAAGGTAGAAGCATTTTCGGAGCAACAGATTGGTCGAGTAAGCTTCCTGCAAGATTGCCAATAGGGGCGAGAACGGAAGAATACAAAGAGGCAGCCGGCAGCGCAATCCCATGCCACACCCAAAGGAGTTGGAGTATGGGGCGGGGATCATTCAATGGCGAATCACGATGGAAACGATATGTGAGGTCCAAAGGTAGTAAACTCTGGATCCTTGCTCCGATTTTATAATTCTATACTCGGCGAGCTGCGTATTTTCTAGCCGAACTATCTGCATACCCGGTTAGGTTGTGTAGAGTGTCTTATTACGACAGACTGTTCTATAACAGACGTGTTTCAACAGTTTTATACCCTTCCTCCTGTTCGCAAACGGGTACCTATTTTGGCAATCGTTTCATCACTCTGATCAAGCATCTTTAAACCCGATCGGATCCTCGTTATTCGACTAGTTTTCGATCGATTTACGCGTGTTTGTTTGCAGTAGAAAAATTGACAGAGCTGATTCTAATCGAATTGCTAATTTTCAATTGATTCAAAGCCCTCAAGATTTTAAATAACGATCATTGGCGGCTGGGTACTTTGATCGCGAAACACCGTGATGATTGTATTCTCTTCGTTACTCACGGTTTTCAAAGATTTATTCCTTTATACAGCTTGTACTCGTCTCGCAATTATTAATTACATTTGAGAACGTTAATTCATAAATGAAGAGCGGAAGGTGTAAGTAAACAAACACGTGGCGTCTATCGTAAACATAAGCATTGCTTTTACAAATCTATTATAAATCCAAGCACACTCGTACGATTATACGTGTGTATAGTATACATAGAAATCTCTATATAAGAGAAAAAAGAAAATAAACGTTATCAAAAAGTATGCGTCAAGCCGACGAGTCGCGTCGCGTCGCGTCGCGTCGCGTCGTTTCGTGCAAAGGTTTTGGGAATTTTCACCATTTCCTGAAGAATGCCGTCATTTCCGTATAGCGAGTTTTCAACACGCTCAAAAGGTAACCAACAGAACAGATGTACCGGCAACGACAAAGCTGATAGGTGTGACGACCTCCCAGACTTGGGTCGCACCCTCGCTACCGAAGCTTAGGGGTGGCCGAGTCACCATTTTCCGTGGAGCCGTACGTGCATGTGTCCTCGAGTTTAGTTGCTTTCTCGCTTATCGTTGAACGTCTTCGTAACGCATGATTCGCATTTTACAAAAAAAAAAGGGTGGCCTGGTAATGTGTCCCCCTGCTGATAGATAATACGGCCCCCTCGTTACTTTCGGTATTACAACGAAAACACTTACGGAACGACGGATAAGAAAATAATGAATATGATCTCGAATTACGTGTTGGAATGCGCCTATATTCAATTATACATTCGCAACGAATTAAGTGTTAATTAGCTGCATTACCATCGGCACAGGGCTTTTAATTAGAGACTAGATTGGCGCGTTACATATTTTGTCGAAACAACAACACTTATTACGGTTACCACATCCTTCCCGTCATACAGACCGCCTGTGAAAATCTACTTTTGCACATCATCGTTCATTTTTTGGTTGAAAAAGCTAGAAAAAATCGTTTGTACAAGTACCAGAAAATTTTTGTTTTCGAATGAATCGTATTGCAGTTTTCTCGTCCCAGTTTGACTCTTCCCCTTTATAACGACTGTTTAAACGTTAATCGAGGATTTTGTAGGGCCGTTCTATGGAACAAATATGAGAAACATGTTTGATCGTGCGAGGCCTTCACGGTGTACTCGATAAACGGTGAAGCTCGATAAATCGACTAGAAAAATTGTAGATCTAGTTTTAAACATTCGTTGTAAATGTATATGTATACGTATATGTACATGTTATATTCCATATGGTTAAACACAGCTACTTTTTCAGTAATGACATTGTTACGCTCTGAATGGCATTTGTTGTAAGTAGAATTAGATCTTTCTCACGGGCCATAAAATATGATGCAGCGATAAATGCAGACGATAAAACTATACAGCATATGAAGTTTATCAGCCGCAGTTCCTTTCGTGCAATTATTCTGCGGCTATGTTATCCTTATAATACTTGAGAGAGCGGAATTACGGAAATTTCCTGAGAGGGATGATCTTGCTGAATCGTGCAAAACCATCGTAAACACTGGAGATTTACGCTATACTTTAATAACCTCGGCTAACCGTTCGAATGAGAAGATTTTCAAAAACTCACCAGGTAAAAATTCAAAGGCAGCAAGCAAGGCAAAATATTATATCCGACAAGCGATTATATTCGTGTTTTCAGAACCACTGGATAGAAACGCGTATCGTAATCAAGTACACTTTCAGTTGTACTTTTGTTATCGAAATCGGTTGATGCGGAGAAAGTCTTTAGATTTATTACACAACAATGTATAAAACAAGAATTTTCAATACGGGCCCACGTAAAAAACTTTTGGAAAGTGCCGTTTTTTGTTTTCTCATGTGATTCCGAGCAATTGGGATTTTTTCAAAAATTTGTTTCCATATCATACGGTAAACTGATTTTTCCAACTACTCGAAAAAATCCAAGTGAAAAATCCAAGTCCAGGGTGAAAAAAGTTATCGTCTTTCGATATTTCGAAGAACGTCGAAACAATTGATAAGAATCACCTTATACGTATACGATAAAATGATACAATACGTACACGCGTACACGAGGCAAAGGCCTAATAGAAACTATCCTTTCAATTTGATCCGGGGCTGTTTTAAATATCTTGCGCCGATCTATTATTCAATGCCGATATAGCTAGAGTAGTATCGCGTGCAGAAGCATTGCTAAGCAGTATCCTCGGAGAGAGGAAAAAAGGCCCGGGCACAAATCATCGTCGACTTAAACGGACGTAGAAACGAGCATAAAACGGGCAGAGCGAAAAACACACAAAACCAGTTCAAGCGGACACCATGTCTGTCGCTCCCCCTATAATGGCTATACAGCCCCCCGTGCAACCCGCGTACCGGGTCCCCGTCGACCAATAGGGTAGGCCACGATACTTCGAACAATGGCACGTTCGGAGAGAATTAATCACACTTAATCGAGCCAATGAAAGCCGTGCAAATCTCGCGTGGGGGATGTATAGCGCGCAATCGTAGTCGACTCGCCCGTTACAACGCGTTCAGGACAAACTGGGAACCTTTCGTTTAGCGCGAGGGAACAATGGGGAGAACCTATGGGAAAGCGCCTATGGTGTTGCGAATTTAATGACGTTTAACGATACTCCGTCGAATCGCGCGCCGCTCCGCGCCGAGCCGGAAGATCCGCGGATTTCTAGGTCGCATCGATCATCAAAAATGAAACACGCGGTATCAATTTAGTACTTCCTTTTTCGAAAGTTACCACTTGTTCGTTTTATCTCCAATGATCTTGTTACACCTATTCAGTAGCATTTATCGCTCGCACATTCTCGTCTATAAACTCCTCGTTCTTGAAAGCAGAAATAAGTGGAGAAACGAAAGGTGGCGTAGTAGCCAACTGTGTCGGTACGATGGCAGAAGAGGAATTGATTTACGGAATTCGGGCGCTGATCATCGGGATGCAGAAGCGTTGCGGCGTGGCGTGGCGTGGCGCGGCGCGGCTCGATGCGTGGCGCGGCGCGGCGTGGCGCGGCATCTAGAGACACAGAGAACAACGGCGTCGGTCTACAGGGGTCCTGGTTCCCTGGTTCCCTAGTTCCCTGGTTGGGGTAGCGGGTACGCTTATGCGTGGATCTACTGGCAAAAGATTTACAAACGCGGCGTGATGCGCGTCTAATCAGCGCGGCGTAGCCAGCTGCCGTGCGGGTCGAGCCGGCCGGTTCATTCATCAAGACCCTGGTTACGGCGTGCAATGCCACCCGAATAATCCCTTTTCTTACCTTCCGTTCCGCACTCTCTTCCTTCCGCGCTTACTCTGTTAGAACGCACGCGAAAGAACACGGTCCATGCTAGTTCTTCCTTGATAAGGTGGCACCGGGACACCGGTCTCGTGTTTCGCGTCTCACTCACAACGAGTTGCTACTCCTGAAGTTGCACTCTGAGCCATGCACGCGCTCATGTTCGACGCGGTGGAATCGACACTGCCCCCTACCTAGACTGCTCAGGTTCAGATTGTTCGATGCTAGATTCGACGCGAGGTTGCTGCTGCCGTAATGGGAAGCATCGAACAACCTGAAACAGAGAAACGAAATGCCATACAATCGATTCCTTCAACGTGATACGCGCACTCTTCGACAAAATGTTAGACAGCACACGCGTGCTATCTTCAGTTTCTCGAAAGCTACATAAAACTTCCGAACGAACCACACTCTGTTGTCATGACTTGAGAAAAGAAGACTTTTGAAAATACAATGAAAAATGGTTAAGGATAGTGTAATGTGCTGGATCGATATCGGCTAGAAGAGCAAAATCGATATACGATTTCTTAAAAGAAAAATAATTTCGGAACAAATTAATGAACACGCGCAAAAAATTACCAAGGGCAAATTTATCTCGAAACATGACAATGCTGCCACTTACGCATCTGCAGTTGTAACTTACGGATCAACACATGAAAAGAAAAACGGAAAACTAATTTTTCTCACAACGAAATTGCGTTAAACTTCACTTATCTTTGCATACGGTAGATAAATCCTGGAAGTTCTAACAGTATATAAATGGTTCAGTATTTATAAAAACGCAGTCTACGTTTGTATCAGATTTTATATTATCGTTTCCGTGGCAATTTAGGAATCGTTACGACGGTACGGTTGTTTAGGTTTGCCAATGTACAAAATCGTAATATCTTGAGTGGTACTCGATGAACTGTGAAAACCTCTCTACCCGTGTCTGCAGGCACACTAAATTAAACTTAATTAAACGCTGCGGATACGTTCGTCGAAGGAATTCTTTTAATTCTACAATTCCCATTATCGAGTAACATCCGTTAACACTTACTTTTTTTATTACACACCGACGAATTCGTGCGATGAATTGTCAGACACTCGATTAAATTCTGAAATCGTAATCAAATAGACTGACCTGACCGGTCGGCGATTTCCAAGAGTTAACGATCATTTTGAAACTTGGCGTTAAATTATGAACTTTATGATCTATTCTCTTTTTTAAAACACTGATATATTTTCGTATATACATACGTATGTATGCAGTGGGCACATTGCCGGCCATTAAATTTTCCGATGAAATGTTTCATTCTTATGGTTGTATTGTTTACTTTTTTTGAAATTAACACAATTTATATATCGATAATTTTTCGAGAATTGGAAAGGTAGTGTCCAAAAAATGACAATAATATCTGCATTTCGATATGGAACCGGTATAACATTTATACGTAACTATTATAACTATTATACGTAATTACTTCTGACACGATGTTACGATCGGTATTATTTCTTAGCTACGTACAAATATTATTGTTACGCTAGATATTTTGTATGTAGTGGGCAATCGATTATTATTTGCTTTTTATAAAATGACATTTTAATATATCTTTAATATCTTATTAATATCTTATCTAGACTTATTAATATCATTACCTGAAAAAATGTTTCGTACAGTCTGTGAAAAGTATGGCACAACCTAAGAAAAGATTTCGTTTAAAAGGTTGTGATCGAGTCTGTTGACAAGGTTTGAAAAAAAAAGTTGAAAAATACAATGTTTAACTGTAGACCAATAACTTATATTCTAGAAATATTCGAATCGATTTGACTTTTTAAGCCGAAAAGATTTCAGAACTGTTCGACTTCTACAGAAGTTAAACTGAAAGTTTTGCAAACTTTTTCGGGTCGATGAGCAAATCCACTAAAGCCAGATTTTTCAGAGAAAATGCGGCCCGAGCAGACCGTTGCATGTGAAATCCTTTGGCCATGCGGATTTCGGACAAGCGACCTCGAATAGACCGGTATCCAATCCATGGGAACCCTGTGGAAGCATGTGAAAACATCGAGTAGGCGGGATAGGCTTAAGGGGATACTAGGCTAACGTCGCGCCGCACCGCGCCGCGCCGCGCCACGCCGCGCCACGCCGCGCCACGCCGCGCGGCCAGGATTACAACAACCCTTCTTCAAACGGACACTTTCATCGGGATGGCGCTTTTCCTGTCGCAAACTATCAGAGATTATTCTCGATTTTTGCCGAAATTTTCAAGGTATAGCTCACCGGCAGTACATACGATATACGTTACAACTAAAATGCGTATACAATATGTACATTAAGCTCTAGGGAAAACATCTAAAATTTAGCAAATACCAAAAACTTATAAAAATATGGAACTTTTTAAAAATCTATAAATTTCAAAGGATTAACAAGGCATTCTATAAAATTTTCGATGTCGTGGAAACGTTGATTACTTCAAATTAATTACAGACTGTACTATTCAATTTTCAGAGCATTCACAAATTACTAAATCTAAATTAGCGATGCAAAGGATTATACGATTCATTTGATAGAAGGTAATTTTACGCGAGTGTTGTACATATTTCTAAAACCAAGAACATTTTATTGATTATTTAAGTATGTTTCGCTACGCGTCGTTACAAAATAGTAATATAAAAATATTAATTTTGCTTTATATGGTACATATTTATCGATAGATGACTGATATAGACAAAATAAATGCTTTCCAACGATATGGAAAAATGGAAAGGTGGTCAACTTTGTTTAAAATGCCCGTGTCGTCGGCGTCGGTTGTTTTAAAAATATGCGTATCGACATCGACAGGAAAGATGTCGATTTAATGGATTCACGCATTTCGTCGACGCCACAGACCATTAAGAGATAGAATCTAAATCAGCGAATAACCGTAACCCGTAGTAAAAAGTGTAGAAACAAGCGAATCAAACCGATTGCTTTGCCTGACTAACTTAACGAATAATGCCGAGTCCCCCTTGTCCACGTCTATATCATCGTAGTAACCGAACGAAACTAATCCGGGCAGACCGTCTTAACTAGACTTACCAAACCAACAAACAGCCGATGATACCGTGTCCGCGTTTATCCACGGATCCTTCCACGCATTTTTTCCTCGCGCATTCAACCAGAATCTCGTTTCCTACCCTAACACGTACGCACACGTATACACATTGAGATATCTCGGTCGACTGTATTTCCCAGCCACCGACCTAACCGGCCCGCTTTCGTCGAGCTTCGTTAGGGGCTGAAAAGTGCCCCATGACGAGGCACGACGCGACGCGATGCGACGCGATGCGACGCGGTCAGGGTTAGCATCGCTCCTTCAACCCCCGATCGCAGCCCCTGCTCTCTGCTCTCTGCTCTCTGTTCTCTGCACGCTTAAATCATATTCGTAACAGATGTTTTCTGCGTCGACTAGCGTATCGTGCCGAACGAACGCGACAACGAAGATGACCCATTCTCCTTTCACACCTCCCTCGACCCTCCGCGCTCCGACTTCCTTTTTCTTACAGATTCTTGCCATTTCCTTTTGTCCGTGTTCAATCTTCCACGTCACTCTACAAACTCCAACGTTCTATGTATGTATGTACACCCCGGGACAAAAAGATCAGGCACATCTTACATTTTTTTTAAGTTTTCTAATAAAAAAACAAATGTGTTTTTTTTCCGAATTCGTGGACAAAAATCTGCAATGATATATACATATAATTCTGCACATTCTACGACAGATTCTACAACATTTATACCGAAAGAAAATCCAAAAGAAAAAAGAAAGGAAAAGGATTTGTTGAAAATGTGAGAAACCAGAATATCCCGTAGAATAAGGAATTTTCCTCGGAGAAAGAAATCAGCTTATAAACAAGAAAAATGAGTATCGAGCGTCAAAGTTAAGCACGACCTCCCAGTATCCGAGTATTTCTGTGATTTCCTGTACCTGCTGACAATGGCGAAGCTGGAAGGAGCAGGGAAGCGTTTCCTCGACAGATTAATCGCGCGACCCGTAGCCATTTCTCGAGGAAGGAACTTAACTTCTCCTCCGTCGATCCTGGATTTCCATCGTAGCTTGGATAGTAAATAAACAACGGTTTAAAAAGTCAGCGGGCATGGAGCTAACGGTTAACGGGGTTAGTGTCAGCTTCGCGGCTTATCCAGCGGCTAAGACCAGGCTAAGTCTCGAGGCGAGAGGACGCATTATCTTACTGGGGGGTCCTCTCCTCGGCAGAGCAACTCCTTGATCATTTCCTCTTCGTGGTTAAGCCATAGCCACGGGATGCTCGTATAATCTACCGCTGTTCCGCAAACGTCTTTTTTCGCCTGTCTTGCCTCTTCTCAGATGTCACTTTGATTTTCCGTGTAAACGGATACCCCTTCCCGCCAACGGAACAAATAGTTTTCGTGAACTGACCTTTATTCCGATGGATTTCCGGTAAGGTGTTCCAGCAGGAAGTCGTTAATAGACCGGTTGCTTTTCCCTTGAACAGCAGTATCGAATCAACCAAAACCACCCCGAGCATCTTTCTTTTAACCTTTCCAGATTCCGTAGAATTTCACTTCCGTAGATTTTTCTTGCTTGCAATCGATGCAAACAATTTCTATTTTGCCTAGAGTTCTGCAGTCTAGTCATAATCCAAATACTATTGCACCAGAGTGATTTTCTATTATACGTTGTCGTTCGACACCGTTTCACTTTACAAGCTGTTATTTTAGGATGCATTTGTAGCGTAAACGCGATTCCACAGGGAATGATGAAAAGAGGCGTAGCGGATTCCAAGTGGATCGACTATTAAAACAAACTTGTATTCGTTGACACGGTAGTTGTTACACGGAGTAAATTGTTCTGAAACATACGAAAATATATGCATCACAGCAAAAACAGCAAAAACAGCATAAACGATTTCTATATTACCCATATAAGAAGTATGTAAAATCAATGTACATCTATTCGTATTAATTTTATGGAAACGTTTCAGGTGTCGCATCCGTTAAAATAGTTCTTGAAATTATATTCACAGAAAAACTTGTGTGCTCTTTAATGGATGAACGGTTTCTAGAAATAAAATATTGATCATTGTGTAGATTCGCAAATTGTTTTCTAAATGCATTTTGAATATGTCACGTTATTTTGTTAGAGAAGCCCAGTCTTATTTTTTGAGAATTTTTCGACATTCGTCGAAGCATGAAATTAATAAATTTTATTTGATTTCCACCTTGCGAAATTTATCATTTCAGAATTCGGCAGTAACAAAATTCGAGAGTAACCCCAATGATTCTTTAAAAGCTAAACATGTTTGTAAAAGCAGACTTACGTTTCGTGTTTCGAAATGTTTTTCGATATTTACGATATATTCGGTTAGGCATTTCATATATCTTTGTTTGAAAGAGCAGCGAATATAGCAGCGCGATCTATCGATCCCGATTGTAAAAATCTTGATGGACGGTTAACCGGTGGTTGATCGGTGATCGTGTTCTGGGACACGGAAAATCCCCAGCGTCCTCGTGCACGTCGTCGATGCCAGATTTCCGTGTCATCGGTCGAGCATATCTGGCCAGCTCTCGATAAAACCGTCCTCGATCATCTTTTCGCGTCAGAAGAAGAAGGGAACTAACTCCCAGAAGGAAAGAGGTCTTCGGGAACGTTCCCCAATTTCCTCGGTTCTATGGATTCGCAACGGCCGTCTCCCGACCAGCTGGTAGGTCACCGAGAGAACCGAGAGAACCGAGAGAGACGAGAGAACCGAGAGAACCAAGAGAAATCACGAGAAATATCGTAAACTGCTGGTAGCGGAGGCACGAAAACGCGCTGGGACAGGAGACTCGGAACGGGAGGACACGGCAGATAATCGGTAAATGGGAGGAAGTTGCGATCCGGCGACACCGGGCCGAATCCAATCCGCGTTCAGGAAACAAGCGGACTGTGACGAAATACGAGAAATACTTGGCTTCGCGTCGAAGGATCGCTGCTACGCTTTTTCTACGGTGGAAATCAAAGAACGCGACTTGGCTCGTGTACAGAAAAGATCAAGCTTCGGACCCTGTTTTCTTCGAATAGCTATCGGATCAAAAATATCGGCGGCACGAGTCCGCTCCTAGGCGTTCGACAACTATTTAGCTGTTCCGGTTGGTTTTGTCGGCTCCCTGTGACGGCAGACTCTCCTACGATGCGATCAAAAGTTTGTTTAAAAAAGACTCTGTGCAGTCACCTAACGTTTGCACCTCAAATGTCTTTGTTGTTTTTAAAGATACGCCAAATGTCGTAAGGGCAGGATGAACGATTCAGCGAGGCTCGCTCACGTTGCCATACAAATATTTTTAGTTTTTTGTTATTTTTTTCTCTTTTTCTTTTGTCTTTTTTCTTTGTTTCTTGTTTTTGTTTTTTGTTTATGGGGACCACGCCTTTTTAAACACCTATGCAATGTTAGTCCCTTTCATTGGGAATTCAGTCACTGTGATTACTCAAGATTATTCAAGGTCGCGTGCGAGAAAGTTATTATACTAGCAAAGCAGAATATTTTTAATAAAATTTTTATAGTTATACTAGTAGTTATATTTTTCATTCGTTCATTTGTCAAAAAAAAAAAAAAAAAAAAAAGAAAAAAAAACAAACAAACTATTCATTGCCTACCTATTTTTGTAATTTCTCTACGTTATTGCTGCTTTAACGTACAATTTCAGTTTGTAAAAATGGTGGTATGTTTCCTATCTTCTGAAACTTTCTTTCGTCCGCCAATATATAATACTATCGTTTTGCGAGTCACTGTAGACTGTAGACTGTAGACTGTAGAATGTAGAACCTACCGCGATTCGACAAAGTTCGTTTGCACGATGACACCCGTACAGCGAAACCCGGCACGATGACATCATATTTTGAAGCACATAATGTATCGAAGGCTAAACGACTTCCATTCGTGTCTCGGTTCGCACGACTCGTCTGTCTGACACGTTTCTTCTGGAGACATTAAAGTCACGAAAGAACGAACACGGAACGGGACGGAACGGAACGGACTAAGAAGTCTGGACTCCTTAAGCGTTCGCCGAACAGATCCCCAAAGTGGTCGAAGAGAAGGAGAGAGAAACAGGAGATGATGATGAAAAGGAGTACGAAAGAGAAGGAAAGGGGAAGAAGATGATAGAAGAGACTTCTCGTCGAGCCCGAGGCCTCGCAATTTTTCAGTGGGATTTATTAGAGCATCATTCTAAGGCTTTACGATCCACCTGGCCCGAGCGGTCGTCCCGTTCCACCTTGGCACTTCCATCGTGCTTCATCTTCCTCGACACTCTCGTTTCGCGTTCTCCGTATGCTCAAAGCGAGAAAGAGATGACCGAGAGACAGAGAGAGAGAGAGACAGAGGGAGAGAGAGAGAGAGAGAGAGAGAGAGAGAGGGAGGGAGGGAGGGAGGGTTGGCGAGATAAAGCGAGAGAGAACGTGAGAACGAGACAAAGCGAGAAAGAGGAAGGGTTCATGGCGCGGAGGGCAGCTCAGCTAATTATTTTATTCTCACGCCGGACCGTCAGAGTGCGCGTGCCTTTCATTAGACTTCCTCCGGCCATTTGACGTACCCTCCGCTCTCTGACAACGATCGTTTAATGGATTACTTCGTTTCGGTGTATACGACACCCTCTCGATTGCCTTTAGGCGGGCCAATTTTCGATCCCCAGATTCTTTCGACTGTGCCGCTACCACTTCGAATTATAGCTAATCGATTAGTTTACACGTGTGAACGATTAATACCGTCTTCATCGCGATTGCTATTGTTTTTTATGCGATCACTTGCCACCACATCCGAAAAACGAATAATTGCTTTCCTCGCTAACCATACCGAGCACGATACGTCACTGGTCCGCGTTCTTTTCTCGAAAAATCACAAAAATAGATTTATCTCGAAATCATCAAATTTATTTACAATCATAATTTCTGCTCCAACCATCTTTCTAATTCCAATAATCGGAACAGAAAAAACCGGTCATTTGTCGTACAAATATTTCTATTTATAATTCGGAATTTTTACAATATTATTAGATGCTCAAATAAATTCGTGGCTCTCGCAATTAATCAATTATCTCTTCTAATACAGTGATAGAGAGAGAGAGAGAGAGAGAGAGAGAGAGAGTATTTCAGTTCTTTGTTAACAATAAATAAATGCACCAAAAAGGACTAGGAATTAATTTGTATTTATAGCGCACAAATTTATGTACTTAAGGTGGAATATTATTTCTTGAAGATTATTATTTTGTCGTAGAAATAGTTTCAATCGAGTATTATACCTAAAAAGATCACAAAATTTAATAAGTTTTTGTTGCATAATGAAACCTGTTTCTTCTCATTTCTTTACGTTTAGATGTTCGCCATCTGTTGACTCACTATATCGCTATGGTGTACACGCTCGACCTGTGTAAAGTATTGCTATTCAATCGATATTAAAAAGATTTCATTCGTACAGTAACACGGGAAGTTATGCGTGCAATCAAATTATTAATTTAAAAGTCCCCTATCTTTGATGTTGCTTTGAGCAACAAATTTTACCAATTTTCCAGATGAATTATTTATTTTTGTGCAGGCTGTAACAATAAACGTTACGGATTAAGAATCTTCTTGATAATTTTATCTTAGTCTACCTTAATCGTGCCATCAAGATACGATTTTCAACAAGAAGCAAGTAATTAAAAGTAACCAAGTCAATTACAAAAAAAAAAGAAGAAAAAGAAAAAGAAAAAGAAAATTCTAGCGTAAGACGTTCCGTCACTTTTAGAAAAATCCGTGAAAATTGTTGAATTTTGCAACGTTCACATGACACTGGCCACTGCATGCAATTCATTCCTCTGAACGGTTGGATAAAAGTACGTCGCTAACAATAAAAGAAACACTAGAGTGATGCGCTATTACTCAGGCCTCTCTGGATTTTCGAATGAACCGTTTCGCCTGCCGCGAGTTATTTAAATAAAACCCTTTGTCGGCCGACTCGACTCCATTATCGAAGTACCTTTATAGCCACGCGCGTACGCCGATATGCCGGATTACCGTTTCCTTTTCTAACTCTTTTTACAACCTTTTCAGTCTCTTTCTTTGACCGCTGCACGCTCACGCATTCGTCGATCTTCGGTTGAACGAACTTCGTCCCTTCGGGTTACATTAGAACGACGTGTCATTCCTCCTTGTCTAAAATTCAGAAATTACGCGTTGTTAGTACGCTAATCGTTTTATTCAATTTTCATAGAAAACAATCAACGAACCTTTCAGATTTATTCTTGCAAAATTACTAATCTTTTGTTCCAATCTTTTATTTCACCGACACACAGTGGCGGACGAAAAAAGCTTAAGAAATAATAAATGCCACAATTTTGAAAAACTTTTCTGCAGCAGTTATTATGAGAAAATATTCCAAGTACGCATAATGGGAACTACAAAGTAGTAAATATAAAATAACACTAGCAAAGACTCTGGATTTTTGTGTAAAATAAACAGTTTGTGCATGTATTACAAAAGCACAGGAGCTAACTATAAATCTACATTTTTCACCAACACTTTTTAATCTACTGAAAATAATATATATATATTGTATTAATATTCTTAAAGTTTTTTCATCCTTTCACTGTTTTATATCGCACCGACTAAAATCCGTAGTATATTTATCAGAAATTTCAGATTTCAGAGCATTTTAATAAATTTCCAAGATATTTTTGTGTATTACAACGATAAGCCGTTAAATCCATCTTTTCCTAATCAGCGAACATTAACCATTTTTTTCGCGTAAGTGTCTTGATATATCTGCTTATTATAGATCACATTGACCGAATTAGTTTTTGTCGATTTGGAAATTAATTTTGTCCAGCTAATTCTGGCATTCGAGCTATTGCGCTGTGCGTGAAAAACAAACGCGTCTGTACGCTCCAGTACCGCAATTGGTGTAAAACAATGAACGGCCGTCCACGAAGCGTGATTGTCGCGTTATCGTCACGATTTGCATTCGTCGAGACGACACGTAATGTCGTAAATGCATTCTTGTTTTCCGTAGACTTTCGAGTAACGACTGAAAACAGAACAGAAGGTGTGTGTCCACATCTTACTCGCTAGGTGTACGCTGACGCGATGCGACCTAGATAGAAAAAAGGTCCAACAGCGTACAGCCAACCAAGCGTAGCTCGCCGATTTTAATGAAAATACAGGATATTATTTGTTGAATCCAGTTATTGGATACGCGTATTTTTTTATCTGCAATAATCCGTATCTAGGACGAGGTGAAAATAGTCCTCAAAGTTACTGGTGAAGACCCCATTTTTGTTAACAACTTGGGACTAGAAGGTTTAGGACAAATTGAAACGATACTAAAATTCGCGAAATGTCTGAAGATATCCAAGAATCAACGGTGGGAGTGATGAAACTGATGAAACTTTAATGGGGACATTATCTGAAACCACCAAAATAATCTCTCTCTCTCTCTCTCTCTCTCTCTCTCTGTAGAAGCGTAAAGTTTAAGAGAGAGAAATCTTCAGAAATACTTGGTAATGTGCTCAGAAATGCTGGTTATCGTGAACAATAATGTGCTTCCCTTTCATTTCTGGAACCCAACTTCACATTTTATTTTAGTCCCTTGTTTTGCATAGCACGAATTCCCATAAGACGGCACCCTTTCTGAATTCTCGTGTTACACGCGGGATTTCTGCACACAAGGAGTTGCGTTGCACGTTGAAAATGCAGCAGGGGTGAATTCGACATACTAAAATAAGCTAACGAGCTTGTATAAACATGCGGTGGCAAAGAAAAGAAAATTTAAAGTTGAGCAGTTTAGTATGCGCAGATTGGTAACTTTAGTATTAGATGGTTTTCCAATTGTTGGTAACATTCATCTAATTCGGAGCACATCTCCGACACTAGATGGCATGAAACTTCTTTTGTTTGTTCGTCCGTTCTCGCATAACGCGTTGGTATCATCCATTTGGTTCGACATATGCAATCGACAAAAGTAAGTTGAACCGTTTGCACCCCATTCGCACAGCAGTGGTGACATTCGTAGTCGTCTGCCTAATGGTAATAGTGGCAATACCATTTTGATTTAGATTCGGATACAGCAAGCCAATAAAAAAAAACTCAAAGCAACTAAATTCATAGAAATTTCCAACTTTCTCGTCTAACAATAAGAATAAAATTGTTGGTATTCTGGATCTTCCAATTGATGGTCTACTTATTAGCTTACATCTCGATGTTGAGCAAGAATTTAAATCAATTGATTGTACGGTATAGTATAGTTGTGAGCATTATTTTGAAGTATGTAACTATTAGAATACGGTAGAAACTGCGCCTCGAAGAGACGGTTACACTGGGTATACCATACATACGTGTTCGCACAACTTTTTCCGCCTATTTTAGTGTGCTAAATTCGCCGCTGCAGCACTTTCCATACACAACGCAACACCATCGCACGGAGCTCAAAATGGCTCGAGTGCATGGATCGGATTAAATAAAAGCATAGCCTGCACATTACAATTTCTTTCTTGTTATTGCGTTTATCCGATTTAAGAGTGATCCTGTCTATATCCGACAGTAGATTTTCTAATTATTTCTCAACTGATATCAAATCACGATTTCTTTGTTTCATTTTTTATCATTTCTTATTATTGACTGATCGGTCCAACGAGTTTCTATTCTGTTAAGTTTGGTTCTTTAAGTAGATCCAAGTAGCTCCTGGGGATTCTTAGATTCTTAAAGTGCACGTACAAGAATATTACTTCGTTCTTAAGATACTTTCAATTCTAAAAAGATAGCGTGAAGGACCCGATTACGGTGGGGGTACCAAGTGATTTTAATGAAAAAATTTAATCTTTTTTTTTTTTGTTTTAATATGCATTATGCTTTAGAAACAAGTATAATTAACATAGCCACAGTAATTGGTACTCCCAGATTAATTGGGTCTCTTACCCTATTTCTCGTTGTTTTTTTACAAGCTTGATCCATGTTATAAAATGTATTTTAAAAACACTAAGGATTAAAAAGTACGAGTTTTTCTTTGACGAACATTCAAGTAAGACAAGTATGGCTTTCCAATGAGTTGCAAGTATTAAAAACAGAATAAATCGAATATTTTTAACTCACCTCCATTTGTTGACACTATTTCAGCTTATTGTGCTTTTACTTTTGTCGAATGTTTACTTTCGTTGTCCCGAAATGAAATGAAATGTTGTCTCCTGTTGTTCGAAGACGAATCGTAAAATTGTGAGATATGGATTAATATATGCGAAATGGAAATAAAGAAGATGTATGATTTTTCACCGGCGCATGCTCCTAGGCAAAATCCGCGGGACGAGCCAAGAAATCGCCTTGCAAATAGAGAATGTGTACGATGTCAAGGGTCATCGCATAATTCACAACATGTAGGTGCAACACTCATTGAGTAATACGAATTTACGTTCAACGTATTGCTACTGAAAGAAACGTAAGTAGCGTTGTATTACCTGTTCGACCTCTGGTGCCACATCCGTCTACTCACGTTATTGCAAATGGTACCTACGCTGCAGCAGAACACTTAAATTTTATAGTTTCCACGACCAATACAGTCGATGGAAAAATGATTTGAATACTAAATTTCCGATTTTCGAGAAATTATCGTCATTTAAACCGTGATAATTTTGTTAACGAAAAAGAAAGAAAAACCTAATATAACGATAAGCTTGATCTGATTTTATAGCCTAAGATTTTATAGGCTTTCGTAAACTTTATTTTATTCGGTTTAGGCAAAAAAATACATGTAGTTTTACATTTCATATA
This sequence comes from Halictus ligatus, assembly GCA_028454255.1. Classification (NCBI taxonomy): domain Eukaryota; kingdom Metazoa; phylum Arthropoda; class Insecta; order Hymenoptera; family Halictidae; genus Halictus; species Halictus ligatus. Next base: position 26,815,711 of record CM052130.1, read on the forward strand.
CATTTTTTACTTTGTCTACCATTTCAATAACTTTCCCACTTTTTTACCGACAAATAATGCTGAACTCACAGTTCCTTAGAATCTGAAGAATATTATTAAGCCTTATCAATATTTTCGAGCTACCGAAAATCTGGCCAATTTGTAACATCTTCCTACGGTTTCTGAGAAATGTATGCGCGTCGATTAAAGAAACGTCTGTAAACGAATTTGAGCAACATCGATTCCGTTTAGTATTCGGTTTCGAAAGATGTAAAAGTCGGACGTTCGCTTTTCCCTATTTGCGTAGATGGTCGTAACCGAAGGAATCTATCGATCAAGGGAAGCAGGGTGCACGCGTTACGGCACCCGATATTCTCAGCCGAGAAGAAACAAGAATGAACAAGAGGGAACAAGAGGGAACAAGAGGGAACAAGAAGGAACAAGAAGGAACAAGAAGGACGAAGAAGGGACGGTAAAGGGACGAGAGAAGAGGGAGGGTCAGAGTGGGAGCAGAAGAGAAAGAAAGTTGGATAGTCTGACGGGTCGGACGGGGCAAAAGAGAGGAAGCGGTCTACGTGTGGGGGCCCATTCCTGATGCATGCTTGCGAACTATGCAGCTCGAAAATGTTGCAGAAGTAAGCGGCGGTATGGACATAATTCAGCTTGTTATGCGCAAAGCGGGTTTCGAGAGAACCTTACGGGCCTTGTGGACCTTATGGATCTTATAGAGTGTCCGCCCTATGCGAGGTCAGAGGGCCCTCTGTTCCAATTTTGTGCCCAATAAGACTAATTCCCTCAAAGGTGCCGGCGCACTTCGGATAGGCCACCTTGCTGGCGAGAACTTATCGGCTAATTTTACGTAAATTATGTGACGTCACGGATTATACCCGTGATCGGACCGTTCCCTTTCCTAAAAACGTCTTTTCAGAATTAAAGTCGATCTCGCGTGCGACCAACACGAAACGCAGCGCTTGAAATTTTCAGAATTAACACATTTCAAGCGATATCGTTGCTTTATCGTCCCCTTATAACCGAGATATGCTCGGTTTTCTCTGCAGATTTCTTCAAACAATGCAGATTTCTTTTTTTTTTTGTTTGTTCAACATGCGGAACTTACTTTTTCTCTTTTAATTGTACATTATTTTGCAGGAAATGAAAAAAGCGTCGAGGTCATGACCAATCAACACCATATAATTTTGATACGAAGCAATCGTAAATAATGTTTACACAGAAGTCGGTGATTTTCGACAAGCGCATAGAGTGGACAGCTTGGATTACTACCGTTAGCTACGTATTTCAGATATCTTCTTTCGAAAAGCAGACCACAACACGTGCCGTGCAATAGATTATAGACAGGTTTACCGTCGCAGGTGTACCACGTTACGACTGTTTGTCCAGGATAGTTTCGTTTGAAGTTGATAAAGCAGGCTATAATTTACAAGTTGACAAGAGCGGTGCCTCGAGCACAGTAAACGGAAGATTTCGCATATATAATATTTGAACTAATTTGAAGGTTTTTGTGTCGAAGAAGCTTTGAGAAACAGCTCTTTCTACGTACCAGGTAAAATTCGAATGGTCGACCTCCGAAAGTGGCCCAGTTCTAAAGTTCTAAAGTTCTAAAGTTATGCAAAGGACTCATTCATTGGGTCAATAAGGCAATCAGGAAACTATTTCGGTGATTTAAAAGTCTAAAGAGGCTCACCGATGGTTAGAAGAAAGCTCGGCGAAAGACTAAAACTGGAACCCGGAATGCTCTGTAGTTTTGAAAACTATGCAGACCGCAAACCGACTTTTGTCGAACCGTAGGCAATACATATACATACAGACTTGCAAAGTGTCTTGCAGAGTGTCGCCAGATCTCGAGACTCGTGTCCTCGCTCTAACGCGTACATATTCTCCACGCTTCCCCCACAGTCCGGTCACGTGAATGACAAAAAAAAATCGTAGGTGAACTTGTATTATGTAAAACTCTCGGAAAAATCTGCAGTCGATAATGTCTTTATGGGGAGAAAATTTTTTCAAAAATTTATATCTTAGAAAGTTATATCGTAGAAAAATATCTTAGATAACAATGAAAGAGATTTTCAAGCTTCGGCACGAGCCCAGATTTATCGTAGTACCACTGGTCGAGTCAAAGTTATCACAGTTTGAATGTCCCGAATTTTTCGGGAATCGAAAGCTCGGTGTTGAAATAGTTTTTGGGTCCACCATACACATATGTTAATCGTATAAAAGAATATTCCGTGGAATTTTGTTGAAATTACTTTTGAATATGATTCGTTAAAATTCGATTTCCGCTCACCTCGGTAGTTTTAATTTGAAATACAGAGAGAGAGAGAGAGGGAGAGAGAGAGAGAGAAGATAGTCGGGCCGCTAAGTGGACCCTTCTGTAAGGTCTGGCCAAATTTCTATTAAAAGCGGCAATTAGTCCAAGTCTCTATAAATCTTGATGACTGATATGCCGACATCAGTTTGCTTGTCAAAGACGGTTGTGGCGAGGGCTACACCGATTTCCAACACACATTGTTTCCACGGCCGCTCTCGGTGGACGAAAATGGGGGAACTGCAGGATTCCTTCTGTGGTCCAAGTACCACCGCCAACCGGTCAGTCGTTGTTATGTTAAACCAGGTTCAGAGACGCGATGAGTCTGCAGAGCACCATTAGAATTTTCAATGCGAACGTTTAAAGGACATTCGTTACCTTCCAGCTCGAAAACACGATGTGGTAAGCCTTATAAATGTTCCACACTTATTTCTTTCTTTCTTTCTTTCTTTCTTTCTTTTTTTCCACAGTTTCTCCCTTCCGGTTTCAACATATCGAGTTCAACAACTTCAAATTTCGGGCTCACTTTCAATAGTCCTTCGCACTTCGTAGTTCAACGTGGTAAAACCAAGTGAAGAATCAAAATCAAAATGAAAATTTGCTTACTCTGAAAACTAAAAGGTATGTAGCGTGGTTTCGTCTTCCGGATCTAGAATATGTAGTGTAGCCAGTTTCAAAGGCTTAAACGTAAGGCGGTATACTACGTTTTCCAACAAACAGATCCAAGTAGTAGGTAGATACAAGTATTGTGCCGGCTGACAGTTGAAGATACACAGGTAGATTTAGAACCGTAGCGAAGTACTTGTTGCAACGTAAGACGTTTTACAAAAGATGTCGTCCCTCTGCGGCGGCGCGCGGGGGGGGGGGCATAAATTGCATTGGACGTTCAAGAAAACCAACAGGTTTTCGGTATACCAACAACGAAAGCCACGTTAGACCACTTTATTCGTAAACAGTGTTTATTCTTGTCCACAATTGAGTTATTCGATCAAATAGTTTGACGTTGTATCGCTATTGTACGACATTGCAATATTTAACGACATCGGTAGTAAAGTGTTAGGTATTCCCGATTAGGTATTTCCGTTTGAAAATAACATAACGATATGCGATATGATAAAACCAACCACACTCGCTCCAACAATGAACTATTTCGTACAAGATTGGGTTAAAATCTACAGAATTATGGTAATCAACTATTCCGACATGTAAAAATAACTTTTTCGATATTGTAAAACGATTGATTTCTTTCCGTCTGTTTTGCGAGATGCGACATGATAAACGAAACACAAGTTATCGATTGAACCCATTGTACTCGCGCGCGGAACCGTCTATGCTACACTTACGATGTCCCCGATCGGTGGGGACATCCGAGTGCGAAAGGGTTCTACGCGTAGAACAGAAATGGCTCTTTTGTTTTTCACCTGGCTAATATAGAGAATGTACGAGGCCTGGCTGGCCTCCCTGTGCGGATCGATTCTTCCCTATCACCCCTATCTCCCCTATCTGAAATTCGAACTGGCAAAAATTGGTAAAATTCGCCTTGACCTTGGCGGCGAGACAATGCGAACCAGGTAACCGGTCTCACCTGTCCATTTAACGCAGAGACAAACCTGTCCCACCGTGGAATGATCCAACAGGAGGTGGTACGTCGAATCCAAGAAAGAGGTGTTGCAAAGTCGACTTAGTTCCGTGCAGGTCCGAGGGTGCCTAGATAAAACGAGTCTCAATATTTCCGTAACGGAGGTGCGTTCGCATTGTCTCGCAAACGGTAAATTCGGCGTGAACTGTGGTCGAGTGCTACTCGTCCAAAGGACCTACCTCTTATTCGACGTAGGAGGAGAAAGTCACCGGTGTTCTATTCGAGCGTATTGGAGCGTAGCAAGGTCATGTGGATTCGGGATCAAAGAGTAAACCAGGTAGCACGCTGTAACGCGGAAGAAATTGATTAGCCGAATTCGGTGGATCGATAGGTTAGCCTCCTGCCGCGGGCTTTCTATTGTCGCAGCCGAGTTTTCGTCGCCCCCACCCCACCTCCCTCTGAGCTTGCACAGCCGCCGAAAAATTCCTTTTCCCTCGAAAACGAAACTGTCTAGTCATTTTTAGTTTGGTCGCGACCCGGCTTCTCCTGTTACCTCGGTTTTCTCCGGCCATGGAAACAGTGTATCGAATCCTTCGACCGTTCTTTTACTCTTTCTCCTGTTGCTCTTCACCTTTTTTTTTCTCTCCGATATTCGCTCGTTCCCATTAATGCTTTAAACGTTTGAAATTTCAACGATTACACATAAAAATATCTATATATACATATATGGACAATATGTATAAGCGATACAAGCGATCTCTGGTTCACCCCCGGAAGGGGCAAAAAACGAAGGATTTCCCCCGAAGGATTCAAGCAAACTGTTGAAGAATTTGTTAAGCGTATTTCTTCCGTTAACCCTTGTACGTTCCTCAGGGTGAAAATTCACCCGTTTACTTTATTATACCTCCTTTTCTCTGTGTCATGAGATAGTCAATTTTGTAAATCCGACGTTATCGATGAAACAGAACATTTGTTGATTTAAAGTGTAAAACAAAAATGGGTGAATTGTTATCCTGAGATCTTTATGCAGAGCTTATATTTTTTAAAAACGTACGAGAATTAAAAGAAATTCCTGTTCCTTCGATCGAACAACGATCGAACCTCGTACATTTGCTTCTAAACATTTTTCTTCGTTCCAACTATAGTCGTATCACGAATTATCGCTGATAAACGAAACTTTCAATGTTCGAAGGCTTATTATGAGAAACCATGGTTCTTCCATTGGCGTAGTCCTCGAGACGGCAAGGACATTGCGAGAAGTCGTTCCACAAACTTCCGGCTACCTGTTTCGCCACCGTGCAGAAGATTTACAAGCTGAAAGACCATTAAACGCTAAACACCCAAAAAAAAAAAAAAGAAAAAAAGAAAAAAGAAAGAAAAAATGTATACCGGTCCATAATGCGTTCATTATGATTTTACTTCCAGAGAGCAGTGGCCGTAAATATTGCTCGACCAAAGGCAAGCAGAATACATTCGTTCGTAAGTTCCGAACTATACAGTTCCGAGGCTCTGTTTCCTGGATATTATTTGCTTAGAATCTCACATTTTAAATCAACTGGCAAACCTTGCTTTCATAGCGTGAAACATCCCCTGCAGGGGGTAAGTTTGAACGAAGGATAGTTTCTCATCCTGACAAAAAGATATGTAGAAACAGGATTTTCAGTGTATAAAATATCTGCCCTTTATTCGGAATAGCGGCAAAAGTTACAATAACGATATCGCGAGAAGTATAATAAAACGTGTCCGTATTCGTAGTCCTGAATCGTAAGCCGTGAATCGTAACCGTTAATCGTGTTTCCGTGGTGCTGTTCGTATCGTCGCGTTTCGCCAAAGATCCTTCGCGTCCTCTGCGGCCTGTCTTTATTATCATGCGCACATCGAACCGATCGCGCTCACCTACATGGGTTTTTTTCCCGTAACCCCTACTAAATAACTAGACTACCCCGAAATTAGACGGTCGGGCGCGCGACGTTTGTTTTTGGCGCGAGCCGGTTGGTGGTGGCCTTCACGGTGCAGTCATTCCCACAGATAGTACTATCGGAAAATGGAAATGCATAATTAAGTGGAATAATTAAGGGATGTATCGAGATTTTTACGATTTTGGACTAGCAAAATGTGCGTGCGGCCAGCAGCTTTTCCGAGCGGCACGCGGCATTCGGCACGCGGCACGCGGCACGCGGCATGGCAAAGCTGCGCAAACCGGCGTGGACGAAGAGGTTTCAGAAAATCGTGGGGCCCCCGAGCCTGGCGAGCGTAGGCACAGAAAGGGTAGAGAAGACAAACCAGTGAGGAGCGGGCAACGATCCGGGCACTGCGCCCTGTAGGCGTTTCCGTAGGTAAGAACGCCCACCGCTGGGTGATCGCTTACCAACCGAATAGCAGGGCGTAGCCGACAGTGAGACCCCCGTGATATAGCGTAGCCCGTTAGTCCCAGAGCCCGGACGCGAGGCGACGCGACGCGAGGCGACGCGACGGCCCCGGCCCCCTTCTTTTTTCTAGGCGGCCAGGTTTGACAAAGAAAGACAGAAAGCCCCCCATTGCTCGACACAGTTGGAGGGACACGAGGGTACCAGTGGCAGAACTGACACGTTATTGCACCGGTACCCCTCGCTACGAAAGCTACGCGTGCTGCCTGCTTATTCGTTTTCTTGTTTAGTATCTCAGCCTGGGACCTACCCCGCGAGAGTCCCCCTACCGAGCCCGTTTTTCCTTTCATTTTCTTCCCTTTTTTCTTCCCTTCCGCAGTCCGCACTCCGCACTCCGCACTCCGCACTCCGCACTCCGCTCTCTATCTCTTCTCCGCTATCTTCGGGCGCGTGTCCTGCCCTCCACGCGAAGCCGATGCATCTCTCGCCCGTCCTTCTCGTTCTCCGTCTCGTTCTCCATCTGGTCGTTGCATCGTGCAACGCCTGCCTTTTTACCACGAGCTCTTCGGGTCGGCGTGCTTCTTTCCTCCGATAGCGGCTCGAACTCTTCGCCGGTGAAAACAGGATTGTTGTGTCTTCGTTCGGAAGAAACAGTGGAACACGGGAAACTGCCTACACACGGATTTTCTAGTGCACGGTGTTTAACGTGAATCGGAACCACGGTCGACATGGATGTCACCAACGGCATGAGGACCATTTTCGGAGGTTACCCGTTTCAAGGTTGGTACTCGCGCGTTTTCAGATGTCACTTGTCACTTGATCAGACACCCCCGCGAACACCTACCAGACGATCTTCGAGAAACTCTCAAATACTCTGCGATCAGGAACTAACAGCAAACCGAATAGATATATCGAAAGATGATAATTATCGAACGAGGAGCTTCCGCGTGGAGCTCCTTTTTCAAAACTTTTTATTCTGGTCACCGACACCAACCAGACTACACAGTCCGATCGAATATCTTCACGATATCGCGAAACCGTGCGAAGAAAACCAACAATTCCTGTGGAACCTAACCCCTAACCAAAATCGTTGAAATCCTATCACCGTCCATCTGTCGCTTTTGCAGATGTTTACAGACAGACACAGTTTGGACTATCGAAATCAAAGTGTTTCTCATCGGAAAAGATCACCTTTCTCCATTGTTTACACAAATCTACTCGTTCTTTCGTAAATTCTACCGGAGGTGTCTTCTTCGCGACGACTCGATCGTTGCTAGTTTCTCTAACATTTCACGTCACTTTAGACAGTAAGAACATTTGTTGCTATCCTTTGAGTACGAGTTATCCTATATTATATTAAAACTATCCTATATTACATTGTATGTTACCTACAACATACAAAATCTCATAAGACTCGAGCAGTAGTGATCCTTCGAGAAATAAAATAGATAACATTGTTTGCTTAGCGAATAATATTAATTGTTGAAATTTCCAATTTTTATGATACGTATGATGTATACCTTGTATATTCCTTTGAACTAGAAATAGATTTTCTCTGACAACCAACTCAACGCATGTTGGGTAGATCGATCCATTGAACAACATCCGAATAAAAGACCGGGAACGGTTATCGGATTTTGACAAACATAGAATAAGTTTTTTAAAATTAATTTTTAAATTAATATACTGTGCCTATATTAATTATACTGATTTGTAAAGCACAATGACTAAAAAAGAGGTATACATATGTATATGTGTATTGACTGATTTTAATGGGAAAGGTTAATATTTCTTTTTTCATAGATTCGTTATGCCTTAGAAACAAGTAAGTATAATTAATATCGGCACAGTAATTGGGTCCCTTCCCCTATTTCGCTATTCTATAATATTAGAATACTCCAATCCGTCGAATAACCAATCTAATTTCTGGCCTTATTCGTTGCCTGATTTCTGGTTAATCTTATCAACTTCCACATCTAAATTCCGATATGTTCTAAAAAGGTGGGATTCTACGTAAGCGGATGCATTTAAGAGCAAATATTTACCAGAATATTTCGATACAATGTAGTTGTCACCATTATTTATAACGATGTATTTAATACATACATACATACAACAAATGCTATATACTATTAAAGTTCATTGAAATAGAGACTTTTAACAAACTCAAACTTCTTTGTAACTTCTGGATTACATAGTACTCTGTATAATACTCTGAAAACTGGTGTTTCTATAATTCTATTCGTACAGAGCCAATTCATACGAATTTTACCTTTTTTACCTTCCATTGGTATAAACCGCATCGTAGTTTTGCGTTGATTCTGTCAAAATTTTCGTTATGCCGATTCTACCTGTCTTACGCTACGTAACACTCCCTAAATGTTCACGAATGAAAAGTCACACGGTTGAAAGGTGAAAAACCTCTCTCTTTGTGGACTGCTTGCCGTACATATTCCACAAGATACATAATTAAATGTTATTTCATGACGTAATGAGCACAGAAGAACGATCGTTGCTGGATGCTTATGGTAAACCAGTGTTCCTCGAAAGACGTTATTAACGTAATCGTATTCTTCCGGTGTTTTCTCGGGTTCGAACCAGATTTTTGCCTGTACAAACGGTAATTATAATGACGGAACACCGCGCGGTGTACGTTGTCAAAGCAAGTAATGCCATGTACGGAAGGATGGCTAATTCGACTAACGATCGGGCATTATACTCGTCAGACGTGGAAATGGTCTCCCGTGCGCATAACTTCTTCAATTTTACGGTTGTTAGTTTCATTTTTGGTGTTCCCCGGCTCGAATTCCCCGACCTGTTATCTGATTTCACGTTTGCGTCCCGAATCCGGATTCACCCGCTAATTTCAAGCTCGATCACCGCAATTCCACTTCAAACTTTTTCATTTTCCACCTCTAAACCGTCCTGTTGTGCTAGCTTCTATATATGTATGTATCGTATGTATCGTATGTATCGTATGTATCGTATGTGTGTACACATTCTGGCCGGACAGAAAAAAAGTGCCAAGTTGATGGTTGCGCATATGAGAATTAATAACTTTAGTGTTGGATGGTTTTTCAATTGTTCGTATCATTCGTCTAATTTCGAGCAGAATCGCAACACAACATATCCCACCATATGTGTATGGCATGAAACTCCTTTTGTTTGTTCGTCCGTCCTCGCATCGTTGCGTAATGCGTCGTTGATAATCCATTTTGTAAGACATATACGATCGACGAAAGTAAGCTTAACCGTTTGCACCCCATTGACACAGCAGCGGTGACACTCACACTCATAGTCAGCTGCCTAATACGGATTCGGATACAGAAAATCAATAGAAAAGTCAAAGCAACTAAACTCTGGAACATTTCCAATTTTCTCATCTGAGAATAAAATTGTTGGTTTCGTAGAGATTCGCTTTAACAATTCGAGTACCTGATGGCATCGCAACACATATTCTACTTAATAGGTAATTGAATATGTCCTTGAATTGCGGCGAAAACCTAGTACACAAAATAGTATATATAAAGTACACAAAATAGTCAACCTTCACCGATTCCTTGTTTTTAGCAGTTTTCCATAAAAATAGCAATAAATCACTTATCCAACCAAAACTTAAAAATGCCATCCTCAATTTATAGACCTACTCGAGTTCGGAAAGTTATGTCCAATATTTTCGAGCGTTTAATTAGGTGTAAACGATCCCTCCGATGTGGGAACGTTATCGTTACGTTTCATCGTATAGGGTTGGACTCGCTTGGGTGTCAACCGGTACATGTATTCTGCAGGATGTCAGTTTTGTAGCGAATAACGACTAAGCCTCGGATTTTTATACGTTTATGGTATTTACAAATGTTTGAATTACAAGAAGACGAGAAATGTTCTAATTTATCAAATGGGACACCTTTCCTTCGCTGTTTAATCTACTAATCAATAATACCACCATATACTGTCGATTCACGGTTTGTTCGTTCTAGAAAACGCCTAATACATCGATTTCTCAATACCGTCCCCTAAACAAGTTATGTTCCAATTTATACGAATGTTATTAGAGAATCGCATTCAGCCGAAAGGAAAATATATGTATGCATATCACTTAAAATTATCCTATTCGAAATTCAAACATCATTTTCTTTCGTTTCGTTTCGTTTCGATCCGTTTTTTTTTTTTTTTTTTTTGACATTTCGAAAGCACAATTGCACGTAGTTTTTGATTTCTGAGACTTACTAGAAGATTTAGTGCTTTGAACTTTTACGGAAGTCTTTACATAATTTATAAAGCTAATATATAAGGAAAACATCAAATGAATTGTCATTGCGTCATTACTTAAAGTCATAACGCGCAACACAGTGTTTGAATTGTTCAAGTTTTATCTACCGGTGTGACGAACGAGCCATTACTGTTTTAATCCGTTTATTTGACAGATTTATGATCTTCTGTTCTTCAGTTTACACTTACCAACTCCAAAAATGGGAGAATAGGTAATGTTTGATATACCAGTTGGTACAACATCATTTAGAATTGTATATCGACTATATCATTCGTTATATCATTTAGACATCGATAGAACTATTTAATCCTTAAGATAGTATATAATTATTTACCAGAGTGTCGGTGATCTTTCGATCGAATGTTCAAGGATATCGATAAAATTCGGTTTAGTTTAATGTAATAAACGAAACGGTATCGTTTATTTTGACTGAAATATTATTGCACTTTTATCCAACAGCTTGTCTCGATCCATTACTTGTTTTTCAAAAACCTTTATGAAAAACGAGATTCATAATATTATAAGAAAATGACAAATTTTCCTTCCTGTATCTGCTCATAATCGAATACCTACCGATAAAAGTTGCAAAAATGTGAAATAAACCAAATGCAATCCATCTTTATAATTCTTTCTACATAGTATATAACCTTTGCGTTACGCATGATAAAATTCTGAGGTATCGCGTGTTCACTGTGGAAATGATCGAGAAAATACGGGGTGTACAGGGTGTAATGTGTATACATACATACATACATGTATATCTCCTACCTTTGAATCGGCAAGCTTCGTTGAATTATGCGCGATCAAGTATTTACTCACACGTTTCGATGTTTCCAACGAAAAAGTAAAAGATTGGTGAAATATTTTGTCAGGGCAAGGACGCATGAATCAACTGGGAGGAGTGTTCATCAATGGTCGGCCGCTTCCGAATCACATTCGAAGGAAAATAGTTGAAATGGCAGCTGCGGGAGTTCGCCCCTGTATTATATCTAGGCAGCTTCGCGTGTCCCACGGCTGTGTTTCGAAAATCTTAAATCGTTATCAAGAAACCGGCTCTATCAGACCTGGTGTGATCGGAGGCAGCAAGCCACGAGTAGCTACCCCCGAGATCGAAGCAAGAATCGAAGAAATGAAAAGAGATAATCCTGGGATTTTCTCGTGGGAAATTCGTGAAAAACTCGTAAAGGTAAGAAACAAAGCAACATTTATTTCCGTTTATTTCAACCGTGTGGATGATACTTTCTACGTGTCCAAGTATCCAACCGATATGAAATAAATATTCATTGTCAACTAGTCGTTTTTTCGTTGCGAGTGCCTATAGCTTTTCAAATCAGGTTATTCACCCGCAAGTGCTGTGATTCACGAATTAAATAGAAAAATAAATATATATCTATATACGTATACGTATATACCGGTTAAATTGATCGAATAAAATTTTCATAACGTCATAAATAATTAATTAAAGTCACAGGATGTGGCAATAGATTCCTGGAGTTATTTCAACAATCTTTCTCCTTTGCGAGAATGTCATGCGCGACTTTGTTTTCGAGTTATTCTAACGAAAAAGATAAGCCAATTGCACAACTGACGGGGTCCCGGCTTGGCTGAGCGCGGCGGTTGAATCTACTGATTGCGAGCGGTAGCGTTGCTGTCGCGATGTGCTCGAATCCTGAATAATAATTTGATTGTATTGTACAATCGATTCGGCATGCGTGTAATTATTGTTCGCTACTAGATCAAAATGATTCGATATTGCCGTATAAGAGAGTTCCAAGTGGCAAGTGCGTTTACGGGTGAATATGCGAGTTTTATTCGAATAAATTACAACTCCTTCTCTTGCTCGCGACTCGTGCACGGGGCGGCGCGACGCGGCGCGGCGCGGCGCGGCTCAACAGCAACGTTACACCGCTCGGGAGAGATGCCGAGCCGAGATCCGTCAGCTGTGCAAATGGCCTGTCTATTTCGTTGATAAGTCGAAAACGAAGCCGCGTATCAGACATTTTCGCAAAGGACAAAGCTTCTTAAAATAACCTAGATTTTTGGGATACCCTGTATATGAAATTTAAAGAATAAACGAAGACTCTCGTCAAAGTAATAGCGTAATAGTTTACCAATAATCTGCATACATATAGGAAATTGTAAATAACTGTTGTATCTTCTTCGCTAATGTTGTAATCGTCGCCATATAACAACGGTACCTATTAAATCATTCTTTTTCCACGTATAAACGAAAAAAATCTATCATGAAAAAGAACAAATACTACGCGCATGTAAGAAACAATAATCAAAGTTACAGCTATTATCTCGGTAAACACCAGTTAAATAATGATTCAAAACTCTGGTCGTGTTCCGATTCTTTAATTTTCGAATAAGCGATACTGCAACGTTTCGTTCAAATTTAAAGGGTTAAATTGGCCAGGATGAGTGGAGCAATATAATTACATTAATTACTGTCCGATATCAAGTGCAATCATATATAGAATATAATACAAATGGTTAATAACCGAATTACCGATCTGAATGGAAAGTGAATGAGGTGAAAGTGGATTATAAAACAGTTTGCAGCATATTTTTCATATTCAGCCTCGTTATACTTTACACCTTGTTCGACTAGCTGTTCTTGTCTTTCTTCGCAATTCTTTGAAATATTAATTACAATAAGCAGGGTGAGCTGTCCAATGAATCAACGCAACACAATACGCTGCACGTCTGTTGAAATTAGTAATTCGCAAATCGTTATTTCATTTCCTGTTATTACGTTATTACATTCCAGTACGCGATTCTAACGATATTCGATGGTTGTAGCTTGTATTCAAAATGAAAAATGGGCCAAATGACCAGTAACGAATGTAGAAATCCAAAGATCCATTATCGTAGGTCCATCGAACCACCTTAAAATATAAATTGCCAGTCGATCACGATTAAACGGTACATAAACGTTTGGACGACGACAATACTTACCTCGAATACACGCAGGATGTCGTTCGAAGAACTGCTAAATAAATTAATCTTAAATATGTTACAACAGGGACGACAGGAGGGATTCATAAATAGTAGTTTTGTTTTTTTTTTCGTTTAATACGAATTATAGTATCGTATAATATAGCAGTAATTATTATATAGTATAGGTCTTATAGCATTGTCGCGGAGTGTACGAATAAGAACACCTTGGTACGCACTCGAATTCGAAACGAGCAGTTTGCATCGGGAAGTCTCGATTAGCGAGAACAAAACGGCTATCTGCTGCACTGCCCCCTCCCTCTCCCCCTAGCCCTTCCTTCCGAAGGAATCTGACCGGAATACATATTAATCGAGCAGGCGCAGTTTTTCGTTAGGAAAAACGTTGAAAGGTATTGTTCGACTTCTCGATCGGGGGTGGACGTTTCCGCAGGGTCTCTCTATCTCTCCAAAGATCGCAGTGAGTGGGGCTTTTTAATCTTGTACACGAGGCGTGCACGAGGTGGGCAGGGGTGTACGTGAGCGCCCCGAGGCAACTCGCGTGTCCTTTAATACGTTACTGCCCGCCGCCTACACCCACGCCTCATTGGCGTAACGCTCCCTCGTTCGTGACGCGATTTTCGAGTATGCAAAACGACTTTTCCAAGAATAGCTCTTCCGTGTACGGAGTTTATCTCATCACCTTGAAAAATTGCAAACACCAGTGTGAAAGCCGCGCTCCGCTCGTAGAGACTAGAGAGAGACTAGAGAGAGAATAGAGAGAGAATAGAGAGAGAATAGAGACAGAGAGAGAGAGAGAGAGAGAGAGAGAAGGAGAGAATAACAATTTCTTCGTAAATTTCTCAACCGGCGACAAAAACGGTACAGCGCGATAGTAGAAAGGTGCAGGCTGAGATCGCCTCAGCCGTTTAATCAGTCCTCGAATATAGGGGTCACTGAGTCGCCTCGGTTACGTCCATGATCGTTTGAAGTAACGATAATCGATGTACAACTTTCCACGCATAGGTTCCCACTTGAAATGCCATTTCCGTTCGGTAGATCGGCGCGGCCTGGGCGGTGGGCCATTCGATGCGAAAACAAAAAAAATTGAAAGACACAGAGCCATAGAGGTCGGTTGCATCGTTGCAACCGTTGCGTTGATCGAGATATTGGGGTGGCAGTAGCAGCTTCAGCTTCTCCTCGGAGGCGACCAAAAAGACAATAGCTGATAGCTGAATGTTTCTTTCGGAACGAAGCAGAAGATCACCGAAGGTTCTCAAATCAAGATCCGAGGGGAATTCCACCTCGACTCACCCCAATAAAACCGATTCTGATCGCGAGCTACGAGTAGTGCGATTACGGCGATTCTCGATAAAGAGATAAATTCTCTAAAGGTAGTAGAGGAATGTCCGTGCCCGTGCCCGTGCCCGTGCCCTTCCGCGAGCGCGAGCGCGAGCGGTGATGACTGTCGTGTAGAGTGTAGAAAGACGGAGGAGAACAGAGAGAGAGAGGGGGAGGAGGAGGAGGTAAAGACGGCAAAGACGGCGAGAGTCGAAGAGAAAAAACAGTTTGGTGAACGCGAACGCGAACGCGTACGCCGTTGCAGTCGTGGAAGCAGGCGGTCGTAGCCGGCATTAATACGGCATTTAATGCTGGAAGGAGGCGTTCCTGGGCTGGAGGACCCGAGGCGGCATCTATCCTTCTTCCCGATCCTTGCGGTGCTCTCTAACAGAGATCTCTGTCTCTTTTCTCCTGTCATCGCCCCGGACCTAAAGCCTCAACCGCCATCAACGGCACAGGAATCGTTATTGTTTCTGAGATCGTCGATCCGCAAGATAGCCATCGACACCGACAACCTCCTTTTTCACTTTTTCACCTTTTTTCTTTCCTTCCCCCGTTACTTTCTATTTTCCGTACTTGCACGCTCTTCCTTGAAAACATGATGTCTTTTGTTTTTTGCTTGTGTTCTCCACCGTGGAAAGTATTATTGAAAATAATAGAGGAAGGGGTGGTAGTGTGGCCGCTTAGTCTCGTATGTACGCATACCTCTCTAAAATCTGATTCCGAACTTCAATTCCATTAAATTCTTGCTTAAAATGCAGGTAAACTTATGGTAGACTGTGGATCGTTGCGCAAAATACAAATTTCATGTATCGTGCATCAAAATTACATGCGATAACAGGCGGAAGCAAAAGATGAGCAACTTCGTTGAATACATGATCGGTACTATAAAAATACAAAGGCGAACGAAAAAAAGTTTAAGAAATTTTTGAACGGTGATCAAGGATGCAAATAGTTGTATATGCATCAAGGATGCATAGTTCTGAATACTATTACAACGTCACAAGACGTTAACCCTTGGCACGCTAAACATTTTGCGATGTCATCGGGAAGCCAACGATTTTATTGTCGGATGAGGAAATTGGGAATATTTATCAATTTCGTTGTTCGACTCTTTTATCGGTTTGCTGTATCCGAATCTAAATAAAAATGGTATTGCCACTGTTACCGTTAGGCAGGGGTGCAGCGACCGATTAAACTTACTTTCGTCGATTGCATATGTCGGACAAAACGGATTATCAAAGACGCATTTAACAAAACAAGTTTCGTGCCATATAGCGTTGCGGAGAGGCTCCGAATTATATCTAATACCAAAGTTACTAATTCTCAACATACGTACAAAAGTATCGACGTTAAACTTTCTTTTGTTCATCGCTGTAAGTCATTTTGCAAAAAGAAGAATATTCGAAAGTGCCATTCCTCGATTCGAACTGGCCTTTCAGTCTCACCACCTAAAAACATTTCTTGCGCTTACCGTATTATCAAGGAATCCAAGCGTAGAATGTAAGTATAGATACATCTGCACACTAACGCATAACGGTGTCTCTTATAGGTGTAATAATAAACGGTTTGAAATGTACGGTTCGAAATGTATATTTTGCTTCGAATCAAAATCACACGCGATCGTAGCACAGTATGTTGCATTTACAAATTGAAAACATCGAGCAGGAAAGCGTAATGCTAGATGCCGTAACGTCTACTTTACGTTTCCACTGTGAATTCGAGAGAATAGTTGTTAGTTTTCTGTGAAAAACTCCGATCTGTGATTCCAGTTGAATAAACTCAATCGACTCTATTTCAATCGATGCAACGCATAATAACAGACAAAATAATTAACAAGTTATTCGCTTGTTGTTAATAACAAGTAACTTATTCCTGAATACTAATATTTCTTAAAAACATTAACAACGTTGATCGTATAATGTATTTTCATGAATTCTGATGACACGTATTTTGAATAGGAAGGTTTCTCGGATCCTCCAAGCGTCAGTTCTATCAGTAGGCTGCTTCGTGGTGGCCGACCTGGTGACGATGGGAAAAAGGATTACACGATAGACGGTATCCTAGGAGGTGGTAAGTCATTCCATTTTCATAGTCTTCTATATTCTTCTTTTTCGTAGTCGTTCGTTTTTCATTAATACTTATGTTAGGTTGGAAAGCAGGAAGCTGCGATTAGAATTTTCCCACGTACCTACATATTTATGGACGAGATATCCACCGATGGTTTCGAATAACACTTTCGACTAGTCGTCGCTCAGAAATCTCAAAGAGAAAGATGCTTTGCTACTGCTACAGTAGAATGGAATCTAATTTTTGGCACACACCGGCATTTCTGACGACTACGTGTATCTGCATGATACATAATACACCGGAAAAGTCAGAATGGCTTGCACACATGTATACATGTACACATGTATACATGTATACATGTATACATGTATACGTATAGAAAATAACAAAACACCGTGTACAAACGAAATAATTGTTGTCCTCTAACATTTTACGATACTTTTCAGTTTTCGCGTTACTTTCATGAATTTACAAATTCGACAATATTTCCTTTGATAACCAGAATACCCAGTTAAAGTAAATGTTAAAATAGTAATGGCCTGCTTTTCGAAACCAATGTTCTGTCGCGCAACGATTTGTTCAGAAAACGCGCACAACTGGTACATTCTCATCGTCGATTGATCTCCAAGAAAATTGAAAAGTGGTATTTACGTCGCAAACCTTTGTAACGTTAATTAATTGCCTCTACCTCGAGGCTAAAACTACACGAGCGGAGAATTGAACCTACGGCAGAAAAACCATGCGCAGCGATATCGCGAACGAAAGATGAAAAGGAAGAGGAATTCGGTCGGTCCATCCTCGGGAGGGAGGGAGGGAGAGGTGGGGCGAGGGGCACCAAGAGCTTTTAACCTCTTGTATCTACGAATAAAGTTTGACATAAAGATGCGCGCGTGTGTGTGTGTGTGTGCGTACGAGACTTTAAATCCTGTCGTACGTCGCGTCGCGTCGCGTAGCATCGTCGGTTAGGCAAAGTTGGTTCGAGCCAGGAAGCATGCACTGCACAGGATTTAATCTTCGGTGGGCGTGAGCGGGATTAGCTAGGTTGCCCACATGTCCGTCAAATGGATTACCGGAGTGTCAATATCTTACGGAGCACACATTATCTCTCTTCTTCTCTCTTGGCCATCTCCTCGCACTTTTATTTTTCCCTGTCTCTTCCATTTCTCTTTACACGCATATGTATGTACTTTTCGCCGAGACTTCCTCTGCGGTTAACAGCGACGTTTTAGGTCTAAGGATTTTTTTTAAAACAGAAGGAAGCAGCAGGTGGAGATTGATAAACGCAAACACGACCCCCAAGTAATTTTACGACGATGAGAAATAATGATTGTCTGTAAATATGCTAATGAAAAAAGAGTTTTGAAATCTTTTCAATCTTGTTCCAGAACCAATTTCATTTCCTTTCTTTTTTTCTTTTTCCGGTAATTTACATGAACTATTGTATTATTTGATTGTGTCGATTTTTGTATGTTTTTTGTTTTGTTTTTTTTTTTTGAAGTTTTTTCGGTTATTTTAGGTATTTTTTCAGAAGATTCTCTACAGAAAAACATACATACAACTCGTGTAATTTTGATTATTTTCGCTTAAAAACGATAACTACTGAAAAACAGGTTCAACAGTTTTTCTGAATAAAATTGCCAAAAATTTGTGGAAAAACTGCCTCGAAAACCAGAATACACTCCCGTAAACTCGGTATACATCGGTATTCGCATATGCTCCGCATAATGCTCCCCCATAATGCTCCTCACCGTATACGTATACCGATAATGATAAAAATACTGTTGATCCGACAATCGAGCGAGTGGAATCGAAATAGTTCTGGACAGTAGTGTATACATATGTAAATGATCTCTCTCTCTCCTGCCCGGCACAGAGTTCCGAGTTCTCGAGAAATCAGCTACGATCAAAGGTGACGGTCCCCGTTGACATGAGCCAAGAATTTGTTTTCGTGAGTGATACAGGTAGACAAGGAGGAATTAGCAGTACAGGTGTTCTGAAGTTTTAAAAGTCAAACCGTCAGGTACGCTGCCGCCTTGAAAGGGGGGAGAATTCGAGGGTGGCTCAAGGGGGAATGAGGGATCGGGTCTCATAAATAAAAATAGTCTGCGAGAGGGGAAAAGAAAACGGGGTAAAGGCGAGAAACGAAGAGGGCCGAGGCCCGATGAAACCGAGAGAGAACTAAGATGTCCAGACGAAGAGATGTGCATATACGTACGCTTATTTTTAGAGAAAAAATGAGAGGGAGAGAGAGAGAGAGAGAGAGAGAAAGAGAGGGAGATGACTGTAGAAAAAGCAAGAGTATAAGAGGAAGAGACGAAGAAAAAGAAAAGACAAGAGACGTGGAAAAGGACAGGTATATGCTTCGAACGTGGAGAATGTGAAGAAAGAGGCAAGAAGTAACGATGAAGGAGGGCAGCAGAGACCGCGGGCCCCATGAGGGTCCCGCGGAGATCAAACGGGCCGCCTGCCACACGTCGGCAGTGGTGCTCATTTATTTTTACCCCTGTTGCTTCTCACCTCGCTACAACACCTCATAGACATACCTATATTGACGAATAACTAAAAAACTATCCGGCTCTAACGTGTTATATTACCCGTTACTTTCGGAACTGAAACGTTACCCGTAAAATAGACAATTCCAAAAGTCTAGTCTCCACTAATTTTCCATGAAACACTAAACAGAACACTTTGAAGTTTCGCATACTATCGAAAGAAAAGAACATACTTGTTCGACTGAAAGCGTTGGAATGTCAAAGCGTAAAGTGGTTTCAAAAGTGTGTTCCATTGCGTGGAACATTCCTATCGAGCGTGCAAACGTCGGCAGCGTCGGAAAAAAACATTTGAATTTTCCAGAGAGTTTCAGAGAGCTGGAGCATACATTTGAAACGATTACTCGTAAAGAAGAGTAGTCGAAAAACATACTAGTTCAAAAAACACAGATAAAATCAGCATGAATCGCAGCGAAAACATTGACAGTGAAAGAATATTTTGATGGAAAATTCGTGACCCGAATTTTACAACTATGCGAAAGAAGACTCTCTCTCTCTCTCTCTCTCTCGTCTGTCAAAAACCGAAATATCGAAGCTCGTTTAGCATTTTCAAATAGATACAAAATTGAACCACTGAGATTTGAAAGAAAGGTATGTCGACCGAAGTTTGATATATGTATATCTTAGGCCCAGTTAATTTTGAATTCCACGAGGAAAACGATTGAAAAAATGCCACTTAAAAGAAGCTGTAAACATTGTTAACGGTGCGCTCGTAATATGGTGGTGTGTTACATGTTTAACGTAGCGTTAGGTCGCCGTGTCGTGTTAGAGGACGAATAAAGGTCGATCTATACCTACTATCCGCAAAGACGCGAAACAGTTTCGTTCAACCTGTGCATTCGATGTATGCACTAGTATGCAGGTGTTTATACTATTCGATCGTATCGGCACAGACACGTATCGGAAACTAAACAAAAGTATTATTCAAGTACTATACCGAAGGGAACTGTTCCGTGTCTGTGCGGATAAGTATAAATGATCGGCCTTTAACCAGTTATCGTCGAAAGAAAAACAAGATAACGACGCAATTGACAGAAACTATTGAACATAGACCAGTCGAAGACACACATAAAGAAAGTAGTAGAAGAATAGTAGTAGAAGAATTCTCAGATATTTAACCTCTGCAGGGACGAATTTTCTAAAGTGGACGGAAGAGTTACTCTGTCAAGGGGAGGATTTAAAAACTACTAATTTCATACCTTTTAAAAACTAATCGATTTTTTGAAAATTCGATCGAACAACTTGAGATTTGTTTGTTTGTTTGTTTGTTTGTTTTTTCTTTCTTTTTTCTTTCGTTTTCTTCGATATTAGAAGAATCAGTTTTCCTTAGGTAATGTAGGAAAAAGCTTAATTAGAAATTACCATAGGTCGAAATTGCGAAAAAAACTGAATTATACTTGTAGTTATAAGAGGAAATTCAGCAATTTTAGAATCAACAATCTATAACCGTAAAGAAACACTCGGACGAAACTCCTAATTTCGAACTTGAAACTACTACAAACAAAAATATATATGCGTATTTAACGCGTTCACCGAACAATTAAATCTCAAACAGATATTTAATTAATTAGTGCTCGTCCTATAATTAGCAAACAGTATTATTATAACGTAAGATAGCATATGTTGATTAATTGAACGTACAATTATGCAGCGGAAAATAAATGTTAATAAAATGCTGATGACGACAGGTGTTAAACCATTAAGGAATATTCTCAGAGAGAATCTTCTCGTTCTTTAGGAAGTGTTGCGGACAGCTTTAAAATTGAACCCTTCAATTAAAGATATCCATCGTGTGTTGTCCGCGTTCAAGTATTCATCGATCTTGTAAATGGCCGTCGTTAACGTTTAATACCCCTTAATTAAAGTTCATTACATTAAATTTTTCTTGTTCGTGCTCTTATGAAATTATCACTTTTAACAGTTATTAAAGTTAAACGGTGATAAGGTTATATCGTCCAATTAGACGTTCCTCTATAATAAAAGACTATAATAGAAATGCTATTCAATTGTTACTATGCTATTACACTACACTAGAAAAATAATTTCATACTTGAAGTTGAGAAAATGTATTAGGCATTTTAGGTTATCTACATATTTAATTACCAGAACTGCCGATCTTTATACAATTTCTCATTATCATAGTTTACTTACTCTAAACCGTTAATCGATGGAAACGTCTCTAAATAGATTAGTTTACTAGACCACATGCAATGAAAATTTTGGAAAAATTTCGTTTAATCTGAATTACGAAAAATCAGAAGAAAAAAAAACGTAAATGTTAATATTCACAACTTTGTATTTGGGCTTGTAACGATAATTTAAAAAATGTGTTTTATATACTTGTGTCGATTATACGCAAAGCAAAAATTTCCAGATGAGAGCATGAGGTTGAAAGTAGCAAATCTTGGGCTTTGTCAGAGAATTTTGCGCTTACGTGATCATCTTTAAATATTTTTGGCTGATTGCAACGTTATCCGATTTGGATGAAATTTTTAAAATGTACACATTCAGAATTACACACGATTTAGTAAACTAATTCTTCTAAATTCTTGAAAAAAAAACTCGTGTCGTACAATACACTGGTTACATCGCGAAAAAATTTAATTCATTTATAAATTCTGAGCGTTTGACTTTTCTGACCGATCGCGTAAGATCGCGTAAGATCGCGTAAGAAAGAAGGAAAACTATCTGTTGGACGGTTGCGCGGTAACTGGTAACTGGTAACTGGTAACTGGTAACTGGTAACTGGTAACTGGTAACTAGTAACGACAGAATCGAACGAGATCCGTTTGTAGGTATTACGTAAAGGGAAAGAGAGATACGATGGGGTGAATTCCGAAGGGATGCCGAAACTGTAAAAAGTTGGGGGAGGGGGAAGTTGGCCGTGATTCGTGATAGGGAGCACCTCTGAGCGGATATACTCGTAGCACGGCTACGGAGTAGGGTCGGTATAGGTGTCGGCAGGCGAGCAGGAATGACACGTAACCTGTGGCTTTCTCATTCCTTCTTATTCCGTTCCTTTTGCCGAGGCCGCCGACGAGGGATTAGCCTAATGGGTCCTGCCCACCCCTCTCATTCCTCTCCGCGTGTGTTATATGTATATCCATTCTGATCCTTTACACCACCTCCGACCTCCTACATAATCGGAGCCCGCCATCCGATGAACAACGCCGCTAAGTGATTCACAATCAGGTTTATTGATTGTATCTGATGATCGACGCGCTACGGAATACTCGACATTGATTTAAGCAATCTCTACTCCTTAACTCTTTACTCGCATGCCTTTGCTTAATTCCACACAAGTTTTTCTCTCTCTCTCTCTCTCCCTCCCTCTCTCTCTCTCCCTCTCTCTCTCTCCTTCTCTCTCTCTCTCTCTCTCCCTCTCTCTCTCTCTCTCTCTCGTAAGGTTTATTGGAGATGTCGATTACTTCTTACGTTGGGTATGTGACATTTTTATAAAAAAAAAAAAGTATACACAGATACACAATTCGAAAAAATTTCATACAGTTTCGTTTCGATTCGTTTCTAGTTTTTCCAAGCACCAGAAAGAAACGAAAATTTCATTTAACCCTCCGTAGTTTGCGTAAACTTTCGCAGTTCGTACGTTACCAAACCGAGGATATAATTTTTCTAACTATTGAAACGCAGACTGACGTTGAAAAATCGGGACGATTATTATTAGTACTGTTAAAAGATTATTATTACTGCTGTTAAAAGAATTGAGCAGAGATGTATCATAGTTTTGACAGACAGCTTGTGCGTATATATATATATACGTACATAGAAACTGCGCGATCGAATCGTAGAATTCGAAGAATGAAAAAGAATGAACGGAGATTGGACAGATGGGAAAAAGAAGCGACGTCAAAGAAAAGGGGCAGCTTGTCTAGAACTGATATCAAGCTCTGTATCTAATATGTTATGCTGCGAGCTGTTGTGCCGACGCGTCGGTGTAGTCCTTGTCACGTAAGCATATAATCCTTTTGAGATTGAGAATATACGGCGCGATTCGTGTAGTGGTTCACATTTGATTATCATCTGTAAATAATATCTCGTCGAATCACTAATGTAATAAATCAGATTAAAGGACGCGAGCTACAGAGGGAGTTTACGTCAAGGGCATACCGTTATCAAGTATTATACCATCAACCAAGTCCTTTCGACCAGCCTGAAAACATTTCGTTGGTCGTACACTTTATGGAAAATTATTTCGATAATACACTCGTCACCTGTATTACATGTCGAACATGTATGAAGATCAACACGTTTTCGCGAAGAATTTGATACACTCTATCGATTCCTGATACAAGAGGTAGGTCTTTTCCATTTAAAGATATCAAGGTGACCTTGAAATCTCCGAAATGCACTGCCGTGGAACTTGCGTGTGTACCAATTTTTCATATTATTACAAATAACGTAAGTTACGTGATTCACCCTGTACGAAGTGTCTTATATACATATATCCATCGGTGTAAGTCGATCCACGACGCATAAGGTCACCCACTCCTACTTGTTAAATTTGTTTCTTTTCTCCCTCTCTGTCTCTCTGTCTCTCTCTCTCTCTCTCTCTCTCTCTCTCTCGCTCTCTTGTTTGTTTGTTTTTAATTCAAAGAATAAAACATGCAGAAGTTTTAGATAGAAAGAGAAATATAGAGGTACGGATAAAGAGACGAGTAAAGAATATTATGATAAATAATGGTGATTGTTGGGTGGACTCCCAGATACTACGGCCTGTGATGAAACAGTCTGAAATGTTTCGGTTACGAGCAAGAGGGTTAAATAAAAATGCAAAAGATACGCACGCCGTACGACACGTATTATCAGTGCCCCTGAAATTCTTCAGCCCTTCCCCAACAGTCTCTCACCCCTCGAGAGAACGCTGACAGGAAGATAGAGTGCGCTCTCGGATGTCAACCGCTTCGCGGCTCATTGTTGGCATTTTGAAGACATTTGTTACCATTTAGGGGACCTCACACACGCTCTAAGACCCCCTAGGACCGCTGGAGGAGAAAAAGGTGGGACAGGGACGGTCCGGCTACATTTACAGGCTACGAAGGTGCGGCACCTTTTCCACCATTCAGAACGCGATTCGACATGCGGAAAGCAAAAGGAAGGCGCAGGAAAGCACCGACCCCCTCCTGCAACACAACTGATGTAAACGTGTATACATATATATGTGGTATATGTGTATGTAGCTACCTACCGATGTTTTCTCTGCACCCGATATATATATATATGTATTTCCCCAGTTTTGCAGCGATACGATATATGCACATATGTATACCATCCTCCATCGCGATTTTCCTAACTGGTACAACATCTTACTCAGAGAGGCGACGCGACGCACAGCGGTTCGAACTGGCCAAAACCCGGAGTAAAGTCCAATTTTCAGCTTTGTCAAAAATAAATGATTTTTCGATTTACTAGTAGTTTTTATGCCAACTAAATGTTAGCAGTGGCAATGTGGCTGGTATTTGAAGTTGTTTCGATTATAAACAGACTCGAATCTGTCAGAATGTAGGTACGTGTAGGTACGCTACGTGTAGGTACGCGCGGTACGGTAGAACATTTGTGTTGCTCGAGCACCGAGAAGTTCGGAGACACCGATTTTATATTAGAATCGTGTTCCCATAAATGTACAAGACGCGTGTAGTCGGTATATCGTAGTCCAGAAAAATAATTGATTTCTATGATTCTAAATAACATTCTTTAAATTGGTCGAGTCCGAACCTACTAAAGATGATGTGAATAGCATAGATACGTATAGACGACTACTACCAAAGCGAGAGTATATTAGAAGCAATTCTTCTACACGTTCACGCAGAGCCTCCGTAGTATTTCAGACTGGTTACTCGAAGCGAGAGTCTCGTTCATATGTAAACGTATAGGTCTTTACTCAGCGGGGATGCTGACCAGCACATTTCAGGATGACGTTGCTCCGAAAGAGATATTTGCTTTTGACTCCACAAGTCCTCTCTAATTGATTACACGCATCTTTTCACGCGTTCTATTCAGCCGATCGCATCTCTTTTCATCGTTGAGAAGCCGATATTGATTGCGCCTATCAACGAGCAAACCCGCCAAATAGTCGTAGGTCGCGGAGCGGACTCCGTGTGAATCGGGTAACTGAATCGCACTGACTGGACACATTTGTCGCGTGTGTCACCTTGTGTACATCAGCTTCTGATTACGTTCTCCGCAAACTGAGACTCGCGACTTTATTACGGGTATTTAGAAATGTATGCCGTATGTACGTATAG
This sequence comes from Halictus ligatus, assembly GCA_028454255.1. Taxonomy (NCBI): domain Eukaryota; kingdom Metazoa; phylum Arthropoda; class Insecta; order Hymenoptera; family Halictidae; genus Halictus; species Halictus ligatus. The sequence goes on from CM052130.1 coordinate 26,841,385, forward strand.
ATACGTACCATGCGGTGCTACCCTTTCAAACATTTCAGAAAATTTCAATAACCAAGGTTATTAATATACGCGAATATAAGCGCAAACCATATATATATATATATATGTATACATTCTAGAAATTTTGACCAACGACCGTTGTTCTTAACAATGCGATTCCTATTATACTTTTTCACCTGAGCAATCATTTAATTTTGCTCTTAGTAATCATTTAATTGTGCTCTTACAGATGCAAATCGTTTGATTTTGACGATATTCTCGAGATTTTAGTCCGTATTTTCCTTTAGTTTTTTCAATGGCAGTCGGTACTTTCCTCTCAGTATTCTGTGAAACTCGTATCATTGTGGTAGATCGAACTGTTCTTCCGTTTATAGCGTTCTATACAAATCACTAGCACATTTTGTATTTCTATAAATCTATGATAAATCTGTGTAGCACAGTTCCAAAATTCTTGCAAAAAATGCATTAATCGGTATAAGTTTACACATTTTCCAAAGTTTGCCTGTAGGGTCACACAGAAGCGCGTGCGCGCGCGCGCGCACACACACACACACACACGCACAAACATACCTGATGGCACGAATGCCACATAAATACGAAACGAAGGCTTAATATCCGCGTGAGTTTCCTATGGTAGAAACCGACAGGAAACTTTTGGTGATTCCTTTGGCGGCACCTTTACCGGCCCCTTTACGTTTTCACTGTGACAAACGGAAGAGAAAAAGAATGCATCAGAGACAAGTTGCATTTACCGTAAAGCCGACGGGTACCCGGTTTAAACTCTTGTCATATAGTGGCAAGGCAAGGCAAGGGAAGGCAAGGCAAGGCAAGGCAAGGCAAGGCAAGACAGTGTGGAGAACATGGTCGGCTCAAACAAAACAAATAAAGGGTCCGCCGATATTTCATTACGATCCATTACAGCTACTACGGAACGTTGGCGTGGGTTCGCCAGCATACGTTATTCTTCGTACAGTGGTGGACAAAAGAAAGTTCAAACTTAATATTTCTCTATGTGAGAATTGGTTATTCAATTGTTGGTATCATTCATCTAATTTGCATATCCGCATATCCGCAACAGTATATATGGCATAAAAATTCTTTTATTTATTCGTCTGTTCTCACATAACGCGTTGACAAATCGATTTTGTTCGATATATGCAACGTATGGCAAAAACAACTACCCCTGCGCTATGGTGGTCAGACGGCTAATAGTAATACAGCGAAGGGTGGTTCGATTTAAGCGAACCCTCGGGACCGTGTCGTTGCTCGGATCGTGTGCGGGTGTACAGTGTAAAGACGGAGCGCGCGGCCGAAGGCGCAACAAACAATAATGGATATATCGTTTACTTGCTTTATTAGGGCTGTAATGATAAAAACTATATCCAAAGACACAACAGATGTATGTACATACGTATACTTACGGTATGCATCGACAGAGGAAATATGAATGCTTTTATCACAAAACCGCTCTAAACTGCTCTCTATTCCAGTTAGGCATCGATTCAAGGTGTGAAAATAAAAGTTCTTTCAAAGAATCTTAAATGTAAGGTAGTAGAGTTATTTAGAGATTTTAGTTGCCTACTCCCATCCGCAGAATGGAAGATAACAAACTGGCCGCTTGTACCGTTACGGTGACGGTGCCTCCACAGTTTAAGAAAAGTAACAAGGTCTCTTTGGAATAAGAGACGTTTCGCTGCTGTTATTTTTCAAGAATGATTCGCTGGGGAAACGAACCTTTTGTCATGCCTCGTGTTCGAGTGCGTGTTTCGGTCCATCGCATCGGTCAAATGCTATTATAAGCGCGTCGCGATTCGACAATGTTTCTCGAATTCGAGAAATAAGTTCAGTCTTCACGGTATTTAATTCTTCGTCAGGAAGCTGATCCGCGGCTAGGCAAACAGAATAGTGAAGTAATCCTGTATCGACAATGAGCAATCGAGGTGCGAGTAGTTCCTTGTCATAACAGACGTCTCTTCCCGATGTCTTGTTCGTTCATCCCGTCCGCAAAAGGTACACGCGAGACACGTCGAGAATCGACGTCAAATCGAGCGTAAGATTTGATTTCACTTCGCCGATGGATCAATGAGTTCGCTGAACGAACAAACGCCAGAGAGTTTCGCAGGTAAAGAGCTTCTTCGACGTTCAGCCACGATACTCGTGTAACGGATACAAAAGGTTTCGTTCGGATGATCGATTGAACGATAATGGGACAAAAAAGGGACAATGGAATAGAGTCGACTTAAGAGCAAACATGTCCGAACTAATCACAGCCGATCATCCTTTTCGCTTACTTTCCCTCTACATTATACTCAATGTCTTTTCTATTATTGGCAACGAATAAAAGCCATACAAGTATAGTATAGCCCATAGCCACGACCAAATAAACCTAAAAAGACCGGAAAAAAGAAACGCTTTTCAACAATATTTCAAACTCGATGCAACGAATAAGAAAGAAGGGGGAATCTGCTTCGTTCAGACTCTCCGTATCAAGTAAACTAGAATGTTTCAAAGTGCCGTCAAATTCTGTTTTTACAAAGTATAGTTGCAAAATATACGACACGAACTATTTAAAAGATTATTTTAACATCGATTTTCAATTAATGGAACAACACGGTTTCAACTTTTCATTGTATACATTGTATACATTGTATACATTTTTTACTTTCACATTGTATACAGTTACATTATTGTGATGCAACAGGACTATCGCTGTAACAGTTGGAACGTATTATAAAAAGATGAACAGACATATACGTATGTACATATACGTAGAAGAGAAAATCCAGAAAACTGCATACCTAATCACCTAAATACTAAATACATCATTTAAATATATGCACTTTGCTCTTTGATCTTTGCACTTTTTCTTTATCTCGCTTTTAATAAAAATTACAAATAGAAATACCGAAATTACTAATATAAATAGAGAATGCTACGATTAAACACGATTCAATTTAATTAATTCGAAACGATGTTCTTCGTGCACATTAATTACCATTGTTAAAAGTTTACCTTTACACTTTGTACTTTCTATAGCAGATTATAAAGAAATGTATATAAATGCTTTAATGTTAATGTATTCAAATAATGGTTCTATTAACGACACTTTCGTCGATCTAGTCCCCGCGTCGCGTCGTCTACTCTAACTCTACCGACAATTGCGTGTGCGACACCTGTCGTTTTGTCCGGTGTAAGTGTATTTACCTTATCGCAATAACTACCTTACGAACTCGTGTCAAGATAGTTAGTATAGAGTTAATAGAAAATGAATGCGAATAAACTGTTTTACCAGTGCTAACTCGTGAGTGCCCGAAATCTCTTTCGTGATTGTCTCCTCCATTGCCCAACTACGTACATGGTGAATTATTTACGATTATTTAAAAATTTCTAGTCTTAACAGTAGGTAAAACAATAAATTCTTAGAAAAATAAAACAATATAAGAAAATAATAAATATAATATAATAAAACACAATAAAAATATCATTGTATGTTGTAATAGAATAGAGTAAAAATTATTTTGTGTAATCAGTTGCTGCTGTCTTGTGATCGGGAAAAGGTTTTTTATAGTGCGAATAAAGTACCAGTATACATAGACTTTTTATCAGGATTCCATAATAAAAGCATAATACCATTGATTTCTCACTTATATATATATATATCTTTTTCTTAATATTCATTGTGCTTTAAAAGTAAATACATATAATTAATATAGGCACAGTATAGTTGCCCCCCTCCCCCTCCCCCGTTGTCCAGAGGAATTGGGTTCCCTTATCTTACCTGCTAAGCAGAATTTTGAACTTATAACACAACAACTGTGTTAGTTGCAGGTCGTTGCGATGACGAATCCGATACGGAAAGCGAGCCAGGTATTGCTTTGAAGCGTAAGCAACGTAGAAGCAGGACTACGTTCACCGGAGAACAACTAGAGCAACTGGAAACTGCGTTCCAACGGGCGCAATATCCCGACGTTTATGCGAGGGAAGAATTAGCTCAAAGAACTGGCCTTACGGAAGCTAGGATACAAGTGAGTATATTCGCATATCGTTTGGAACCCTTGGTTCGAACTGTTAGGCAGTCCTCGGGTCCCACCACGACCCATCCACCTTCTCTTATTTATCCATTTCAGAAACGAATGCGACCACGGACAAAAATATAATAAAAGTTTCTACGAATATATTTGTTTTCCATTTATTTTCAAACATATTAAAAGTATATCCTGTGAATTCACATATCGTAGTTTTGATCAGAATCGTCAGACTCGCGGCGTTCGGGTCTTTTTTGATCCATCGTGAACGATCATTGCTACAGGTACTACGAATTGTATCGTAGATAGAAATACAAGGTGATATTTTACACTTGCCCCGAATGTCACTTCTCAACGCTTGAAACTGGTTCCGGTTCCGGTTCCGGTTCCGATATCTGCAATTGCTTCGGAGAAAAAACAGCTTTGAACACTTTAGTTGCCCCCGATCCTATATTCGAACGAATAAATGTGGAAAACGCTTTGTAAACGTTTCTTTTTTTCATTCCATATCCACTCACGTATCTACAGTATCGCTCATCGTTATGCGAACGGCACTGATTTTATACTTTGCCCTGCTTTTCAAAAGTAAGTACCTATAAATATTCCGCGTTATTTTTAGTCTAAATAATTCTTCGTTTAAACAAAAAGTATCATTCGTATTATTATGCGATCGTAATCGGATGGATTCTAAATCTAACATGTTACGTATCTGGGACACTCGGTTGAACTTTCATAGAATATTCTAGAAGTTTACCCCGTGAAATCTACAATTAGAAATGCGACGATCTTCGTGATTAAGAATCACTGGAATATAAATGGGAGCATAAACTCTCTCTCTCTCTCGATCTTACTAGAAAGAAATGTCTTTTGTGTTTCAGGTGTGGTTCAGCAATCGTAGAGCACGGCTACGGAAGCACGCTGGCAGCATAGCTAATTCGATAGCTAGTTTACCCTTGACTCCCTGCCAATATGCAGCGAGTCATGAACTGGCACAACTACCGCAAGTGCCTCAAATGTCGTCTGGTATACCGCAGGTACCAACTTCGTTGCATCACAGTCCAACGTCGCTGCAACAATCGAACGGCAATGGTGGACACCAAATCCCAGGGTCGACCTCACAAATACCGACTACTAGCACATCCATCGGCCAAGCGCCAGCGACGATTAGCGGTGTCCTTCCAGGTCATACGGTGTCCATTTCTGGGCACTTTAGTTCGTTGCAGGGCCATCCGATGCAGATCGGGCAAGTCCCAACGATTCAACCGCCAGCAGCTCACGGCGCACCAACAACTCTTTCTCATAATGCAGGTTCGTGTTGGCACTAGTTTTTCTTCTGTTTCTGCCACCCACCTGTTTCTAACACGGTCGTCGATACAGGGTGTACCAATAAGCGATTGGAGCATCTTGAATATTTCCGTTATTTCTATCAACAGTTTTCTTTCGATATAAGACAACCATGTTTTTTCTTCGCAACAAGAAAATCTCTAACCCTTCTTCTTCTTTCGAAGTTACCCGCTCTCGATACCGCTCAATGCCAGAATCATTTGTTCCGGTGAGACAAAGACGAACAGACTTGAATCTGATCGAAGGTCCTAGTACTCGACATCCGACACGACAAATCGATAAGTCAAATATTCCCTACATTCTCAACACAAATGACACCTAAACTGTTACATATTGTTACCGACTAGACTGCGGATTTTATGCATTTATCAGAAAAATTCGTAGGTGTAATTTCAAGTAGCAAAAATATTAGACAAATTTAAACGTACCATTATATTATTTTAAATCTGCTAAACTTAATAAGAACGTACGTACGTACGTACGTATTTATTATTTTCACTAATATTCGATACTGAAATATCAAGCGATATACTAAAACTGCAAGTTGTACTGTTTTTGCACTGCGTGCAATGAATTTTTCTTAAAAATATTGATTTAATCTTGTTAATAAAACGACGAACGCCTTTACATTACAGAATCAGTGAAACATCTGATTAATTCTTCTAATGCTAACAGTACCGATACAATGTAAATGTAAAGTGTCTGAAATATGTAAAATAGGATTGTACTACTACATATATTACTAAAATGGTAAGTACACTCGGTACACTGCCATCTACCATCTAGCGGTTGGGTTAGCTACTCCACAGACGAGGTATAAAGTCACAGAAGAATGTATAGAAATACCATGTACCGTGTACGTGTACCAATGTACTGGTACAGATTTAGGAACATCACATCACACTGTGACGATCACAGACGTTGCATCTTACGGGATTTCCTGTCTACTGTCTACTGTCGAGGCGGGCTGTCGGGGAGGGCTCTAATCCCGTATCCCGTACCATTTCAGTGTCGCGCTCAATCTTACCGATAGTTTACGGATTTAGGCGTATTAGCAACAACCGAATATTCCGTATACTTCATTTTTGCTTCGAGGCTACACAAGTCCTTTTCTAGTTTCCTTTTCAAAATGAACGACAAAATTCGATTCTGCAGACTTTAATCAAGTTATGCGGCATTTTATTGTTCAAATAGACATCCAGAGTTTAAACGACGATATTATTCGCTTCTAGGAAACCCTGATTGGTGCAGAGCACAACTCGGTTGGGGACAGTTCAGTCATTTTCAAGGAGAGTATACGTCGAGCCATCAACATTCGTCACACGCAGGACATCCTGGCACATCATCTTCCGGTACCGTCAACTCTGTATCCTCTGCCGAGTGGTACGATCAAGGTTATGACTATACTCAACACAGTCAACTCAATTATCATCGAAGTGCAAGCGGAATATTTTAAGAACAGATAATTCTATGCACATCTGTAAAAGTCAATCGTGAAACTTATTTATATATTACTTGTACGATGGATCTATTTTTGCATTCACGCTTCACATTTCTTTCTTTTATATGTTTCCGTATCTAAACAGCATCGAGTATCTTCTCATTTTCTACGTTCCGAAATATTTCCTTTAATTTTTTAACAGAAATTTGACTGTTTACCAATAAGGGGGCATATATCAAATGCGTTTATGTTTTTCTGTCTTTCTTTCTTTCTTTCTTTCTTTCTTTCTTTCTTTCTTTCTTTCTTTCTTCATTTTTTTTTCTTTCAAATTGCGAAAATCATGAATAGCCGTAAAATAAAACACATTATTCAATACGCAACATCGTTAATGGTCCAATGCTTATTACATTTTATACTTATTGTTGACTTCGTTAGAACGCTTCAAACGGCATACTTCGACTGGAATAAATTAGGCGTAATTTAATGTACTTGCTCAATGTTAATTATATGTTAACTCGAATATTGAGAAATGGAAACGAACTTGAGAACAATGATTGAAATAAGGAGTTTTTTTTTACTAAATATAGAATATTTTGTAAATACGTGAATTTAAATATTTTTATACGTAATGACATTGATGTAAATATATTTCTATGTAGCATGTATATATAGAATAATACGTTATTAATAAACAACTGTACTTTTTACGTACTTCCAACATTTCATAAATTATTTTGATACATATGTTATAATTGTACAGCTAGTCACAGCTAAAATCGTGCATTACATGTAAAAATTTGTTTCGTCTGGTAAAAAAGTATAGGGATGATTCGGAAAAAGAAATACAACGAATATACGCATGTATGTATAGTAAATGTATCTGTAGTTGGTGTGTTTAAACGTTAAAACGAAAGAACCTTTCCAAGTGACGAAAAAACGGTACTATAATTCAGTCTGAGAAACATCTCACGCCTAAAGTCATACAAATGGAAAATATTGTTTTAAACTTTATTTGAATAAAAAGTTAGTACTTTGTGGGTATCCTCGACTATTTTCCACAGCATATAATCGTCTTTGCATCGATCCGACCAGTTTCTCTGTTAAATCAGCTCTGGGTTTTGTCGATTCTTCGATTAGAGAGCTCGTTGATGCTTTTCATATTTTCGCGGCGCACGCTGGCAGTGCCTTGCTGTCACGCGATTGGCCCGCTGGCGGTGGTGCGTCCTGATTGGTTCCGCGACATCGGCGGTAGGAGCGTTCAGTGTTGAGTCGTCGAGTGGTTCAGCGATGATGGCTAACGAAGCATCTACGTTTTCGGGGTTCTACTGTATCGGCGGTATGGTAATGTGGCAACCGCTGGCGGTAGTTGCGCCAACAACAGGTAACAACGGCTACGGTGATGCGGCGTAGTAGTTGTTTTAACGACAACAAGGCTACAATCGTTTGAAACCTACGCGATACATCGAAGCGAGCAGACGTAACACCTCCTCCCTACGGCAGACCTGCATTCGGATTTGTTTTTAGATGTAGGCAGAAATCAGCAGAAATGCGTTGCGTTAACGTTAAGGCACTGCAACACGCAGCCAACAATCGTACATAGCAGTAGCCCTCCAACCGTACGCGGTGTGGAGGGCTATACCATTCAGTATCATGTACACGTTCACGTTCACGTTCACGTTCATGCACGTTTTCAAAAATCTGTAGATCTGCCATGTAGATCCAGAAGGTTGTAGCCTCGACTGGAGGCTCCTTGTGCCATGGTGTTGACGACGACGGCTTTCTCAGCGGAGAACATTTTTGGGTCGGAATATTTCCACGATTTCCATATCTTTTTCTTTTTACACAGAAATTCGATTAAACGTATAGGTAGAAGTTACCGATGAAGGCTTTATTCAACGTAATACCTGCACATATTTTGTCTTTATAAATTTGTATAAAAATTTGTACAACAAACAATTACTTTACTAAACAATTGAAACATGTATAACTCAAGTACAACTTTACATTGTTTGCAGAAGGATAACGAGATATATGCCTTATTCTTAATTCTATAACGAGCATTTTATAATTAAACTCTATAATGAACTTTAGTTACTTGCATTTACGACAAGTTAATTGTAAATATCCCACAATGCAATGTATCCATCTTTTGCAGCTGTAGCCATTACATGTTTATCGTAACTCTTTATTGTATCCGAGGAGTATGCAACGTCCTGTACCGTATCTCTATGTTGGTTTAAAACAGCTAACGGCTTTAAGTTTTTCCACGAATATATTCGAACGCTATTATCCCATCCTCCGATTGCTACGATCCTAGCATCGGATCTTATAGCGACTACAGAAGTACCAGGATTTTTCAATTTAATTCTTGTTTTATCGCGCAACGCATGATCTTTCGACAAAGTAAATACCTACAAACAAGACATTTATTACTATAGTAACGAAACACCAAAGTTATTATATTTTGAAATATATATATATATATATATATATATATATATAATTTTTAATAAAAATAAAATAGTTTACCTGTAACTGATCGGAAGGACCAGCAACAATACCTTTCATCGAAACGGTATCAAAATCCAAAGCCATCGGGCATGGTTCTGTTACTAAACAATTCATAATCTTCTTCTGCCTAATGTCCCATAAGATTAACTTGCCGCATTCGTAACATACTAGAACTAAATTTTCCTGTTTCAAGGGTTTGATCGCCATCACTTCTCCTAAATTTTCACAGTTTGGAGGACTCAGTTCTAATTCCATACTAAATGTATTTGTAGATAATATTCCAACTTTCGACTCCTTAAGCGGTACGAATAGTTCGTTTTGAGAAAACGGTTTAAACCTGTTACAGATGTTTTAATTTTAATAAATTGTAGAAAATTTTTAAAACTAAAACTATCCGTGTATATATATATATATATAACAAAGACAATTGTTTATATATGTATAAATATCAAAAATACCTGCAATAGTGATAAAAGTCTATGTCGATTGATTTGTACTTGTTCCAATGGGATTCTGTTCTTTTATAGGCATTTATTAAACCACATTTGTGCTGTACAAATAGGTTTTCTTCATCCAAACATTGTAAACTTAAACAAGACTCTTGACCTGATTTAATCTGAGTTAATTCTCGATTTGTCTTAAATATGAGAAATGGCATTTTCGATAGAATGTAAATTATAATACGTTAAATCATAGGAAAAATCAAAAGATTTTATTTACGTCTAAATTCCAAATATGAACATTTCCATTAGCAGTACCCGCATAGAGGAGCTCTACATCGGAAGTTACTTGAAAAAGTATAGAATGAATACTTCCCATATTACTTCGGAAAAGGTATATAGGATCCGGAGGAAGCAATGCCATTATCACGAGAGACCTTTCCTTTTCTGACCTTGTTATACCATGTATACGTCGAATTCTCTGGTATATATGGTATACTATGCTAATGGGGCTTCACAATTGCAATCAACTCGGGAGACATGGGATGTAGTTATAGAACCTTGACCATTTTTCTTCCATCGTTCTTATTTGCTGGCGATTTGCCGTCATTACAGAACATGTACTGCATATGTATCCATATATTCGGATATTCAGTGTCGATATCACAAAATATCAAAACTCGAAACTCCCGAGTTTTGTCGGCATTTTCTAGCGCGAAGGCAAAGAGTAGGGGAGTACAACGAGAGGCGACACTTTGGCCGCGGCACACCTTTCACCACCTTTCACGTCGCCGGATTGTTTTCTGCCTGCAGGCAAGCGGGAACTTTCAATTCGACTCGATTTCATATTCTTATTTCGTATACTTATTTCGTCCGGTACTTGTAAACATTCGAAATCTATTTCCTTTTTTGTTACAATGGAATATTTATTAACATTGGTTTTTCAACTATTTACATTAAGTTTAGCAGCCAAGGGAATCGAAGGGAATCGAAGGGAATCGAAGTAAAAGCGATTACGAAGTAGAAGCTCATCGTTTCGTTATGACTCAACAATATCTGTTTAAACTTTCAACTAATTCTTTTTTAGATTCTTTCTTATGTAGATATTATCCTCTGATATTATACGTTTACACACGAAATCAACATTTCGCCTGGCTTTAGACATAAGATGGAAAGTAAATCTAAAACATCAAATAACATAGCATACTTCTCATACTTGTGCGATGCGCGTTCGCCTTAACACGCCTTAACAGTATCACAAGCGAACTTATTGTGCAACCTACTGCACTTTTGTTCGACGGTGTATTATTCGTAAAAAGGAATCTCAGATTATCAATTGGTTCGAATAATATTTTTGACTGCGACGCTATATTGAATCAACAGTGACCTGAATTCTGTTTAAAAGAAGATCAAATCGACTCGTTAGACATAACCTGCCATAGAGTTATTCGCAACACAATGCAACGATACGATGTCCATGCTGTTGTCAAATTATTGTTTTTCAATTGGAGTCCTTGCATTAGGCACTCGTAGGAAAAATTGGAATTGCTGGCTGACTCGCGTGTAATGGTTACCACGTGCGAGTGTCAAATACAATTGCATCATGTAATTTTCAAGGCAATCAAAGGGAATGTTTTGGCATGTTCCAAATTTTATTCAGTTTAGTGATATCAGTTATTTCAATTCGATAGCTGTGTTGTTTTTGATCAAAATTATCAAGGAACAGTAGCACTAAAATGTCCACATTAAAATTGAGTATGCAAGATAGAAAGGACTTGGATAAGTTTACTAAATTCTTGGCATTAAAAGCTGCTCAAATTATAGTGCAGTCGAGGTCAGGTGAAAAGGTCAGCACAAAGTGCAAGCCGAATTCATCTGGAACAGATTGGGTAAGCTTATTTGTTTATAATAGTGTTAGATATCCATATATATTATGTTAGATATCCATATATATTATGATATTTTTTCTTTCATATATTAAAATATGATATTTCGTTTTTATGTGTATTAGACATGATCGATCGAGTAATAATTTTACTGCAGTAACCGGCATTTTTAGCTTTTTATATTAATTAATCTACGCAAAATATGCGTAAAGCACACGAGATAATTATGAAACAAGTTTCTGATTAAAACATTTTCTTTTACTTTGTAAAGATGTTCATGTATACCTGATTAAAGTAATTAATAATTATGCAAGAGTATGATCGAAACAAAAGAAACCCGTCTTCTTGTCGAGTTATAGTAATATTTGCTACGAAATGCTAAATATTTGTCAAATATCTTATATTTTCATTGTTGGATCGTGTAGTTCAACTTAGCTATCCACGATGTACCAGAAGTTTTGGCCGAAGCTAAAAGAGCATTGTGCGGGGAAATAGTCAATTCGACTATACCTCTCTGTATCGAAATCTCTTTGAGGACCGTCGAAGGCGACACGATGGTTTTAGAAACATGGAGTCTTCGTGTTTTGCCAGAACATAGCGATCCTGCCGTAAGAGTAACGTACACGGTATACAACAGAATGGGCATTTTATTGAAATCTTTATTGTCCGTATCGAGAATTACTCCAGCTTATAAGCTTAGCAGAAGGCAAGGCCCGGATTCTTATGTTATTTGCTATAAAATTTATCTAGGAGAACCACAGCTTCATACTTTAGGTATAAATTTACTCTGTTCCACGCGTACGTATAAAATTCTCCTCTAATTTATGTTTATCGACGTACTTGTAAACATTTCGTACTTTCGACGACGATCGTTCGAACGACTCGATTACGACGACATTGTTTTATTCTTATCGAAACGATAACAGAAACTAAAACAAATCTTTTTTAAGGTGATAATTATAAAAATGTTAGAGTAGGTCAATTGTGCACACCTGTGGGTACAATTCATTTATCGGTATCGTACAGAACGAAAATGACTATTTCTCCTACTCATACCGGTCGTGATTCGATAATGGTAAAGAGCGATCATTTTCATTCGGATTTAAGTCCTCGTCACGCGAGGTACCAGCAAAGGTAAGCGATCGATACGACGTTTAATTTTTCTATTTCCGTCGAATCTAAATATATTCGGATACATTTTTTTACATTTATATTTTAGCGAAGAAACATCAAAATCTCTCAGCGATACTATTAAAGTGGGAGCATTTGTAGTCAATAAACCTGTTACCGTAAACGAAGAGGATTTTGTTATACCGGATGTACCTTTTAGTTCTTTGTTAAATCCTAGACAAACTTCGCCTCCACCCGTCACAGTGGCCGAGGCTGCAAACGCAAAGACTGCGACAACAACTACTACGACGGACAGCAGCAATGGAAATAACGAAAGACTCGTGAACGATAACGCAACGTCAAAGTGCAACTCGCAAAATGGATCTAGGAGAAGTAGTTGCTCGATGACCAGTGCCAACGACGATTTTATTATGGTAGATTTGGTAATTAACGTTCCTTCGTTTACAATATATTTACGATGTGGTCTCTTTGAACTTTTCAACTGTTATTCTAGAAAACTCCTTTTGCCTGTACGAATACCAATAGCGATTTAGGAGCGTTTTATCGCGAATGTCAAAGTGCGCCTCAACTTCAAGCCTTTATGGAGGAAAGAACACTCGCCGAACAAGTAGGAGGGGACCTGACTAAACAGTTGGAAACATTCGAAACAAATATGCGGCGGTACGAGGATATTCTGTCATCGTTCTGTCATACAGAAAATAATAACTAATACGATGATTACGCGATGCTAGGTGGTTCGACGAGAAATGTATAAAGACTACGCACGTATGTAATGTTTTGTCATAGGTTTAAGTAATTTTTTATTACAAGCAATTAATACCAATTAACGAAACTAGTTCGATGAAGTTTCATGCTGAATACTATCGATGCTTGCGGTCACTTCAAATTTGGGTAAAAAAATTCACACAAATTATACATGTATATACAATATAAAAATACAAATTGTCCACCGATGCTAGTAACGCTAGTAACGTATGCGCATTGGCTTTAAACGTATCACATGTTGATATTTCTTTTGCGGATATCCGATTGTAAAACGATACAATGATAATACATTCGATTATGCTATCGATGAATGTAAACTGCGTTTCGAATGACTTTTTTTTGTTTGTTTTTAAAGTTTGTTGTATAAACTCGATGTACAATCTTTGTTAAAAGAACTTGTAACGTAACGCCAATTAATGATCATTGATTCTTAGTTATAACATTTTGAAAATTTAATTAATTTATTGCTTGTATATAGTGTAAATTAAGCTTTAGCATTGTAATATTAATTGACGATTATAAAGAAACTATACAACTTTTTCATATTTTATTAATCCGATCACTTAATAAACGAGGCTGTGCTGGTAAATTGCGTAAATTTTTTACCAAAAATAATTGATACCACCTAGCATTTCAGTTTGTTAACATACCATCTTCGCTTACAAGTTAACTACAATTCTATGTAATGGTATATCATATAAAATGGGGGAAAAGTTCAAACGACGCGGTTGCGCGAAGATTTTTTCTTTACCCAAATGAAATTTATAACAGCAGAAATATCTGAATATGAAAAAATGAAGAACCATACACATATATGTGAATGTGAGAATTAAAAAAAAAAAAAAAATAAAAAAACAAACTATACTGTATGGTTTAGAATTTAGTGGCTACCATTTTTAAGGCACTTCCGACAGGTGGTCTGACAAAAAATGTTTCGGACAAAAGTTAATCAATCACAAATTGCACTAGTAGGAATTGGAAAAGGAAGTTTCATTTCAATGAAGACTCAAGGTCACCATTTTGTCCAGGTGTCTTTTTCTCAGTTGTGAACAGCGAGGGTACTTGTATATGTATATACCTTCCCTGTGGCGAAATCAGAAATCAGAAATCAAACAGGACAGATGCCCATTATTTTAGGAAATTCGCCGCTTGGTGCAGCACGTTACCAAGGACAACGAAAATTTGAGTGGGAGCACTCTATCTCTCGTTTCTTCTCTCTGTTTAGCGTTACCTTTTCAGTTTAGCAAATGATGGAAAAAAGATGGCGGACTCAGCGGGCAATTGGTGTCCTATCGAAAGTGATCCTGGCGTTTTCACGGAATTAATTAAAGAATTTGGTAAACCATTGTAAATCTTCTATGAATTTATTACATATTATGGTTGCTTAGAAAATAATTTCACTTACTTGTATCAACGACAAACTTTTACGCTAATAATTGTTCTGTGTGCTTGTACATTGTACCTTCTTGTTGTTAGCACATACTTGTCATCTCTATTTAATACTATCGATATTATTATAGGTGTAAAAGGTGCGCAAGTCGAAGAATTGTGGAGTTTGGAGGACGAACAGTTTGACAATTTAAAGTGAGTGTAATTTATTTTACTTGAAATAACCTAATTGTCGCTCTATAAATATTTACAAAATTCATTCGGAAATCTTTTAGTTGGTGTAACAAATACATTCTTACGTAAAACTCTCATAATGAAAGTAATGCTTTAAATTTATATAAATTGATAGATTCAACGAATGCCATAAATAAAGGAAGAATAGTTCTGTCATTTTAATTGATTATTATTATCATTTTTAGGCCTATACATGGTTTAATATTCTTATTCAAGTGGGTTCAGGACGATGAACCTACAGGTAGTATCGTCCAAGATAATAGGTTGGATAAAATCTTTTTCGCGAAACAAGTAAGTATTATAACAATGTACTATATTGTATATTACGCGTGTAATTTTTTTAACCCTTCGCACTGGTCCTACTGGCCCTACGGCACGGTACAAATTCACTGGATGAAAATTTCGCTAGCTGCTATAGGCGCCTCTCGTGGCTGTGAATCAAAATAAGTTAATCGAAATAGGTAATCTACATTACCATACGACCAATTATAAAATTTAAAAATTGGCGAAACAAGCGAAATTTAATTTGGACGCCTATTGGCGCCAACAGTACCGGGAACAGTAGTCAAAGGGTTAAAACAAAGAAATTCGATAAATAAATATATAAATATATTTCTTCCTATGCAGGTAATTAACAATGCGTGCGCGACGCAAGCAATTTTAAGCGTACTATTAAATTGTAAACATTCCGATATATCGTTGGGGCCCAATTTGGAGGAGTTCAAAAATTTTTGCCAGAGCTTCGATGCTAATATGAGGGGACTTGCTCTCAGTAATTCCGATATAATAAGAGAAGTACACAATTCTTTCTCAAGGTATATTCTAAATCTCTATCATAATTTGCTTTATACAGGCTGATTCTTATAGCGACAGATGGAGTTTTCTCAAAGTTATAAAGAGGCATGAAAAAGTCGAACAGGCTTTTTCTTAAATAGAACGCTACGCTTTGTTCTCTGTGACCAGTTCGTACGCCATTACCCAACTTTATCTAAGGGTTACGCCAAAATACTTTTGAAAATCTGCTATTAATTACATGTCGAGTGCTCAGGCTGGACATAGCACAAACCAAAGACGATCAATTTATTGATTTGATCGTTCAAATAGTTCCGTTGAAAGATAAACCTAGTGTAACCGTAGAAAGAAGTTTATTCTCCTGATGTTTTTTCAATGCATACAATTTTTCTTCGTTGTACCTTCAATTGTCTCTCTATGTCTGTATATAATCAAACACGTGTCTCTACCTCAACATCGTTTCACTGTTTTTGTAGACGATAGTGCCAACAATGGAACATGAACGTTCCAAGTAATTTCGCTGAAACGTGATAGTTGAATTTTTTAGCTTTGAAAACTGGATCGTCAGTTTATACAGGGTGTACCAAAAACGTTGCACTTCCTTGAAATGGGTGATTCCTAAGGTGATTCGAAGTAACTTTTTCGCGGCTTCGCGAAGGAGTTATTAACGAAAAACACGGACCAATCAGGGCGCGACAAAAGCAGACGGGCTCCGGCACGGCGGCAGGTCCCGCTGAGCGTGCAGTTGCCATTGGCCGAGCTGAAATCCGTCTGCTGCCGTGCCCTGATCGGTCCGTATTTTTCGTTAACAACTCCTTACCAAACTCCTTACCACTTCGGGAATTACGCCTTTCAAGGAAATACAACATTCTTGGGACACCCTGTATATTCGTTCTAACGAGGAGTGACATTTTACATCCTACGAAACAACTGTTATTTATTACAGGCAAACGCTATTCGAATACGACTTGAGGAAAGCATCCAAGGATGACGATGTATTTCACTTTGTTAGTTATATTCCAATCGACGGTCGACTCTACGAGTTGGATGGCCTAAAAGATGGACCGATGGATCTAGGTCCTTGTCCGCTTGGAGATCAATGGGTTCAAGCAGTGAAGCCGATAATACAAAAACGAATAAATAAGTAGGTATTTTAGTTGCTCAAATTTATCGTATTCTGTTTTCTTTTTCTTATTAAAGTGCAAACCAATTTTTTCCCTTTCTTTTCTTTTCTTTTGCAGATACAACGAGGGAGAAATACATTTTAATTTAATGGCAATAGTAACCGATAGGAAAACATTGTACGAACGACAGAAAGCTAATGTTTGCGATCCAGCCGAGTTGGAATGTCTGCAGGCGTTAATAGAGAAGGAAATACGAAAATCAAAAAGGTACCAGGAAGAGAATATTCGAAGAAAACATAATTATCTGCCGTTGATAATGGAGTTACTTAAAATGCTTGCAAAGGATGGGAAACTTGTGCCTTTGTATCAAAGAGCAAAGGAAAAGGCACTGGAAAAAGAATCTAAAAAAAACAATGTATGAAGTTTGACGTTACTACATATTGGATTGGAAAAATCGGTGTGAAATGTATTTATGATATATATTGGACATTCGAATTGTAACAATTTCTTTTCTTAAATAAATGTAAATATCAGATGGTTTTTATCATTAATTTTAATAAGCATAGTATTATTTTGAAGTAGTGTGCTGTTGGAAATTTTTTACATTTAATAAATCGTGTAATGAAATATTTTAAATTTATTTTGCTACACGATTATCTGTATCTTCGTCAATAATTTGAACATTTCTGTCCTTATACGATAATCTTGGGAGAAATTTGTCGATACAACTATTTTGTATATCACGCATTTTACTATTATAAAGGTATTCTATAATGTCTGAAACATAAAGGTATCACTTAGTTTTTATGGAAAAATGTTTTTGCCGTCATCTTTTCTTTTTGTGCTTACGTGCGTAAATACTTACCAGGAAAATCTGTCGTGCCTATTTTTTTAACGGCTTCTCGTACCATACAGAAAAATATTTTACATAAGAAGATGCTGGTGGCCCCATCGAAATACCTCGCAACGTTAGGCCACAATATCTCTTGAGTATTTGAAATTCCTTTTCCATAAATGCTACAATGAACGATACAATTTTTATATCTCAATATTACATGGATTATAAATACAAAAATACTATTAAATATATTCTATTTTTAATAAACTTTGAAATTTTTCTTTTTGCGACATTAAGATTCATTCGTTCGATAAGCCAAAGATACATTTGTTCGATAAATTATTCGGAAAATTCTATTCAATGTAATAACGTAATAAGAATCCTCATTGATTTATGAATTAGACAGTTACTTTGTATAATATTTATAAAGTCTTATTACATTATGTTTTCGTGATGTTTCTTCGATACGATTGAATTTGTCAAAATATCCTCTATATAATACTGTGTATGAAAATTGGTGTGGTGCCATAAAATGGTAACGATGAATTGAAATTTTTGTCGAAACATTAGTATTTCTGTTAAACTACCAAAGAGTATGTGATATATTTTGTATATAACTTACTACTCTATTAATTTTATTTTAATATCATTTAAATAGATTGCTTCAGGAGAAAATAATTGCATATGCAACCGAAAAATCCAAAATCCTTTCAATACGCTCCAGTCTATGTTTAACTTTTGTTCTAATTTCGACCAAATTGGTTTCGGAATAGTAGCATCTTTCAATTCTTCTACTTTTTCACATAGCGTTATGTTCATGAGATTGTGCACGAATTCACCAACTAATTGTATCGTCCACTCCACATTTACTCTTGCTGCAACAAAGTTCACCATTTATTGTTTTTTTTTCTTTTTTTCTTTTTCTTTGAAGGTAAAAAAGTATAAGAAGTTA
Organism: Halictus ligatus; assembly: GCA_028454255.1. Taxonomy (NCBI): domain Eukaryota; kingdom Metazoa; phylum Arthropoda; class Insecta; order Hymenoptera; family Halictidae; genus Halictus; species Halictus ligatus. The sequence continues at coordinate 26,860,257 of CM052130.1, forward strand.
CAGTTATATTTTAACGAAGAGCTCACGTACGTTTCTTTGTTCTACTAGACTGCATATTTTTAAGTGTTTTATAACGTAGCCAAACCGAACGTCTTTCACGTTTTAACATTTCTGCTAATTTGGAGAAATGATTTTTCCTATGTTTTCTACCGTTAATCTTCATATAGGATAAAATTATTTCATCTTCCGCTATACAGTATCTGTATAAATAAATCGTTATCACGCAATAAAGCATAGAATGTAAATCGGTATACGAATAATTTTCAGACTAAACTATATCGTTATACCTTTGAAAACATTTTTCATATTTTATGAATAAAGTTTTACATCTTTGGAGTACGCTGTTAAGCGATCTACACGGTAATCCATTTGCTAAATACTGAATAAACTTTTGCCTTTCCTCTGGGCTTTTAATATGACATCCATTACGGTTTTTCACGCAGATAAGCGGTGTTATAATTTTTGGATTCCAATCATGAACCTATTTGTAAAAATGATTTTTTAACATAGAAATTTGAATTCGTTACATAATAAGGTTGAAGAGAAACATACTTGACAGAATTTTTTCCAGTTGTTCATGATAATTTCATCTTCGCAAGGTAAAAAAGGCCCTCTTCTTAGCGACGCGTATTGTAAAAACAAAGCTTTTTCTGCTTTCGTGAATAATCTGAGATTGGATTGTACTTTATGTTGCGGTGGTACATCGTGCGTTAATTGCACCTTCAAATTATATAATCTCTAAAATAATAAACATGAGAGACTATAAAAAGGTTATAAAAATATTATAAAATAGAGATAACATTCACCTTTTTAGTATCTTCGGATAATTCTTCGTTTTCTGTATCCGACTGGATGTCTAATTCCCCTAATGCGATTTTTATTCCACTCGGAGTCTCGTTAAGTTCGTTGTCGGCAGACTTTATTTCTGTATTTTTTACATTTCTCCTCCTGTTTCTTAAACGAGTTTTAACATCAATATCGTGTATATCGTGTATATCGTGTATATCGTGTATATCGTGCTTATCGATAGATAGAGGATCAACCTGTGGATCTTTCGATACATCTATATTTTCTTCGTCCTGCGTACCATTGGTTGTAGTAGATAGGAAGATTGATATTTTTGTATCTTCAAAATCCATCACAGTATCCAAATCGTGTAACATTTCTATATGCTCCATCTCGTTTAGAGTGTCATCGTATAATTCTGTTTTAACCGGATCGGATAATTGATTATATTCGCAGATATCGCTAAGTTTTCTTTTTTTCCGTTTAGGAGGTGTACCTGCATGTTCGTCGATGTAAAGTTTTTTCTGTTTAGTCGGCGTCGATATCTCTTGCGATAATTCTCTAGCAGCGTTATAATTCCATTCGGATGAATTTATAGTTACAATACTAGGACTGAATCTCGCAGGACTGGATGTATTTTCGTTTTTAATGCTATCTCTAGGAATCGATTCGTTTAAGCTTTTATTCCTTACAGGAGTTTTACACAACTCTTCCATTTTACGGATACTAATTAAAGAACCGTTAGTCTCATTTTTTACTTTGCAATTACCATCAGAATGTTGCAATACATTTGTCTTTTCTTTATTGCTACAATTACTGCTATTAATCTGCAAATTTTTATTATCACATTTCTTTTTGGTAGGTGTCTCGTCATTTTCTTTCTTTATGTATTCTATATCTATGGACGGTTCCTCAGATTTAACAATACCGTTACATAAGTTGTTGTCGTCGTCGTCGTCGAACAGATTGTTTATTCCCATTTTCCTTTTTTTAACAATTCGTGAACTATGTACATTCGTATTTAAAGTATTTACAGCCATTTCTGTAAAGTAATAATTTCACAAGATTTTAATTTCTTATTATTACTTCCGATATAATATGTTGCCTACGTTGCAGCAACAACCGTAAACTAGAAGTTATTAGTCAAGAATGTCATCCTACAAACTATTAGTTTACATTCTAGTTACGGTAAGTATAAAAAATTACGAAAAGATCATTAATTTTGAAAAGTGCCCGAACGTTAAAGTAACATTCGAAAATAGATGTTATTTAGTTGAAAACGTATTTTGAACTAAATAGTGTAAATTATGTAAATAAAATTGATAATATCGTTAGCCAGAGACAGCACTGTAACATTATACCGTTATACCGAACAAAAGTATTTTAAAGTCGCTTAGTCTGTGTATGCAGAAATCATACGTAATTCTACTTTACCATAAAAATGCTTAAAAAGAGTATGTTTAGATCGTCTAAAAACACTATCGATATCGTTCTCGCGTTATTATTTAGACATAATACATAGTCAACGGATAGTTTCGGTGCGACTATGGAATGTCGTAACAATAATAAATTATTATTATAAATTACTCTCGTCAAGTTGGAAAGAGAGAAAGGAGGGTTAGGTCCCTTTCTGTCCGGTTAAATTCCTTTCTCTCGATAAGGGAGCAAGGGTTTTTACTTGAATTTATTGAAAACTAGGTACTAGGTATCAAAAGCTATTTTACCAATTTTTTATGTGAACTTTTTCTATTATTTTATATTACCAATTTGTCCTTCTCTTGTCTTATTTTCAACAAATAACTCAACAATTTATTTTTACAATGTATAGATTATAAACACATGTTTATTTTGTTCGGTTCAAGTAGAAATGGTAAAATTCGAATCTTTTCTGCAGAATAGTCTTCGTTCTAGAAAGAAGTTACAGCTACAAAACTTACCTTGAGTTCATGAAATTCAAGAAAACTGTATTTTGATGGAGACAGTTCGAAAGAAACTGTATACAACTGTATGTTTCATCAGAGAGGAAAACATATGTATGCGGTGCTTACGGTTTCGGCACGGACGCAGTGATGAGATATAGGATTCCTCTCTGATATGTAAATAAACTACTTACCTCGTCATAGTGTTTTGACCAGCAGATAGAGGGATTCGCGTCGAAGGGGTAAAGTTTGGTCGTTACGGTGCACTATGCGTTCCGTTGTGGAACGGAGTTCTTTGTTACTTCGTGCACCGTGGCCGGCGAAAGTTCTTGCGTGCGTAGCGTGGCCAGTTGACCACGTGAACATAGTTAGATATACATAGTATCGATTAATGCCACGGAGAGGCAAATTTAAATGTAAGACGTAATCGAGTATTTCATTTGTATGTATTTTATTTGGGCGCGACAGTTTAGAGTAGGTAAAGGGACACCACAGGGAGGATTCCACAGAGATCCTTGACGAAATTCGAGTCGGCGAGACTAATTGCGGAATTGAAAGAAAGTCACGCAACTTCTTAGAGTAGCTTCTCCAATTCCGTATAAATTAGGGATAGTCGAAGCCTGGAATTAGCTAAGAGTCATCCAACGAATCAACGCCTAGCCAGAAGATTCTAATTTTCCTATTGGCTAAGGAAGGGAGACGAGAAGGAAGAAGTTGGAAAACGGATTCGAAACTCCAGGACGACACAGAACTCATTGTAGAACCGAGGGAGTTACATCTCGAAAAACTAAGAATAAAATATTTAACAGTTTTTGCCCTAAACTCTGTGAAGAAAGTTTATTTGTTAACCCTCCACGAGCAGAGCGCTTCAGCGCTCCACGGGCACCCGAACCCACAACCAAAATCCCTATTCCACCACACTGCGACGCAACATAGCGTAGTGTAGGGAGTTTTGTACCGTGCATGCGCCACTCCCCTAGGCCGTCCCTAGGGGAATGAATCGCCAACACGCCGTTGGCAACACTACCTCTCACGTTGAGAAAGAAGGCGGCAAGTGGGAGAACATTCTCCCAATTTGCGAACACTTGGTTCTCGGCCTTCTAGCGAGCAAGTCGCGCGTCAGCCATTATTAAATAAAGCCAATCTCTAGTTATATCGTTTCTTTCGAGCAAAGTTCATTTTATTACGCGTTTCCCATCCTGATCACCGGTGCTCTCGCACCCGAGTTTTGTGACGGCCTCGCGACAAAAACCGCTACATTATTTCGGCAATGCGTACTCCTCTAACGATCGTATCAATATATATCAAAGTGTTGGTATCATACCGATATTATCGATATTTGTAATTGTATCGACAGTCACAAAAGTACTTATAGGATGACCTATCACCTAAAGCAAGCTACCCCAATATCTTGATTGTTATCGATGATAGAAAAAATGTGTTGATATCAAAATTGCATGGTACATACCGAGCGGCACATAATTTGATATAAATAGTTTTTTAATAGGTGGATACGTAGAGGTCACACGAAAATCAACATCAACCTTTTGAGGATAATGATTTGTTTTTTACATATTACCTGGTGGGAAGCTCTACGATGCATAGAATGGGACCTATCGATGAAGATGATTCTTAATATTCTAAGATACATGTATAACTAGTGCAAAATTTTAATAAAACTGGATTTTTTAAATATAATTTGCACACCCCGTGCATAGATATAAAAGTCATATGCTGAAGTTGTTAGTTTTCCAAGGACAGCCACCTGCTGTCTAATAACAGCGTAACATTTCTAGAAGACCGGATACTCTAAGAATGTATCGTCAAATAACTTGGTAAACAATGGTTATCGATCAGAAACCTAAGTTTTGCTGATCGGTTAATCGATATACTTAAACATAGCAGTAGGGTAACGAACCGAATCCTTTCTGGGAGCACTGTACGTAGAGACCAGTGTTGCCGGATCAAGACTCGTTCCCCCACTCCAAGTTTCCTTTCTGCCGCGCATCCACCGAGACCGACCTCTTTATGTCGCTCCTGCTCCGCTGCTGCCAGAGAGCAGAGAGAAGCCAACTGTTTCCCCTGCCTTGCCCTGCCCTGCCCTGCCATGCCCTGCCCTGCACTGCCCTCTTCAGGCGATACTGGTACAGAGTTCAAAAAGAGATTAAAAATTGCCATTTTCACGGGCTCGGTGGTTCAAGTGTTCATTTATAATGACATCGGTTACATCCAACCACGAACGTTGCTGATAATAATAAGTTGCCCTGGAAACCGGACCACGATCAATTTTCTGAAGCATAGGGAAATCTATTTACCGTATACATAAATCGCGTACAGCAACGTGTATACGATTCCCCCCTCTCTCTCTCTCTCTCCCCCCCCCCATCCCCCACTTATCATGCCTTGCTACGAGAACTTTGCCCGTAACTTTGCCGTCAGTTTACACGCGAGGAATTACGACCATGACCGTACACCCCACTTGTACGACTCTACTCTATATAGGTTCTTAACACATTCCACTCCAATAATTCACTATTTTCTTTTTATTTCCGAGTTGTTTCATTCTCTTATGCCGTCATTAATTACTAATTTATCACTTTACATTAATACTAGCTAATTTATAAATTACGATACCAACGCTTTTTTAAGCGGCTTGCCAAGCCATCGTGACCATCGTTTAGCTTTAAAATATACATATATGTAAATTATAGGTTTCAGATATATGCGCGGAAGATACAGTCACCCGCATATACATACATATTAAAATATAAGGTCGTTTGTCAATTGTTACCGTTCCCCTAATATCTTTAAAAGACTTTTTGTACAATATGTCTTTGGAATGGTATCGATTTAATAGTGGATTCATCAAGTAATCCATAATTTTTGGCAATGATCTTTCCTTAATTTTTGATTTTTTTTTCTTTTTAGTTGTACGGTCGAAGTGAAAACAGACCAGGAATCCAGCTGGTACAAGGCATAAATTCCTCAAAATCCGTGAAAATTTCTGATTTATAATCCAACCAGATATGGATAGTCCAGATATGCTGGTAACGATTCATTATAATATCGTAACAAAGGATTGTTATATAACGATTGTTTCAAAATATTGAAATTTTACCTTTTATAAGAAAATTTGAGTTTTCACGATAAGGATGAAACGAAAAGACTGTTTTTCAAGTTATTAACAATAAAAAATTACCAATAATGGCGCGCGTGCCACCTCTAACTAGATAAATACTAATTATACTAATTATTCTTTATAGAACTGAATATTTAGGATTACCGTGAGCGAATTTATCGCTACACCGCCATATATGTTAATCATGTGTAAACATTCGAATTTTCTGTTTGCACTTTGTAACGCAAGCAAGGGGAAAAGCGCAGGAATTTCAGAAAGAGAAGGAACACAGTGACAGACACTGTTTTAATGTTGGCTTCGGTTAGTCTGATCATCAGTCGATTTCCGCGCCGCGATCCAACTGCCACGCATAAGCAACGCTCGAGTTTCGTTTTCCAAACTTATTCAAAAATCAGATATCTAATATCGCTCTGCTGTAGGAAATTAAATGAATCGTAGAAATCGCTTATTACTATACGTACACATTTAAACCGATCCGATACAATGATATATTGAAAATGATCCTCGATTCGGTTAAGTGATCTCAAATGTGCTGTACCGATTTTGTTAGTTCAAGACTGACATTGCCAGTACCGTGATCAAATAAAAAACCGGTTAAATGGATTACTCTTAATCAGAGACGCGTATCTAGCGGCGACTGACAAAGCAATCCTTTCAGAATAATTATTTTGAAAATACAAACACGGTGGAAGTTTGGTAGTGCAACGGAATTGGCATAAAATAATGATACGGCATTTTGCTTGATTCAAATTCGTGAACGTTTTTGTCAGCATAAGGTAAATAAAACCATTAGTCAATTTTTTTATTCCATTTCATGAAAGGTCACAGACAAAATGATATTTTTTTTTTTTTACCAAAACGTTAAAATGCTGAAAGTAAAAGATCATATTTAGTCTGTTCTATGTGTAGGGTTATGAACGAGACACTGTATTAGAACGAACGATTGTTTAGAGTGGCCGTGGACGCGACATCGTGGCGCCAACGTGTTTGGGTCCGGTGTGAAAGGGAGTACCTGTTTGGGCCGAAGTGTGAAAGAAGAGTGTTTGGGTCTCGGTGACAAGACAAGAAAGTGTTTAGGGCCGCCAACCGCAGAGCGTATGTGACTGTTTGGGTTTCCGCGAATCGATGTGAAACTGATAGAGGGAGAATCAGAGTGCGAGAGAGGAAGAATGAAACTGGGTCTTGGATAAAGGGACGAATGCGAGGGATGTTGTGTCAGTCAGTAGAGAGACAGGGAGAGAGAGAGAGAGAGAGAGAGAGAGAGAGAGAGAGAGAGAGAATCAGAAGAGCAAGAATTAGAGAAGCGAGAGTCGCGAGGCATTATTCAAGTATTTAGTATCGAGTTGTCATCAAGTATCAAGTTGTCGAAAGAGTATAAAGGACTATAGCGAAATCGGTATGAGATCACTCCACCCGATACGTCACAACTAAGACGTAGGAGTTCGCTTAAAATATTCCTACGTACGTATGTGTAGATCAGTCTCTAACCCTAACCCAAAATATTTATCGAGAAAAAGAGACTGAAGATTAAGAGAGATTGATAGCACATCGAATGAAAAGAACAGGAGAAATATAGTGATTAAGAAGACAAAAGAAGGGAAAACTCAGAGTAGAGGTAGACAATTTAATGAAAGAGGTATTAGTTCGAAAAATATGAATGAAAGGATAAAAGAAATTGACACAAGAGGATCAGTTACGGAGGCAAAAGAAGCGTAGTTCGATGGTAGTATAGTTTTATTGAAAAGGGAAAGTTTAACTAAATAGACAACGTTTGAATACGAAAAGGATACCATTGCCGTTGAAACTAGTTGTACGAAAAGAAAAAAAAAACTGTAGAGTTTTTGGTCGCCCCAACTTTGAGTAAAATTACTGTTACTTTTTATAATTAAATACTGTCCGAATATATATTTGAAGTGTCATTTATTTAAGCTGCTGATACTATCACGACTCGTAGTTACGCACGATCTTTTATTAGGTGGTCTTGAAAGATTTGTTGCTTTCTCAATCGGATTCTCGAATTCAAAACTGCCAACTCCTTGTTGACAAAGTTCAACTCTCCCTGTTTCTTCGAATCGACGGAGGCAATTTTTATTTTGCATAAAGATTTGAAAAGCATCGTGCATCGGTGACTTTGTACCTTTCAAACGATACATGTCGTTGTTACAATTGCGTAGGCCTGCGCACGGCTGGACCCCTGAAACGCATGCTTCACCCACTAACCTTTCTTTGGTAAAAGAAATTCATGCGCGCTGCGTAAGGTCGAAGAGAGATTGGCAGGAGAAGCAGGCGTTTCAGAGGCAGCTACCCAGAGGTGTGCGCCCATCGCTGGCTGCAGTTGAGATTAATATTAAATAAGCTGAACCAATTGTAAGCTACATCGAAACTTTCCTCGCTTTTCTGCCAGCAAACGTATGGCCTGCTGGTCTACCTCTCCTAATGTAGAGGATTAAACATCGAAAAATCAGTTTCTACAATATTATACCTCTACAGCGAATTGCGCAAAAGACACAAATCTCTAGTGTTTTATAAACATCTCAATGTCATTTTTCGAGTTATATCAGGGTTTTTCGTTAAATCGGGTACACTGTATTATTACGACTCGGATAGTGTGCATAATTATCGTTTAGTGTTTTTAAATAATAGAATTTACTATCGTGACATAATATGTATCAAATGCCAAAGCTCAACACGTTCGGGATGGCATTGAATTTTTCAAATTGCTTATTGTCACTGTTGTGTTTCGTATAATTATGTAGTCTGACTTTATCGATGTTCCGTCATAATGACCAGTCATTAATAATTCTTCCTATTTCGAACCTCTTAACGTCCGATCGTAAGCGTGTTTTATTTACCGGCATTGCTAATTTATTATCGTGTACACGCTGACAAATGATTTTATAATATCAACGTTACAAGCATACCAAACGAATCACTACCAATTCAAGAATATGTCCATATATACGTATATGTCAAACGACGTACCATCAATTATGACAGTACAATCCAATCCATCAATATGTCACATAAGCACATGAAATGCTTACGTGGAATATCCGCTCCACGCGTACTCGAGTGGGTGTGGGTGGGCCCTTGATGCGTTACGTTTGAAAATCTAAAATCAGAAGATGACCAAGCTACTCGAATTACCGTGCCCGTATTAATATTGTTAATTCGACTTATTTTTAAAGATAAAGTCTAATTAATTTTATATTTGATTTTATATTTGTAAATTTTTAACATTTTTAAAGATACTCGATCGATCGATCAAGTAAATGAAATACTCTGTGTAGAAAGAGTTGCATAGAGACTGCTATACCTCCACACGAGGCCGATCTTTTTTTGCCGGAACAAGTTCGAATCGAGTGGAAAAGTGGAACACAGATCATCGCGTCGTTTCCGCTGAATCGACACAGCTCGACATCTGCGTTTAACGTGAAAATGAGTTTCTTCAACGCGAACACGATGCAGTCTTCAATTAATCAATATACGCATCGATGAATTGCTTGAAACGATTACTGGTAATTCGACGAGTTTCTCCGTATACATAATTTAATACACGAGCCAACACACAACGCGCACAGTTCTTACCAGATCTTCCTTTAACCTTGCACGAGGTGTACGTTTTGAAATTCTTGAAAACAGTCCATTTTCATATACATAAACTTGTCTCGATATACATAGATACTTGCGTTTCTTTCACGAATTTTTTTGCAATGGCAGCACGACACCCCACCACATATCTTGAAACATAAAAATACGTAGAAAAATTCTGCATTCCTAATGTTTCAAAGATGTGCGATCAATTTCGAAATTATATTGACGGTGAAGTTTTTCAATTCGTTCTCTCTCTCTCTCTCTCTCTCTCTCTCGAACCTACTGTACAGACTATACGGTATTCGATCTATTTTACAACAACATGTATATAATAAAGTTTAGTACAAAAAAAAAAAAGAGTACGAAAAAGATAAGAATGTTATTACATCTGTTAGGGCTACGAGAGAGATGATTGTTCAATCAGTCGAGAATTTCTATATTTAGAACAAAATGCTTTACTATATACCGAAGAATAACACAAGGACTCGACGGGGTTGATACTTCTTACAGTTCTTACTGTGATGGCTTTCGCGCTTTCCGTATCCGTGTCTCCACCTCACCTCATTTATTTGAAAGTAACTCGAAGGTACTTTACGACAGAAAAGTCTGATTTATAATTCGCGGATGTTACGATTATCATAAAATTTTGCAAAACGTATAGAAAGTTATAAAACCACCTCGATTTATAAGTAAACCGTCGTCGTTAACTTGCAGTTTCTAGATAGCGAAGGAAGTTAATCTATTCTGGGGTTAAAGTAACTTCCGTTTAGTGAATTATTTTCAGAATTGCTTCACACTGAAAAGGAATATCCCGCAATACCTAATAAGTAACGCGATCATTGTTTTGAACGCTCGTCTATGTGTAACGGAAATGAATTCTACTTATATAACACATGTAATATAATCGTGGCATTAAAATGTCCGGTAATACCATTTTCTACACAGAAACAAGGGAAAAATGTTTATTCTTTTTAAATGTTATACGTATCTAATGTTTATACGAACGAACTTGAGTCTCCCATGGCCGAAACAACGATATGTAGTCTCATTGTCCGCGTCTGCGGTTCACCGTTTTTCTTCATGTATATCATGTACGTTGTCGGAAGCGTACCGTGGCGTTTGTTATTGCTGCGTAAAGATTTATTAACCTTCGCAAGTTAACCTTAGCTATAGCGAACGAGATATTATCGAAATACGTAATGTTTCGCATATACTTGCCATATCGAAGTTGAGGGACATCGGTACGAGCACCTACTATAGTATGTGGTTTTCAGGTAATAGGTAGATACGTATTGAAAATGATTTCAATAATATATACCTATTTAACTAACCGGTTTCGAACATATGTAAGTCAGTACATTTTTTCATGTCTCACGATACAAAAAGGTAGGTCTTCCCGTTTAAAGAAATCAAGCTGACCTTGAAATCTTCGGAAAACCTTCACGCGGATAAAAAGTGTTTACATCGCTATATAGTTCACCCTCTCTATACCTATACCGTACAACTTTTGTCTATGTATTATTTTCTCATATAATTACAAGTAGCGGAAAGATTCGAGGTGGACAAAGTTGTTGCTCCACCCTCTCTACATAGCAAGAAGTAGACAATATGTATTTCAATCGGTCACGGATCGGTAAAGTAAATAATTATTTAATATTTTATCAGCTGGTACCTACCTTTCAACAGTTGACTAGAATATTGAAATCGATGAATCTTACCGTCTGCGGTGAAATATTTATTCCATCGCTTTCAAAAAGAGCTTCTGCTACCGTTGCTTTATGCAAAGTTGCATTGTCATGTTGGGAGATATACATTTGGTTTGGCGATATTATGTGCATATTTTAACAACTACTCGTTGACTACTTCTACCACGCATTCGAACGCGACACCATACCCTAACCCAGAGCTGCTCATCATGCGTATAAGCGGGCAAGGGTGCGGACAAGGGCGCGGGCTCCCGCCGATGCCGGTGGGCACAGCTACGGACAAGTGAGCGGAGTGCGGAGTGCGGAGTGAGGAGTGCGAGTACCCCGCAGTACAGAGCACGGTATACCTGACTGACCATGTAGCTGTAACAACGACAAATACATGCAGCCTTGCCCGCGCAGGGGCATAGCTTCTTCACCGCGTTACTTTCTATCGCATACGTATAGAGTAAAGGCTCGATCTAACAGTAAGCAAAACCTTCGAGAACGCGCCGTTCTGTAGAATCTAAACACTCCTAGATAGACACTGCGTCGACCGCACCGAACGTAGAAAAGGACAGCGCGTGTAAACACGGACGCGTGGCCGAAGGCGCAACAAGAAATAGCGTATCGGTGAGCCGATGCTAATGCAATAATAGAACTTCTTTGTTTTTGCTTATTTGTTAATGGAATTTTACCGATTACAAAAAAGAATAAGAAAAGAAAAGAAAAACGTGGGGGAACAAGACTCGATCCTGCGATTATGGTCATAATGTGGTGCGAGAGTGTAAACACTTTGCCTAGACATCATCCGGCGGACGGACAATACCCACCCGATTAAACCATATTCTTTCCTGCATGCAATGTTTCGAATTTCATTTTGCTCACATAATTTTTAATTCTCAGAAATCAGGACTTGGCCGAATAAGGACACCGACCGCAAATATGACGAATGAGAGAAATCAATCCGAAGAAATTACATGATGACAATGTCTACCGAATTAGTGGGAAACTTTTCCGTGAACGTTTTACCAGCTTGTGACAATCTGACTAATTTTCTCGATTATTCTCGTGGCCTTGGTCTTGGCCTGGATTCTCAAATATGGCAGAACTCGAGCCAACACGAGTATTCGCATCGCTTCGATTCACCGAACAATATAACATGTTTGGAACACGCGCCACAGCTAACAAACAGAACCCTGTTCAAAGTTGTTGTTTTGTCTATCATGGCGATCGTTAGTTTTATGGCGAACGTGGCGACCGTCTACTCAATTGCAAAAAGTCGTCGCCGTCGGCACAGTTGGTCTGCAATTTACACGCTGATTTTACACCTGGCTGTGGCAGATCTGTTGGTCACTGTATTCTGTATAGGCGGAGAAGCGATATGGAGCTATACGGTAGAGTGGATCTGGGGAAACGTTGCGTGCAAAATTTTCAAATACTTACAAATGTTCAGCTTGTACATGAGCACATTCGTACTGGTGTTGATTGGCGCGGACCGCTTCATAGCTGTGCGATATCCCATGAAGGGACTAAACACGTCCAACAGATGCTGCAGACTCATTATCGTAGCCTGGATACTGTCTTTCATCTTAGCATTTCCTCAGGTAAGCATTTCATGAAATATTTTTTCACTATTCAACGAGTTTACGTTCATTAGATTTCGTTTCGTTTCCAAGTATAATAACATAATTATAATCTACTTGTTACCGTCTCTGTTTTTTACCAGCGAAATCTCAACGTTCTAGTCGGTAGTTGATCAATTAATCACGATAACGTGATTCATCGATTAACTTACACACTCTATCGCTTTACTTTATTAAAGTACTCTTACTTTATTCGATTATCTTGTACAATATAACGTATCGGTGTTACATCTATCGGTGGATCTTAAAATTAGAGTAGGGGACTTGTGCCGACTTCTGAAATCGTCTCGATACACGCTTTTCTATAAAAGAAGAGTCTACGTTGCAATTTATTTAACAAACCGAGGCTCCGCTTCTCGACTTTTAACCGAATATTTTGTAATGTTTAGAGATCGGTTGGATTCGTCCAAATAATTGTACATATGCAACGTAATGGAAAGTAAATTATGCAAAACAATGTATTTGCTGGTGGTATATTGCTCTACAATAATCGAAACAAATATTTGAAGAAACGAAAATTCGAATACTTTCCTTCCGAAGTCGTACATAACCCATACATTTTAAAAGCAGGTCAATTAGCGTTTTTATCGACAATACATCTAGAAATCTAAAAACAGACATACAAGTATATATCTAACGATGGCAGACTGTAAAAACGATATATAACGATGGTAAAAATAAAATTCTGTAACGATACAAGCTTGTACAAGCGATGTAAAGTGTTTTTAGTCGTGACGTATCAAATTTGCATCTTTTAAGTCATTTTATACAACATATGTATTATGTTATATGTTCGAAAAATCTGTAATTTTACTTCACCGTTGAAGACATACCGCTATGCCCAGACTAGCCTCATTGTCCTCGACTACCCAGTCAAAGGACCGACGATGGTTTGCTACTACCTCGGATGCTCGTTGCGTCTCAGCTCTTTCCATTCGATTCCGATCGCGCTTAGTCCCTAAACCATCACCACATCGGCATTTCCGGTTTCTGCGCCGTCTGTAACTCGTGCTCCTTCTCCCTCTCTTCTTTTGGCAGCCTCTTCTCATTCCACTCCTGCTCTCCTCCTTTTCTTCTTGCATTTGCAAGGTCTCATCTGCTTTTTTTTTTTACATCTGCGCCGCCGACGCTGTTTCTTCTTGCATTTGCAACAAGCTGTTTTTCGCGATCGCTTCTTGCGGCAAAAGTCTAGCAAACTAATCTCCTGGGACGCAATTTCCTCACCCTTCGTATCGCTATTAAGTGGCAGTACGTAGTGACCGCCGTTGTTCTTCAAAATACCGTATGCCACACCACGTTTTAGTACCGCTTGCATCTGTTGTCCACAAATGTGACATTTTAGTTAAAGAATCTAACCGTATTTCTAACCGTACGATTTACCAAAGCACGATAAGACGCTACACAAAGCTATAGAATTATCCGTGTTGTGAAAAGAAATTTGTCTTTCTCATATATAAAGTGTCTATCGCACGGTCAACCAAACGCAGCAGCCCCTATACCAGAGCTGCTCGACATGCCTGTTGGCATGGGCTCGGGCAACCGAGCGGTCTCGGTCTCGGTCTTAGAGGTAGAGGACTAGGGGTAGCCCGTAGCCGGCTAGGTACGTAGATGTGACAAACACATGCAGCTTTACCCGCAGGGCCGTTGCTTCGTGCACCGTTGCTTCCGCGTATACTCAGGGCCAGACAATCGTTCGCTGCCGGTACAGGCAGTTTTGTTTTTCAAGAAACAAATGCTGATCCAAATCAGAGAAACGCTGGTATTGTACCAGATATCGTCGCGACGACAGACAACTAAGAATAATTCAATTTTTTTCACTGACCGATGTAAGTGTATCGAAGAAATCAGATTTTATATTTAACAATTATTGCGACTGTAAAGCTCACAGATATTCTTGTACAAAATTAGCAAATCATTTAACTTGTTAGAATGTAGATTGTAAACAAAATCGTGCAGAATCTGAATAAATACAGTTTCGGCATTTTTATATAAATTGCCGAATGTAACGTAATAGAATGTTATTGCATTATAAATTCACATTCGGACACACTTATTCTTCTTCACGCCCAATCTTTGTTGACTTATTTCGCATATTCTATTTACTCTACGTACAAGTCAGGGGTACCTAATCCAGTGAAGTCGGCGGAACAGATGTGGCTGCTTCTCCTCTCCTCTTAGCCTGCTCGATAAACTTTTCCTGCGGCACAAACTTCAAACCATAGCCGCCAGATCAGGACTCGTTCCCCCACTCTACCGTTCTCTCTCTCTCCCTCTCTCTCTCTCTCTCTCTCTCTCTCTCTCTCTCTCCCTCTCTTTCCGGGTACTGCCAGAGAGAGGGTGAGGGAGGCTTTTTCCCCTAGCCTCGATTCGTGCTCCCTCCCCTTATCTGGCGACTATGTTTCAAGCAGTGGTCTTACGTACGTGTACATGTATAGGTATCGCGCCGAAGGAAAAGTCAGAATGGACACGATGGGAACCAACTCGACGAGCAACCGAACAGGAGAGAAGCGGTTACATCTGTTCCGCGGGCCAGCCAGCTTTAGGTACATATGTACACTCGAGTTTAAGTAAACGTACCTGTCGTCGTGCAACTTGAAGTGGAATGTCGTATGCGGAACAAACATAACGTAGAATCTCACGTGTTGTAGAGCCCTTTATTTCCCGCAGATTTTTAATTGCTGTCAGCACCAATGCAAGAGTTTTCGACGGTTCACTCATTATGATTGTAGTTCGTATCACCTCGATGAAAATGTATCACATGTATTCAAACTGAATTGATCCTACAATCAAAGGAAAAAAAATCTTATTGTTTCTATAATCACTGCATAGTCGGTTAACGGTTCGATTATTCAAAAAAAAAAAATATATATATATAAACATAAACGCTGCTACAGTTATAACTGATTATCGTTTTCAAAATAATTTAATATTTTAAAAGTATAATTATTTAAAAAATAACTCGATATATTATATTTCTCATTGTTGGAGGCACGCATCGAATACTCCAACGACAGGTATCAAGTTAACGTTTCGATCTGCATAGCAACGCTATCGATGCATTATACATTTATGAATCGACTGTAATTCAACGAATTAACGAGAGCGTTTGACACGCGGGTCACTGTATTCACGGACGACTATTATTACTGACGACATCGCGAATCACATTTCTCTCCAACTAGTAATTATAAAATAGCAAAAGTTAAATAATAATTAGTTGATTCGTTCGATCCTCGTTTCGAGCTAATAACGTCAATTGCAATAGTTTCGATGAAATTCAGATTGAATTGTAATCGTTGTGCATCGGTTCCTCGTAAAGGACAATACGAGACGATAATTGCCTCAACAAGAAAACATACGCGGGCCGTCTTGGCTGTTGCAACATTTACAAATATATTACATAAAATATGTAAAATTAAGAAATATTTCAAAAATTTAAGGGGGATAGTATACCTGAGGACGAAATCGATAAGCAACCGCACAAATTGTTCGTGCCTTTTTCACTTCTGAAAAATTGTTTTCGTCGAGTTGTAATCTTCGTTTCGATAATCTAAAATTCTTTAAAAGCAAATACTGAGAATTTTTTATTCAGAAAACGAGCCAAAATGTTCTTACGTCACATCGCAGGGAAATGGTCAACGAACGAGCGTCGATATTTACAAGTGAACAACAATTTTTTCAGTGTGTTCGATATTGATATCTCGAGACAATTTCATGGCAATGATAAGGAAACTTGTTCGTCATCGCGATTAATGAAACGCGACTAACGTAAAATATAGGAACCCGGAAGATCAGTTACGCGAGGCTTTTTTCAATTACCGATGCGAATAGAAGCACATCGTCTAATAAAAAGTTTCCCGACATAATATATGTAAATCGTCGTATTTAATCAAAGTGACCGCCATCGAGAAGTATCCATCGCATACGTTCAATATTTCATATTTACATATTCTTCGTACATATTCTGAAAATTCGATTTTACAAAACATCTTGGATGTTTATCGTGTCACGTACAGAGAATGTTCTGTGCGCACATTTCCATTAGAATCTTTCGAATCTCTTTCTTGAGTAAGGGAAAACGCCGTAACCGAGCCGAACCGAGTAACGATTCGGTACAGTGACGATTTCAGAAGATTTCCTAATACAGACATTTTTCGAACATCCTCAACATTTCCTAATATGGAGATCTTGGAAGCATCTCCTCTTAGATTTCACAGTGTACGCACAAACCCTCGAATTTATACACAAACATCGTTTTTAGTGTTCTTTTTTTTTCTTTTATATTCAAATAAAAATCGAATCTTTTTTTCATTTACAGCTTGTTATATTCCACGTAGCCAAGGGTCCATTTATCGAAGAGTTCACACAATGTGTAACTCACGGTTTCTACACAAAACCCTGGCAGGAACAGCTTTACGTGTCCTTTAGCTTATTCTTCATGTTCGTTCTCCCTCTGAGCATTCTTATAACAACCTATGTATCTACGGTAATTACAATCTCTCGTAAGTATATACAAACAATGTCTCTATATTCTCGTTAATAAATGTACTATTTCCTTTATAACGTTCTTCGAGTACAAGTTGTTCCGTTTGTTTTAACAAGTCCAACAGAATTTTTTGTGCAAATAACAAAAAGAAAAAAACCAAAAATTGTAAAACGATTTGGACAATAACATGTTACAATTTATGTAAATAAATATGAAAGGAAAATACGATTTGAACACATTCAAATGTTAACTTTAATTAACTATAGTGTTCGCGATAAAATAATCAACTATTAATGTTCCGGAGCCAACAGTATTATACAGCATGAAGCGAAAATCGTAGTACAGGGGGTGATTCTAAATGAAAAAAATTTAACAAAAAGAAAAACTGAAAATTCGGTACATTTTCTCATCCAAAGTTTCGAAAATGCAGCGAATACGCGTGTTAGTACATAGCAAGACTGCGGAGTTGGCAATAAAAATTCTCGACCTCAACTCCGACTCGGACTCTTCAGCTCTAGTTATTAAATAGGAATCGTCTGATCACGACCAACCAGCTCTAACCGGTTGTACTACGATTTCCGCTCTATCCTGTATAGTTCGCTGTGTGTGTAATCTATGTAACCAATTTAAGAATAAAAATAACATGTTTGGACGACGTTGTATGAAATGACAAGAAATCATTTAAAGCCTAACTCTCCCCCGTGTGATTTTCTTTTCTTATCGGTTCCATTTAGTTTTCGATATGTGCATTTTTTCACTAAATGCAGAACATAAAATAATATGCTGACTAACCATTTTCAGGAAGCGAGAAAATTTTCAGACTGAAGTCGACTAATAATAATATTTGTTATGCGAACGAAGACATAAACAGAAAAAAATTAATGCATCGAGCCAAGGCCAAGTCGTTGAGACTGAGCATCGTTATTGTAGCTGCCTTCATCATTTGGTGGACCCCTTATTACGCTATGATGATCATTCTTATGTTCCTTAATCCTAATAAACACGTAAGTGTTAATAATACTGTCTAAATTAGACGGTATTACTGTCGGAATGTGATGCGTTACATCATATTTTTCTGGCAAACAATTTGGTTTGAAAATATTTTATAACTTGTGAACTCATTTCCAATGTTAAACGTAAATATTTCTTTATGATAACGAACGTTTAGATTGCTTCTAAAATGTTTTTTTTTTTTTTTTGTTTAATTATATTTTCTAATCAAATTTCTTTACTTTAAATGTTAAAATTGCCTTCTCATCTGTTCCACCCCTGCTTGGCTCCAACTGTTTCTCTTTAAGAATTCCCCCTTTTCTTTCCCGCTTTCGCCCTGCAGATTCCCTGATTCCTTTTCCTTCAAACACTACTCGATCATCTTGCTTCCGTGTATTTCCAGGCCCTAAATCCTCTGCCTATAATCTAAGCTTCCCTCTGTTTGTCTCTGTTCCAGTACGAAATATCCTCGAGTCCGCACATACGAACCAAGTGTCCTCTTTACACGTCTCAGCTGAATCCTTTCTACTCCTGTTTTCTCTTTGAAGCCCCGTAACTCCATCCCGTATACATGCAATGGTAGTACAATGTGAGTTATACATTCAATTTCCTGATTTAACATATTCATATTTCTTTCAGCTCAGCGAAGAATTGCAAAGCGGAATATTTTTCTTCGGTATGAGCAACAGTTTAGTAAATCCATTAATTTATGGCGCATTTCACCTATGGTCTCGAAGGAATCGTCAGCATTCTTATCACAGGTACATTTCAAATGCTATAGTAGTATGTGTCTGGAACATATGATACTCTTTGAAATACTTCCCTTCTCTAATGTGTGTTTTATTATTTTTAGGGACTTGTCGACAACACAACGTAGACTCACGCCAACGATCAACAATGATAGTACTTACAAACGAGAGTCACGAGAAAGTCGAGTACCATTTCTATTAAAAAATCATTCAAATACTACTATTTAAGAAACTTTTATATGAAAAAAGGATATTTTCTACAATACATTTCAGTTTATTGCTGCACGAGTAAAAGAAAAATAACGCCTGTGTTCTTATGATCCAGAAGTGTGTTGTATCACAGTTTCGTTTTTTTGTAACACTCGTTAAATAAATAATAATAAGAAACGTAGAAAAAGTGCATATTTATCCGAATTTATGACCTCTTGTCCTTAACTAATTCCAGACCTCGACTATCCCTAATTTATGCGGAATTGGAGAAGCTACTCTAAGAAGTTGCGTGACTTTCTTTAAATTGCGCAATTAGTCTCGCCGACTCGAATTTCGTCAAGGATCTCTG
>CM052131.1:0-328117 GCA_028454255.1 Halictus ligatus
AAAAAAGCTCAAAATAGGGTGGGAGGATTTTTTTTCTCGGAAACTAGGGGTCTGAGAGGAAAAGTGAAGAGGACCAAAAAGAAAGAGGAGGACGTACAGTTTACTTTTAGGGTGCTATATGAAGATAAAGTCGCTGCTTCGCAGCGACTTGGGGGGGGGGAGCTGAACAGTCACTTAAGTGTTCCATATATAAGGAATAGAATAAAAAGAGAGCGATAAAAAGGAAAAAAAAAGAAAAAAAAGCGGCCCGGAATATGTAAGAATATTAATAATAATAATTAGAGAGAGAGAGAGAGAGAGAGAGAGAGAGAACAAGATGTGAACTTAAGGCACGAACTAAAATGTCCGAGAGATGTGAAACGGTAGCCAACAATGTCAAATG
The DNA here is from genome assembly GCA_028454255.1 of Halictus ligatus. NCBI lineage: Eukaryota > Metazoa > Arthropoda > Insecta > Hymenoptera > Halictidae > Halictus > Halictus ligatus. Next base: position 383 of record CM052131.1, read on the forward strand.
CCTAATGGCTCATCCACATGGCAACGTACACACATAGAATAGGCATGATATTTAACGGAAACGAGTACTGGGATCTTCTACTCGGCATAGACTACTCGTAACTACGAGAACAGCAAACTAGAGCGCCGAAGAGCGCACTTCAAAAGCCTGGATAAACTGAAACACTAACAAGACGGACCACTCATTCTACGGTACACCGTTAGTCATAGCATATGTTATGCGAAAGTGGTCACGCCATGTTTTTCGCTCTTCCCGATACAGTGCGGCCCCCTACACGGATTTTTTCCGTCAAAAATTCCAACGAACAAATACAGATTTCATATCGAAGTTTAGAAGCTACCATCCTAAACATTAATTTAATAATGTGGCGTTGTTATCAACGCACTATCTGATTTGATTCAATTTTTATTTAAATCCTTCCAGTTCTTTTTTTTTTTTTTTTTTTTTTTGGTGTTTCAGTCTGTATTTTGTTAGGCACTTTATTGTTCATAATATCAATAGAGGAGATAATAAATAATCTCAATGAGATATATTGCACTTTATTTCGGTTAAATACAATTATAAAACTATACTTAAATACAATTATAGACTATATATACACGACTGTGTACATATTATGTATACATGAAAAAATAAACTTTAGCCTCTGCCTTATAATATAGAATATAAAAAAATACAAACTCTGCCAACAAAGAGTAATATACAACATATATGTTGAATAAATGCTGAGCTTTCCATTGTCCGACACCTGCGCATCTAGGTACATGTACATATAACGTTAGTCATGCGCTTTACATACATGTTTTAAATATGAATAGATTCTAGAATTACATATACCTTTATATGTATATGTATATATATATATATATGCGTATAGAGGAAGATATATTAGTCTCTATAAAAGTCACCCTTTGTACCGCCAGTTTTTGAAATTAGCTCTATATCGGTTATCTTGAGTGCAACTGGAGAGGTCGCGAACTTACACATGTCGTAAACGGTTAACGCCGCGATACTTACTGCCGTCAAGGCTTCCATTTCCACGCCAGTCTTGCCGGTACATCTAACTTCTGCCGTGATTTCTACTCGATTCGATTTCTCGTTCAAACGTAAAACCACGTTTGCGTAGGACAACGAGATCGGATGACAGAGAGGTATCAAATCGGGGGTTCGCTTTGCTCCTATGATACCGGCCAATTGTGCCACGGACAATACGTCCCCCTTCTTCCCATTATTTTCCGCTATTAATTTGCTTATCGTTGAATCGACCTGTACAACTCCTTTCGCTATTGCGACTCGTTTACTATCGACTTTCGAACCGACATCCACCATGCTAGCTTTGCCGTCTTTGTCCACGTGCGATAACAAGGAAAACATTCTTCTCGTGGTACTTTGAAATTCGTGCGAACAGAGAAACATACGCGTTAAACCACCGAGTGGAGCGTCGCGTCGTTGTTCGTCTTTAAACCGTTTCCTCGCTAAGCGATTCTTTTTCACTGCAACCACAAACAATCGATGTTACGATTCAACTTGGTCGACTATACGGTAAAAACACACTGTCAAAGCATATGTATTTGAAAATATTTTTTTTATGCGTTCCGGTAGCCAATAGGTGTATAAGTGGACTTGTAGATTTTCATCCGCTAAGATAAAAAGCTCTTTTACCAATTTTAACGAAATCTTGTTCAGCGCGTAAAAATTTACAAGAATTGCCTATAGACTACCAGTAGATTGGAATTGTATTCTTTACGAGTCGTATATAGCACGTATGTATGTAGGATAGAGCGATAACGTTTGTACGCATACTCTTCAGAAGACAGGAGAAACCGTTTAAACCTGCGTATAAAATTTCCAAAATACATAACAACGAGAACGATTCACCCCCCTATAAGTATCATCGGCCTGTTTTCCATCTTGGATAGATTGAACATTCCTGAAACACATACATTATCGGATAGGATCATAGAAACGTTATCGCTTCGTATATTCTTTTCTCGTGTTTACGGCGAGATAAAAATCTTTTGAGAACTATTACCGAAGATTGATGATTAAACGTACCGGCGTGTTGCTTTTTCTTACGTCGCACCGCGACGCCGATCATCTCTTTCAAATCCTCGTCGGACGTTCCGTTCCGCAAAGCGTCACGAAGAGAGACTTCCCCCTTTCCTTCGAACAAACAAACCTTCAAATTTCCATCTGCCGTTATTCTCAATCGATTACACGAACGGCAAAAGTGTTCACTCATCGACGTAATAAATCCGACCTGCCCGGTGAATCCGGGAATGTGGTATGCCTATTCCGAAGAAACAATTTTACAATTACCAAGTTATATGGAATATGGAGTCATAAGATGGATATACAACAAGATCCCATATTTACATACTTTCGATGTATCGTTGTACTCGTTTGGAAGACGTCGTAAATCGGGATATACGTTTCTTATCGTTTTCTTCATCGAATCGAAAGATACCATTTTATTTTCGTTCCATTTGTTCCCTTGGAAAGGCATGTATTCGATGAAACGCACGTCGATCGGACGACTTTTCGTTAAATCAACGAAATTGACTAACTCGTCGTCGTTGAAGCCATTCATTACCACACAGTTTACCTACACATGATATGCATTTAGGAAATCGTTTGTTGCCATTTCTTACGGTAGATCTTGATATCGACAAAGTTTTATTGTTTTCTCACCTTAACGGGATTATATCCCAATTGAATGGCCAAATCTATCGCAGCTACAACTCTGGACCAACCTTTTCTGCGAGTAAATTGCTCGAAACGATCTTCTCTTAACGTGTCCAGAGAAATATTTACTGCGTCTAATCCAGCTCGTTGAAGAGATGGCAATTGACGCGTTAACGTTAAACCGTTGGTAGTAATTGCAACCTGCTTCAAACCAGGCAATTCTTTTAAGCCAGCTACGATAATCGAAATTGTTTTTAACAATTTGTATTACAGGATTGTATGTACAAAGATCGATCGCAGAATCGCTAAGATTATCTTATTTACCGATAATGTCGACAATATCTTTTCTAACTGTCGGTTCGCCACCGGTTAAACGTATTTTACTCACACCTTCTTCCACGAACAAACTTGCTATTTTAATTATTTCTTCTGTCCTCAAAATACCATCGTTCTTTGTCAATGTAACGCCTTCTGCTGGCATGCAATACAAACCTACGCATAGAAGGTATAATGCTTTGTACGATTATTCTGTCCAGAATTGGAAATTCTGTAAGTTTCGAGAGTGCTTACATCGAAGATTACAACGCTCGGTGACAGAAATGCGTAAGTAAGTATGATGCCGTCCGAAGGAATCGGTAAGCCTGTCATTGTAATCGCTTTCATTCAACAATTTCTTCAATTGCTGCACCTGTAATAAAAACATATCAATCCCATACAAAGACACACATATATACACAAATGTTTTTCTAATGATCAACTCAACAAATAACAAAGATTACAAATAGATTCTAATAATGAACGTATATGTAGATAATGGAGCGCACTATGTTTAGTACGCTATGAAATTGACATTGTACCAAATTGAACGAATGAAAAGTATAATTACACTTACCCTAGACGATGCGTTTGACGCCACAGATGCATCCGTGAATGAATGCGCGCCACCGAGGATTGTTTTGACAGTGTTAATTTTACGAAACATTTAGAAACGTATAACCTACACGCTTTATGGAAATCGCGGGGTTAGTAACGTATCCTATCATATGTAAGAAAAAAAATTATATAATTTTTTTACACTCATCGTATACTTATCTACTCTGTGGCTTCATTGGAACTGTATTGTGCGTTACAACAACGATCCATCCATCCTCAGAACAATCAAGATAACCGCGTTTTTCTGTCCTTGAGCTTGACAATACCTATCATCAAATTCATATACGATTCAATGTACAATATACATTGCCGCTAACTCATTTTAACTAATCACCACGTAGTATATATATATATATGTATATATATATATACACACATCATACATACATATACATATAGATTCATGCAAACATGTGCATATATCTTGTATGTATGTATGTGTTTAGACATTCCAAACCGATGCACTGGAAAACAGGGAATAGAGGTAAACAGGGTAAATTTGTTTCGCTGTACTTTTATCGAAAACATGTTAGTATAGATTTTGAATGTGTAGTTTTTATTTAGATAATAATTGTTTTTGAAAAAAGTTTTTCTTCGCGAAGACTAATCTAAAAATAGCACTAGAATAATTGCCTCGTTTTTGGTGTTACATAAATTGTACTTTTATTGGCTGTTTCACATAATGTTAAACGCTAATTGTTTGATCGTCAAACTTGTTCTCCTTCAATTTGTGTATAATATGTCGTATACCGGTTTTGGGAGATAATCGCTACACAAAGCCTGTATTCTCTCTTTACGGGAAACCGGTGTATACCTCCTCATTGGGAAAGTTTTTATTATACCATCTGTTAAAGCTCTAGTTACCGGCGTTAAATCTGCTTCTGGACCTTGAGTATATTTTTCGAGAGCCAACATTTCTTTCTGAAATAATTCTTGACCGTATTCCTTACGAGTTTGAGGATCTAGCTGAGTCCACATTTCTCTTGCTTGTTCGAGTAAGGCAGTATTATCTTTTAACCATGCATTTCCAGATACATATTCGCCAGTTTCAATAATTACCACATCTACACCCCATCTTCTCATCTCCATCCTAAGACAGGTTCCCCATGCATCGAGCGCTGCCTATTAAGCAAATTAAGGTTTTTTGGGCTCGTTTGGGCTCGAGGAAAGTGTCGTATCGATGTTACAAAATTATTTACCTTGACCGCACAGTAAATCCCTCGAACTGGACTGGGAATACGTGCTAAAAGACTACTAACTAATACAACACGGCCTTTTGATCTTCTGATTAGCGGTAGAAAGACCTTAAAATAAAATATTACTAGTATCTTAATATTAATGAATTTGTTGAAATATCTCTATTACGATTACCTGAGTTAATCGAGCAAGACCGATAAAATTAATGTCTATACTGCGTTTCAATACGGAAGGAGGTACCCATTCGCATTCGCCCAAAGTTACCCAAGCTGCGGCGTGTACCAATGCCCACAAACCTAATGCGATATATACTAGTAAAGTATATGGTGCGGTAACCAATTTTGTAAATTTTCGAAACAACTAATTTTACAAACCTGGTGCACCATCTGGCAAATTTTCGTTAACGTACAGAAAAGTTGAATGGATATCGTGTTCGTTGGTAATATCTAACTGTAATATGTGTAACCTGCCAGAAGTTTCTTCTTTTAATTTCTGCATTGTTTCATCGTTTTCTGCTTTATTGCAGAATCCAGCAAACACTGTAAATCCCTTAAAAATATATGTACGTATGTGGGCATAGTACCGTATAAATGTAAAGAAATATTAATTTCAGCGACGCGTACAAAATTAATCTTACCAATTCATCTAATTGTTTACTCAGAGTGTATCCGACTCTTGAATCGCATCCAGTAACTAGAATGGCTTTTCCAGCTGCAGTTACCTGTACCGTTTACTATAATAAGTATGTGCTACCTCTAGTATTGTAAGCATCTTACGTCAACTTATACATTTGTCGTAAAACCAGAAAATAAATATGAAGTTAAAATACAGATATTAACAATCGTTTCACTATTTTCATAAGCGAAACTGTTTACTACCGATGGATTCCACCTTGTTATTTTTCTCTGATCGTGACTTAACGATACTAATGACTTTTTTTTGTTTGTAGTCGATGATTAAATTGAAAACTATATCGAAATTTTGTGCAAGTATTAGTATATTATAATCGTATTCTAATTTGTATCGTTCACGCTAACAGACATAGTTTAAGCAACATACCTTCAAGTTATGATAAAACAACGTAGATCCTATGGATATAACCAGTAGTAAGAGAAACAGCACGAAACTGGATGTTTGCGATATACCTAATGTATTCAATATAGTTGCTAAGATAACTGCAACCGCGTGCGAAAATGCAATTGGAAGAAAACATCTTTCCGCTAATTCCCATGTTTGACTGTCATCTGGCTCTTTATTTCCACTCGGTAGAGTCATTTCTGATTGAGCTTTATTCGATTTTTATACAATTGTAGTCACTTCCATTCGAATGAGATTTGCGGCTCGGCTAAGAGCCCTAACTGGGCTAACTCCGAGCTAACTTTAAACTTAAATCAGCGTCCAGTCTCATTGATCTATATTTAACCACAGTGCTGTGTCTTGGAACTCGGAGATCCTAGTAAAAATGAATATTTTACCTTGATAATAATTACATCTTGGTACTATATTTATTCGGTACTATATTATTCTTACCGATTAATTGGTAGTTACACATTTTATTTATCTGTACTATATAATCGTAGCTGCATTAGTGGATAAGATCCACAATTCATACATATACGGTGTGTATGTATGTTGTATGTGTACATGTATTAAACGTATAACATTTATACATGTTTTTACATATAAAAGAAAACTGAAAAAATAAGTTTGTTCAGAAACACAAATACTACTATACCTATAAATATATAATGTGTACTAATTTAGATGATATAAATTGTATGTATGCACGTATCCGGAAACATTCGAAATTATCTTTTTTATTTGAACGCATTTCAACGGAAAAAGGGAAAGTTATTTATGAAATAAGTAGCTAAATATAAAAACGCTACATGTATATTTGTATATTGCATGGGTGGTTTTCATTGGGCATTGGAAGACAACACAACAGATTACGATATGATTTCTATTGCGTTTCCAATATAAAAATAAATTGTAAAAATATTAGTTAATATACCATCCAAAATAATTATTATTCGTTTATCCATTTTATATTTTATAAAAATTCTACATCGAGCTGCTATATGTGTGTATATGTATATATATATATATAGGTACTGAAATTTATTATATATTATATATTTATTGTAATTGTATTGAAATTTATTATATTAAATTATCATCGAATTAACAGGGAGGAAATCATTTTTGTAAACGATTGAACGGTAATAAAAAAAAAAATGAGAGATATTAGTTTTAGAGTGGGGTTGGTTATTGATTTCCGTGTGGGTGCCATGTTGGGAGGGAATACATGAGGGTGTCTCTCGGTCGCACCGTACGCGGTACGCGGTTCGCGATAGTCTACAGAGAATATAAATAGGAGGGGTAGTTGCACCATTGACCCAGTGTTGAGTTGACATACGGTCAGTTCAGTCACTCGAACGTTACTTATCTTTATAAGCTTTTCCAAATTTTTTATTCGTAATCAGTAAATGCGATTAAACATCGTACATAGAGAATCTCACTAAAACTCGTCTAAACTCGATCTAATGCAATCCAAAACACTGCCCTTTCTTATCTACATACGTTCCAACCATAAAACTTTATATACAATACCTACATAAATAGTGCGTCCAAGTATCGCTACAACGTTTTCGACTAACGAAAATTCTTTAAAGATCCTTTGTGTCCGATAACAAGTTGACGCGATTGGAAAAGTATACATACCGTAGTGTTACAATTTGATTTGATGATCCTCGACAGAGTTGATAAACTAATGTGCAACGATAATCGAGTATCGGTAACATTAAATTCTTTTAACGAAAGTAAACTTTCTATGAGAAAAATTTAATATAGTTGATTGTACATTTGTTTCGCTTAGAAGAGCATACCAACATCTTTCAGCGAGCCGTTTTAAGATTGCTTTCTGACTTGTAATTTGAAGCAGCATGTCGGAAACAGCAGGAATATCGCAAGGGTTAGGCAACCCTTACAAAATTGTTGATCATGCCAGAGAAAAGCGAAAAGGCATTACCGCGTCTTCGCTGAAAGAACTAACCAGTATCGCGAGAAGTCGTTTGTCTTTGCCCTTGGATGCAGAACTAACGATAGTCTTGGAACAAGACGGTAACGTAACATCGTACTTTACTTTGATTCAATTTTTCCTTAAGGCCAACGTATAAGCTGTATATATAGTATCATTAACGCGTCTTTGTGTTTGTTTCTTTCTTCGATAGGCACAGAGGTGGACGACGAAGAATATTTTGCAACGTTAGAAAGAAATACTAGTTTAATGGTTCTACACGGAGATCAAAAATGGATAGCGGCAGGAAGTAGTAAAGCTTCTTCTCGGTATATTGTCGTAGACGACGTTGATAACGTAGAAAGCGGTGTAAGAGGAAACGAGCTTAGAAGGCGTCGAAGGCTGATAGAACCGTTAGTTTCGTCGTTGCACGGCGATCCATCGCATATATCGTTGCTCGGTGGAAGTGATTTAGAATTACTCAGCGACATGGATCCAGACAGCTTAGCTGACATAGTACCCGACAGGTAAACGATTAAGCTCGAAAGTCGTACGGTTTACGTGTATATTGTTCGCGATGAGTTTTACCGTTATTTATTCGGCAAATTATTCCAGAATCTTCTTGGAGCAGCTAAAGGAGGCTTCGGGCAGATTTTTGGCTGAAAAGCGACAAGCGCAAGCATCTATGGCTCTTCTTCAGATGTTTGCAAGTAGCGGGGAGATGGAGCGAGCGTAGGCCATGTGGGGGGTGGGCGCCCTCACATTGGCTAATATGTACCGAGTACGACGTCGCATATTTTACAAAGGTCGTCAACTACAACAAACATTAATCCTTTTCTGGAATTGAGCCCATTACACGTTCGTAGTGCAACACTGTACTGTACCGTACTGTACTGTACTGTACTGTACTGTACTGTGCTGTGCTGTGCTGTACTGTGCTGTACTGTGCTGTGCTGTATCGTATTGTACTGTATTGCGCTACATTGCGCTACATTGTACCACCGTGTTGCACCATTCATGAAAATCGAATGTTCGCATCGTCAATGAAGGTATTGAAATTCTTCTATACCGCATTTCGAAAGGTACAATGAGAATAGAAAGAGAAATACAGGAACTAAGAAGTTCCTACGTTTGGCGGATGGTCGAAAGTTATTTCTAAAGTATTTGCAAGTATCTACTAAATACGTGAACACATAAATTTATTAGCAGAAAGGGAAATGCATTGAAAGTTGATGCTTGTCCGTACGATAAGTTAATATTCTAACAGTATGTATAGTTATATTATACTTTCTATGAATAGTAAATTATTCTTAGTGTCTTCCTTTTTTTTTAAATGCAAATCAGAGGCACAAATATGCGTCAGTGTTATTTATTTTGTAGAGTGTGGCGTAAGGAATTGCTTTCCTGTAACACGAGGTCTTAAATACACACGCATAGTTGCGTACAATGCAATTTAGCCGTTGAATAATCTGAATGTATCGCGTAAACCAAAACTATATAGAAATATTATGTCAAAGAAAACATTCCGTCACGATGTTGTCATATCAGAATTAGCAAAAGGACGACACGTTTGGTTTATGAACTTTTGTACATAGATATATTATACCAAACTTTAGTTCAACGAAGATCGATGAAATGTTTAAGACTGAATTTATAGAGGAAAAGTACATCCCCATTACAATCACCAATTCATTATACACTAAATGTAGTGTTGTAATAGAAGAGAGAGAAAGAAAGAGAGAGAGAGAGAGGGAGAGAAAAAAAGAAACAATATCAGCCTTTGATACCAAACAAAGTTATGCATTTGATAAAAAAAAAAAAGAAATTGCAGGAAAAAGAGAAAACTCGTGCGCAAAACTTCTGTTTCTGAAAAGATTAGGCATATGCAAAGTAAGCCACATATTAAAATACCGATTATGTCGTTGTATATCTGTACTAATAACAAGAAGATAACTTCTTCGTATTCTAAAATATTAATATACCGTTTCAAATCTATAAAAACGATAATTATCATGAATTTTGAAGATCATAAAATCAATTAAACGCTTATGTTTACTCTTTACAGAAACATTCTTATTAAAATATCGTGACATTCTTTGATATATATACCTTGATATCTGTATATTACGAAATAATGTCCATAATGTTTATTGTCATTCGGATATTTAAAATGAAACGATTCAGCATGTGAGTGCGCCAGTACATTTCAAATTTGTTCTGTACGTCATGTTTAATGGTCTTTCTTTATGATACATTGGAAGAAGTAATACTTTGATTAAACTTTAAGACGCGCTAGGAAACAATTGATACATTTAATAGAACTGCCAATGAAAGAGAACAACTAATGCTCAATATAATAATATATCCTACCCACCAAATCCTATAAGAGAGTAGCATATTCATTAGTTTTCGTTACATACCGATCTGTCATATTACACTGTTCGTTTGTGTTTTAATACCACCATTGTTACCGCTATTATTATCTTACGATTCTTATGAAATATTATGTACATTCTAGGCTTGTGTAAACTAAGTTTTAACAGAATGTAGAAAATTAACGTCCATGAGCTGATGTAAGGCATTGGAAGCATCTTTTGTTCGAATGCAGGCATTACGTAACTGACAGACTGCCTCTTGAAGAATCAGTTCACTTTTTAGCAGTTGTCGATTAACGCATGACAAGTCTTGCGTGGCAGCGTCGATCGTGCCCTCGATCATTTGCACAAGATCTCTATCCAATGTTTCGTTGCATTCGTCTGTTTCATTATAAAATTTATTACTTAAAATAAGAAGTATCGTTCCTTTCGAAAATTAAATGTTTATAAAATTGTTTGTGTAATATACATATAAAGTAATCGAGGTGCAAAATGCTTCTAAATAATTGATGTTTTAGAGAAAGTGAAATCAGCCTGAATCCATAGAAAGAGACATTATTCCTTCGATTATGTTACAATACATTTCTCTAAATCAGAATTATTAGACGATATTCTATTATAGCAATAGTTCTGCGTATTGTATTACTACTCTATTAATAAAATGATGATGTTAACAAATTTTAATGTATCAAGAAGGAGAGAGAGAGAGAGAGAGAGAGACTGTTTAAACTTTAAACTTACATAATTTCTTGTGTAGCAAACTGTTGTATCTAATGGAATATTTTTTTGATTTTGGTATTTTGATATCGGTGTAAGGCATACAGGCTATAGCATCTACTGCTCCGCTAACGCTGCTTAAACTTGTTCCATCTGAGAAAAATACGTAGAAATTAGGAGAACGTTTTAGCTACTTTGCTATTTGTAATATGTGAAGATTTACTTATTCTACTGTACAAATAGAAACGATCATTTCAAAGAGAATCTTACCATCGTCGGATTCAGGAGCTTCACCAGAAATGATAGTACCGCAGTAATTAGGATTTCGCATAGAAGTAAATTCCATACCCTACATGTGTAAAGCATTATAATTTTTTTTGTCAGGTTCTTCTTATATCCGCATCCGATTAAAGTAATTTGTAAAATAATGTAAAGTTGTCATACGGTAGTAATGTTTGCACCGTCGTCATCAGATTCTGGGGCTTCTCCGGAGACAACGACAGCCTTTACATCCATCTTGTAGCCGTGGAAACGAAATTTGCAAAAATTCTTGTGTCTTGTCAACAAAGAATTTCAAATTGAAACTCGAAGATTTTTTATATAAGCTGGAAAAATCAATTGTGAATCAACAAAAGAAGCAAAAATTCCTTTTCCATTTTATGAACTCTATTTAGTCTTTTTTTCTCAGCAGTGTATAACAAAAGTAAATAAAATTTTCCATATGTAAATATAGTAAAAACTGCACGATGTATACAATAAAAGTTATTCAGAATAAAATTAACATAACCTGTACTGTTCTGTCGAAATCAAAATATCGCCGAAAGAAAAAAATCTAAAGTCTCTACAATATTATGTTGTACGTATCTCTATTTTTTAAAATACGTAATTTATCTGAAACACCAATCGGTATTTATTTTTGTCTCGTAAAATCACAAGTAATCTGTACCCAACCACAATTCCCTATCATTCCCTGTCGCGTAGTTCAACCGTCTGTCACAAAATCTGGTTTGGCATTATTACAGTCTGTAAAACAAAGATTTTTCGTATGTTACGCGATTAGTTAGTTTTCTCCCAAAATTCAATAATAAGTACAATAAATGAATAATGTGTTGTTTGTGTTTGTACAAGTTAGTTTTAATTATAATTAACTACACACACACACACACACACACACACACACACACACACAGAAACGTGATACAAGCACAAAAAAAAATTAAATACCCGAAAATACAGAAAATTATGAAATTGGGGATACATAGAAAAACACATACAGATTTTTAGTATGCACAACATTTTTTTATACGCTCTACAATCTACATGTACATCAAATTTCATAATTTTCTGAATTTTCGAATTGTATATTTTCCTTTGTAAGTAATAATTGAAATCAACCGCGCAAAATGTCTAATTCTTCAGGAGTAACATGCATTCTTAGTTCTTTTTCTCGTATCACATCCTGAATTTGTGTAAGTAGCTGAGGTGCAATTTCGGCTGCATCGATGTATATGCTCCTGGCCCAAGGGCATTGAGCTACGCTTTTGTGATACACTTCCTCCCCCTTTTTTTCGCATAAATTATATTCTCTGAGAAGAAGCATATACAACCTCCATAACAGAGGGCAACACCTGGTTGTTGGTTCCCTGTAAATATGAATACTTGATATCAATACATTCGTATATATATATATGAAATGTAAGAAATTAAGAGAAACTTGTTAAAAACGTACGATGCAAGAGTTTGATGAAAATGAAACAACTTATTTATTGCTGCATTCATGCTAACCGAGTCTTTAAGTTCTCCAAAGAAACGAATACGTTTACGATTTGCTAAACACATAGCGAATGCTCTCCATAACGAAAGGTTTGTATTCTGACTGTTAAATTTCCAAATTGGTGAGTTACTCTGTTAAAGGAATATCAAAAGAAAAATATTAGATATCGAAGAATGTCACACTCTTTGCAATATAATAATCTTTACCTCGAAACATGCTAATGTCGAAAGAGCAAGAAAGTTGTTTGGATATAAATTTAACATTTCGTTTAATGTACTTTTCAAAATGTTTACTTCTTGAGTCCGTTTGTAATGTAGTTGCAAAACTGCAATTTCACTTTCGTATAATATTTCCTGAAAAAAATGTAGAATAAGTAACGCGTTCAATGTATAATATAATAGTCTTTCTTAATGAAATGCACGCACTATTACCTGTGTGCAACGACAATTTTTGAAATGATTTATAAAATCTGTAAACGTATCTACTACTTTAGTAATATCAGAGTCTTCTATGTACAATAGGTACGCGTAGCATGCGATCGCGTCGCATTTCAGATTTGGTAAGAAGTACGTGTCGGTTTCATCGTCTGCAGCAGGGTTTCCTTGCATGAAGTTTTTCACGTAATTTTCTAAATCTGTTTTTGCATGTTGAAACTGATTATCACCGGTCTCGATAGCCATTTGTTTAATAACGTTCAGTACTCGAATTCTATGTGTTTCTTTGTATGTATCAGTGTCGAGTAAAATTTCAATGAATGTTCGATATATACCGAAGAGTGCCGTTCTCTCGTCAAGATCAGGTATTGCCAATGGGCAGGAGGATTGAGATTTAATCGCAGTTTCCAAAATATTTACGCAATTATCGAATCTACCCATTTCTTTTTCTATTAATGCATACTCTTTATAAAAGTGTAAGTTGTTCCTATTCTCCTCCTTTTTTAAGAATTCCTTTATCGTTGTTCTTAATTTCTTTCCTCTGCAAAGAATGTTGTATAATAGTACGCGTCGAGTTATTACATTCAATGGACGAGTGAGAAGAGCAGCGAGGTACACGGTACTTACTTGTTATCACATTTCGAAGAATCATCTTTACGAAGGAAAATAAGCAATCTCTCGAATCTTAACCACCAAATATATATGCTTGTACGTTGCATGGCTGGTAAATTTTCGGCTATCGTGAAAAATGTATCGCGTATAAAATCCAAGTACGATTCTTGTGCAGGATGAAATCGTAGATATTGAGGTCCTGATGTTAATCCCCCTTCAAGTATACCATTCAATAATTCTCTTCTTTCGTTATTCCCAGTCATTTCACCTGCTGCGGGATAAGCAAATGGAAGTAACACTTCTGAAGTTTCTACGCTCCATTCAAATTTATTCAAGGACAACATCTAGAAAGTAAAAATACGTATATATGTATATATGTATGAATGTATGCGCACACATATAATATGATTCTTTCTGTAGTGTAACGAACGAAATGTATACTTTTACCTGTAACGCATGATCTCGAGTAGGTAGAAGCGGTACTTTAAGTAAGAGCAGCATATGTACCGCCATTTGAAAATTAAAATTTCGCGAAAGTATAGGGTGTACAAAATCGGCAACATCATCCGGCACAACAAATCTTCGAGAATCTCCGGTTAAATCCAATTCGTCCCTGCTGACACTAATCCAGTGACTGTTTTCTCTTAACGATTCTATTCTTTGCCACAGCTGATTTAGCGGTAATCTCGACATTAATATTACCTCTTCCATTCCAACTGTAAGTCGGTAATAAGATTGGAACGAATAGTTGGAATAGTTAGTATTTTACAATACGTGTCGTGTAAAGATCCATACTTAATTTTTTTTCATCTATTGTTTTTTGAAAGGATAGGCTGTCCTTCTTTATGCTGAGATTCAAACTGAGATTCAAACGTATCGTTTCCCACATTTGTTCCCAGAGTCCGGTATGTCTCAGGAATGTTAGACACCAACACAGCATCTCTGTTCGCATTCGAAAAATGTTTAAGCAACTTTGCTCCGACCGAATTCGATACAAGTATCAAAGGAAACTGTAGGTTTTTACGTACGTAACAATCGTTCGTCGTACATTCGTGGATTCATTCTAGCTTTTTGTTTTAAAACGCAAAAGCATTTCGAATATAAATCCAATACTTTTGGTACGGTGCACATAGCTACGGAAGCTTGTGTAGCCATAACGAATCCTTGCCATAAAGTAACGTTTCCTGGATCCTTGTTCACCAATGTTTCAAGTTGTTGCGAAAACTCGTCGGCTGGTAATAGTTCTTCCATTAAAGATAATTTTATTCTTAGCAATCGAGCAGAGCCTACATTTTTTTCCATAGCTTTCTCGACGATAGATAATTTTTTCATTGTGGCTGCTCTATGAACATCCTTTGTCGTTTGATACTTTTGAAGGTACTCCAATGTGTCCTGTAAAGTGTTACTTGTGTGAAAAAATATTGATAATTTCGAGTAAACGATAAGAATCATACCTGAAATTGGACGTATTCCAGCCACAATTCAACATTGTTTTGATCATCTGTTAATCGTTCGTTATATTCTTTAGCTTTAGTTCTTTGTAATTCTTCAAAGTTGATGTTCCAGGAAGAGGCGTATTCTGTTTCTTTAAACGAATCAGAAGTGGCTTGTTTTGTAATAATATTACTCTTTTTCTTATGTTTCTCTGCAAGATCTATGTTATTGGCATAGTATCTTGGGTAAGGATCCTTTTTCTGTTGTTTGTACGATAAGAAACCGATGGAGTTTCTTTGGATACTATAGTATGGCCTAACTCTAGAACAAAGTGTGTTTACCATACTATTTCCCTTATCCCTATGCTTATCTTCAAAATATATGTTTTTCACTTCCTGCTCATAGTATGGTCTCTCTGTTGTTCCAGATTTTCTTTTTTCTTTCTTTCTTTTTTTAATATGTTTGCGATGTTTTCTTTCTTTATACGTAGAGCTCTCTTTACTGGATGAAATAACATCACGGGATATTTGTTGTTTGTCCGAACAAGACGCGTCGCTTGTAGCTTCATTCGAAGACTCGGAAGACAAATCAACAAAGTTGTAGGACGAAATCTGATCTAGACAACTACCATTTTGTAACCAATTGTTCGATACATTGCCTACAATTTCAAAACAGTTTCATAGTATTAAAAGCATATTTTAAGTTAGAAGTAGACTGTGGACCTTTATGCATTTATGGCATGGAAGTTTATGAAGTGACAAGGAAGCATTTATACTTGATACTTTACTGCAATGAAGTTTTTAATCAACAAAATAAAATCTTTATTTTAACTTAATTTGTAAAAGATAACCTGTGAAAATTGCATAATGATCCGCACTCAAATTATATCTAGTATAATGAATATATTTTGTAGTGCATTTTAATAACCTTTTAAAAGACATTCTGATTTACTCGATACCAAAGATTCGTCTGTCTCGATAGAATAAGCAGGAAACAAGGACATAATTTTCGAAGCATTTACAATTCTTTTAGTAATTGTAAAGAAATAGCATTCTGTTTTCTACACAAGACAACACAAGATACGTATACATAGGTACATATGTTTAGGTAAGTAACAAACTTTCATTGTCATGTCATACGCCACAGGTCACTGTGTGTGTGTGTGTGTGTGTGTGTGTGTGTGAAATCATCTGAAATTATCAACTCTGAAATTATCTTAGGAATTATCTTATGACGTCACAAATTCAGAGATCTTTGCTTCACTGGGTTCTCGGCTTTCCTATACACATACTATACTCGTATATCTCGTCTGTGACTATACCTATGCCGGGTCTATAAGTATATATGGTTTAAGGTTTAAAGTGTTTCGAGTTTATTTAGATCACTGATATGGGAATCTCGTATCCATAGTATATACATCAGTGATTTAGATGGAGAATTTCCTCTCTGCTTGAACGCATGCGCATTGAGAATTGATTATCGAAGAAACGAAGCGTAAAAACTTTAAATCGAAGTATGAAGTATGGACAAGTTATCGTACGTAACCTAACGATAAAGATAACCATTAAAATGCAAACAATCGTTACGTTAATCTACGTTAACTACACATGATTTTAAATACTTTTGTTCGAATAATAAATGAAAATTACAATGAAAACTCAAAATTGGAACGAATTGGAAGCACCTTTAAGTGATTCCGTATTAAAAACTATTGAAGAAGAATTGAAATACCCTTACATGACACCAGTACAGGTAAAAGTTATAGAATAAAAAAATACAGCTTTAAGTAGAGTCACGTTTCAAGATTCTGAATATACTTATAGAAGAGTATAAAATAGTATTTATGGCTTGTTTTTTAAATTATAAACAGGCAGCTTCTATACCACTGTTATTAAAAGGTAAGGATGTTGCGGCGGAAGCAGTAACAGGTAGTGGAAAGACAGTTGCTTTCATAGTACCGGTATTAGAAATTTTACAGGTATTTATACAACATAATTATTTTGTGAACGTTATTTATTCTACTTGTGGAGAGAGTTCTTATTGTACCATTGTTTTTTATGGACAATAGAAGCAAAAAGAGACATGGAAACCCACAGAGGTTGGAGCGATAATAATCAGCCCTACGAGAGAACTGGCGATACAAATACACGAAGTACTACAAAAATTTTTAAATAACCTTCCACGCTTGAAACAAATCTTACTCGTTGGTGGTACAACGATCGCGGAAGATGCGGAGCGACTTAAAGGTGGTGCTAACATTATCGTGGCAACACCTGGTAGATTAGAGGATATACTATCAAATTGCAAAAGTATCAATTTGGCTGCACGTGTAAAATCATTGGTAAGCGGTTTTAAAATCTAACATCATCGCTTCTACAGAAACATGCTATTTTTTTAATGAAATCCTAATTATTTTATTCGTAGGAAATATTAATTTTAGACGAAGCAGATAGATTATTGGATTTAGGTTTCTCAGCGTCTTTGGATACGATATTAAGTTATTTACCCCGTCTCAGAAGAACAGGTTTATTTTCTGCTACGCAAACGAAAGAACTGCAACAACTAATTAGAGCAGGATTGAGAAATCCAGCTTTGATATCTGTTAAAGAGAAAGCAAATATTTCAACGCCGTCAAACTTAGTAAACAATTATACCATTGCGAATGTAGAGTACAAATTTTCCATGATGATAGACTTTATACAGCGAAAAGGAACTAACTTAAAGTATATGATTTTCTTATCTACATGTGCTTGTGTAGACTATTTCAGTCACATTGTTCAGGAGTAAGTTACGCTTAAGTAATATATTTTACGTACTCGTTTCTTTCGGATGACCAAAAAATACAACGTAGACAAATATTATTATGTAGTTTGAAAATAGAAACTAATAACTAAAATAATTTTATATTTGTTATAATATTTCCCAAACTGATAATGTTTGTCTCGGACATTTTCCTCTCGTTAGAAACAAGCGAGATATCGTATACATTTGCAAAAATATATGTATTGAACAGACTGAATTTTTAGAATGTTGCCGTCGGTTAAAGTACTTGCGATACATGGTAAAATGAAGAATAAGAGGTACAAAATATTTGACGAATTTCGACGTATAGAAAGTGGTATTTTAATTTGTACAGATGTAATGGCTCGTGGTGTAGATATTTCAGAAATCAATTGGGTATTACAGTACGATCCCCCTTGCTCGGCTAGCAGCTTCGTGCATAGGTAAAAATAATCAAAGTATAATACGTTACACGTTGCAACGCATAAATTACTTGCTTAAATTATCGGGATCGTTATTTGTTGTTTCTAGGTGCGGCAGAACTGCTCGAATTGGAAACAAAGGAAGCGCACTGTTATTTCTTCTGGAAACAGAAGATGCGTACGTAGATTTTATTAAACGGAATCAAAAAGTAGATTTAGAGAAGCTCGATATAAAACCATCTATACGTTTATATGAAAAATGTTTAAAATGTGCGAGAGATTTACAGAAAAAGGACCGATTACTTTTCGATAAAGCTAACAGAGCATTTGTATCGTACGTACAAGCATACAATAAGCATGAATGTAATTTAATACTGAGACTGAAAGATGTCGACTTGGGAAAACTTGCAACGAGCTTTGGCTTGTTGCGTATGCCTCGGATGCCTGAGCTTAAAGGAAGAGATACATCGTCGTTTAAGCAAGAAGATATTGACGTTAATTCGATCGCTTACTCGAATAAGCAAAAAGAGCAAAACCGCTTAGAGAAACTGAAGACGTTTCAAGATAGCGGAGTGTGGCCCACTGTATGCAAACGTAAACGCAAACAAACTGAACCGTGGTCCGAAACTAAGAAAAGAAAACTGGAAAAGCAAGAGAATCGTAAAAAACGAAAAGAGAAGAAAATTAAACAAAAAATGTCAGCGAATTTAACGAAAAAACCGAAAAAAAAGATAAGTCAACAGGATATCGAGGAACTTGCCAAAGACGTAGCATTGATAAAAAAACTAAAAAAGAAGAAGGTATTCGTAATGTATAGAATTTTTCAAGTATTTTTACAAATATTTAAATCTATCTAAATTTTTTTTTAGATTTCACAGGAAGAATTTGACACTGCTTTTGGAATCGATCGATCGCTTTAATTAAGACGACAGACTATTAGCGATTTATCTACTTGTGTATACAAAAAGAAAAAACAAACTGTTGACCAGTGTGAATTCAATAGTAAGGTAAACAATTTTACATGGATAGGACAGTTACTTTCGAACAATGTCTTGTACATATTTAGATAAATGTAAGTACCTACAGGTGATGAAATATACGGGGTGTCTCGGCTATATGGAATCGGAATCGAATCATCTAAATATTTGCTTTATTTACTGTTCATAACACGTACATATGTTGTATCGGTAGAAAGAAGTTTTCGTCAAAGGTATTTTTTCACGAAAATAACTTGCAAAAAATGACCACTAATCCAAGGTTATCCAAGGTATACTTTTAAATGGATCTCTATAAGGAGAACCGAAACACCCTATGTTTTACATTTTTCCAGTCTACATAAATGAAATTTTGTTTACTATACAATATGTGGTACTCGGGAAAAGATTAATTACTACTGTCGAATGTTGCATTGTTATTTCGATAAAAAGAAATGTAGCGCATTTTGTTAATTAGCTTTTGAAATTTAACTTGAAGTTACACACCTATATGTACTTATCAGTATTTGTCAAATAAAAGAATTTTCGATCTAGATCGAAAAAAAAAACACGTGATTCACTCGTACACATATGTATGTATTGCGTGGAGAAACGATTATCACGGACGATAAGTGAATGAACGCTCCCTTTGCGTTATCCCAGACCCCCCCCCCCCCCCTCCAGCTGCTTGTACCCCATCTATGTTTACTACCACTATCTTACAAGATGATCTGTTTTAGTGGTGGTAAACACAGATGGAGTGGAGTAGTTCAGGGGACCACGCGGCCTTGTAAAACCTACACATATACATAGTATAAGTAGAATAAGTTTCAAGCTTTTACTTGAAGCGCTTGGACGATATAAACTGGTTGGTTGAGTGTTTGATACATCGGTCGAACTATTCTTATTTACAAATATTCGAGTAAACGCGTTCATGTGTGCGAGATATTTAAAGACGGTGAAAGTAAGTCTGGTAAATACGAGGGGAAAAACACGATAACGATGGTCTCTCGTACTCACTTACGCGTATGAGACATCGGGCGGTGAGTGCGATGAGTCACGTCATGCGTTTATAGGAATGCGAAGGAACTGAATGCGCCTATGTTTCGAACAAACTTTACGATTGCATCAAGTTCGATAAGTGTAGTGAAATATTTGGACAAAGAGTTGACTAGAAATGACGGATACAAGAGCAAACGATGATCATCCGAAATGGTTGTTGGAATTAGAAAATCGAAAAAGAAAGGTGAGCCTAGAACATTTTAAAAATCTTATTAGGAACATATAAATGCACGTGTGTTTTATTAATGTTTTGCATCCTATTGTGACTCGCATAATTTGTATAATTCTTTGATCAAATGACTAGATTATTTAAATATTAGATTCTTAGATAAGACTCGAATTAAATTCTAAAGAAGAGTTTAATAGAGCTAATGATTGACGATTAATATTTATAACGATTATAAGCATTAATCGATCGAATAATTCATAAATCTTAATCAATTAAAGGCCAACTCTTTTTATAAAATTATCGACGCATAGTTTCAAGTTCACACAGTATATAAGTTATTGTTACCGCTTACCGCTGTTCGTAACATAAAAGATACCTTTTACTTTGAAGAATATTTTAATCTACAAACTATTTGTTTATTTAGCCTCGATTGGCGCACGAAGCTGGAGCAGGAGCCTCTTGTGTGATTTGCAAAGATACATGTCCGGGTTTGGATTTACATTTTTGGAGAAAGACTTGCAAAAATTGTAAATGCAGTAAAGACGATCACGATGTAAACGACGAAGATTTCCCACAGTTCGATCTGCTGTTTGGATCCTCCAAGAAGTATAAGAAGAAACCAACATGTAAATACTTTTGTTAATATTATGGTATAATATTCTATAGGAAGCAAACAAAATTGCATTTTGGTAAATTTGTAATATCGCAACGCGCTTCGTTTCAGTGTTGCATATACATAATCGAAAGGACCAAGCTCAAGAAGCGTTCGAATGGATTCCGCCGGATACAACAAAAGAAATCGCTACAGAATATATGAAAGCTCTACCCGCGGAAAAACTACCCATTAAAGGTTCGGCGGGTGCAGCCTTGAGAAGACAGTTATTGCAAAAGCAATTGCCTCTTCATGATATAGAGTACGATGTTTGCGATAAGTTGAGCGAACAAGAAAAGAAACATTTTGAGAAGTATTTGGAAAATATAAAGAAATACGTAGGGCAAGGAGCAGTGACGAAGGTAAATTGATTTAATTTAATAAAAGTCTAATCGTATCGTCGATACGAATCAACTGATTTTTTACTTTACAGATGCTGAGTGCTCGCCCGTTCGATCGGTTGCTAATGACACCCGCTAATGCCACTGACATGCAACTCTGCAGTCCACAGAATAAACACGACGAACCAAAAATGAACATGGTTCAGTTACGTACACCGAGTAGTTTCATGACTAAAACTCCATATAAAACAGACCTACACGCAAAATTAGACATCTATGAATCGTCGTTGCCCGTTTCAACAACGCTAAATAATTCTGGCGCGATACCAATTCGTGAGAGATGTAATAGAATTGGTAACAATTGTGAAGTAGTAAAGTCGGAACCAGTCAAGGGCGAACGTTTCGATCATTCGAAATGTTTCGATTCCGAATCGGTTACGCCGTCGCGGAACTCGTTTGAATATCTCGACGATTTAAGTAAATGCAAGAATCCATCAACTTCTCCCTCGCATTCGAAATCGAAAAATGATGATGATGATAATGATGAAGCGTTTATCGCAGAATCTATATTAGCGGATGCACTACTTCCACCCAGTACGGTACATACCAATGACATAATCGGTAGTACGCTGGATCGAAAGGGTTTGATGTTCATACGAGAGAAACTTGCAAATAAATATGGTAATCAAGTTGGTAATTACCAACCGCAAGTGCCATGTAATACATCTAGTTTCGCAAAAGATTGCGATACCAGTGATTTATTAAGAAACCACGTTACATCGCAAAGTGTAAATAACGACAACGAGAACGGTCCATCCGGTGTATCGAGTCTGTCGCAAGGCAACGGTCAATCTGTGGAAAAAAGCACCGTTCAATCCACGGGAATAGATGGGGAAAATGAAATAATGAGAACCAAGTTTGAAAAACTTGAATCAACTCCTCTGGATCTAATGGCATCGCACTCGAACTTCATGGAAAATTCAGCTTTGCCGACAATCCCATCGTTTCAAACATGTACACAATATTCTTCGAACGCAAATAATCATCGAGCAAAGTTGGACAATTTTACAGTACCGTCCACCATTATTCATTCGGAAAAATTGCATAATCATCCATTCCCTGGTCAGAGTATTGTTTACGGCGTCGGGACAAATCGACCAGAATACCTTGAGGGTGCGATAGAAAATCTAACAATAAATCCTGCTAAACAACAAAAATGTCATAAATGCGAAGAAGTAATACGTGTTGGCGATGTGGCTGTAATTGCGGAAAAAGCTAAAAATGCTATGTGGCACCCTGGATGTTTTGTGTGCGATACGTGCAACGAATTATTAGTAGACTTAGTATATTTTTACTATAAAAACAAATTATATTGTGGAAGAGATTTGCCGTCGCTCATGGGAATCCCTAGATGTTTTGCCTGTGACGAGGTAATAATTGCATTTTATAATAATATTTTCCATTGTTTTAGGATTTCGAATGTAAGTTTTATTTGAATTTTTCAGCTGATTTTCTTGCGAGAGTATACTGTCGCGGAAGGTCATAATTATCACGTCAAACATTTTTGTTGTTGGGATTGCGATATTCCTTTGGCTGGAAAACAATATACCACAGAAAATGATCGCCCACTATGCCTTCCATGTTATCAAAAAACATACGCCAAAACGTGTAACACGTGTAACAATGTAATCGCTGCGGATCAGCAAGGTGTTGCTCTGAAAGATTTAAATTTTCATGCCACGGGTGTTTGCTTTTGCTGTTATATTTGCAAAAAAAATTTATTGCAAGCTCGAACAGCAGTTAAGGATAAGAAATTATTTTGTAGCAAAGAATGCATTGCAATGTTCTTGCATCCGACAACATAACGTTAACCCGATTTATTGTCTTACCGAAACAAATGAAAATAAGAAGAAGAAGAAGAACGTATTGTAAACTTTCATGTAGACCGTTGGAACGTATTCACGCAACACGCGAAGATACACGAAATATCTTAGTGGCGATTCGCATGTTACGACACGTACGCTTGTATGTGAAAACGCTTTTACGCTAAGAAGTATGAATGAAGAGATTTTTATACAATTTTTTTTTTTAGAAGAGTATATTTTTAAATATATTCAAATTACCGCTATTAATTGTAACATTCATAAACTATGCTTACAATTAGTAAAAACGTTTTTATTTTAATTATACATCATAATCTGTATATTCACATTTTTGATATTATTAAAATATATTATTACTTAAGTCTATAATATTTCTATAAAAAGTGACCTACATTAAATGAATTTCAAATTATGTAAAATCAAAAACATTGCGGACAACATTACGAGATTAATCTATAGAAACTGTAGCCGACAAAAGAGATCTAAGTTCTGTTGTGCTGACCTAGCAGTACATTTCGTAGACACGATGATCTATAACAACAACTAATTTAAAGTAGAGAATAGAATAATTGTTTGCATACATACTGTATTATAATATTATACAATCCAAACCTGCTTGGGTATCCAATTCTTCAAACTTGAACGATTTCTCGAATACGAGCAATTTCATTACGATTTCATACATACGCGACGAACCTTAAGCGAACCAGGTTAATTTCCTGTCAAGAATGAAAACTATAACTTTTTATGACAATACATATATGCAAAGTATCTGTGAAGTTTTCTTTTCTAGAGTTTACCTACCACTGTTTTAGAACATAATTAGATTTACATGTATAATTTGATATTGTAATTTCTTCATCTATCGTAATCTTATCCATATCATCACCGATTATAAAGAAATATACTTATCGTATTCGGATAAGAGTAATAATCAATGCATATACATCTTATAAAAACATTTTTCGAGTATTACTACATTCGAAATATTTCATTATATCTTATTATTCTGAATCGCTATCAACAACTCTTAAAACTCTCTTTAAAGTAGAGCGTGCTTGACGATGTTCCATGGGGGTTTCTCTTTTTCTTTGGGCACGTGTGACGCGTCCTAAAAAAATGAATATACCATAATTAGTGATTATTATCGATAAACATACACAAATATATATATATATATATATATGTATAAAATTCTGAACCTTCCGATATAATGTTGCTCGTATTCAGTTCAGCAATATCCTTGAGTCTCTCGTTTCTTTCTTTAGCCTTTTTGCACTTTTCCAGAGTTGGCTTTCCACTGACTCCATTTTTTTCCAGTAATTCCTCGAGACATCGTATCTTCGCAGCATTCGATTTACATCCGGCCCAAATAGTGTTGTACGATTTAACACGTATTCCAGCGGTTCTGATGTACTTTTTCAGCACTTCTATTCTCCTATCGCTTGGTTTTATTTTTTTCGTGGTTGAAACTTCCTCTGTGTTCTTATCGTCCATTGTATCAGAATTTTCTTCCTCCTCCTCCTCCTCCTCCACTTTTTCATCTGATTGCTGATCTATTTTCTTTGCTCTATCGTGATTTCCTTTCGATTCGGAGGATGATTTCCTTTTGTTCGCCTGTGTTTTCTTAAGTTTTCTTTTAGTTCGAGGACTATAATCTTCGTCGGAAACATCGTCGTTTTCTTCGGAATCACCGTCTGTTGGCTTACTGAAAGAAGTACGAGCCTTTCTTTTCCCTTTCTTTGTATTTTGCTTGGGTTTCACTTCGGACGCGTCTTGTAAATCTGATTTTTCTGCTTCGGAAGAACTCACGTCGAGTTCCGAATCGTTAGGTTTGGCTTTAATAATTATTGTCTTTGGTTTAGGTTTTTTGTCCTTTTCATTATCGGATTCGGATGAACTCGAAGATTCTTTATCGCTCGCACATTCGACCGAAAGTTCTAATCCTTCGACCACTTCTGTGTCTTCTATTCGAGACTTGTCACGTTTCTTCTTAGGCTTGCCATTTTTCTCATCTTCTTCCGCTTCTTCGTTCTTTGCAATTGGTTCCTTTGTGTTCTCGCTTGTCTCTGACTCTTCAGGAGTACCATCCTTTTGTATGAAAAAGTTGGAAAGTATTATAACATGTTATCGATTCGAATAAGATATCTTTTGCACGTATAACTCCTCTTACCTTGTGTTCGTTGTCGGTTGTTTTCTCAGTCTCGGTTTCTCTAACATTATTAGTAATACAAATTTCTTTGTTTTCATTCTCAGATTTTGCATTACAAAGTATTTCTTCTGTCGCGGCTGTACATTTTGCATCTTCTTTGCTGCTAGAAATATTTGTATCTTTCGCGTCTTGCGTACTATCAGAGACGTCTGTGTCTTTTGCGCCTCCTTCGGCGATGCTTGTATCTTCTTTTATATTCGCTACGCTGCCATTTATCTCTGATTTGCGTTCTAATTTTGTTTCTTCGACTGTGATTTTATTATCCGAAGTACATAACTTTTTGGGAGACGAATGTGCATTTTCGTCGTCTGAGCTTTCTTCGCGTAGTCTCTTCTTTGTATGTTCATTGCTATCCAAGGAGTCGTTGAGGTTGTCTTTATCGCTTTGATCAGATTCGATCATTTTTGATAGATTTACCTAAAACTAGTTCGAAAGCTAGTTAGAAATATTTCGAGATAGTCCATGGAACGCATACGAATGACAAAACATTGATTAAATGTGATTTCCTTACCCTATAATGTTACTTCTCAAGCTGTTTAAATGATTATGCGATGTTTGTACAGAATATTAATAAACTCTTTTCATTCCATTTTCACAATCTAAAAGGATTTCAACAATTCATCGATATAAATTAATAATACGATAGATTACCATGAAAATTGCGACTCACTTCCGTTGGAAATAGTGTCTTACTTTGAATGTTTATCAACAATTAAGTAACATGTTATCACAGAATTACAGACGTAGCGTAAACATTTACCATGAACTTGATAAACGTAGAATATTTCGTGTCTTAGTTGTCAGCCACTTTGGTCGAACAAATTACTGGAACAATCAAATACAGGAATTAACCGAAAAAATTAAAATGCCGAACGACATTCAATTAACGATATCACGAGAGATGGTCGTAACGTTTGCGCGGCAAAATCTACGACGCGGTAACTGCGTAGTCGCGATTGGTTGTTCCAAGTAATCTACCTATATATGTGTAGCATACAGACTACAGACGCTTCAGAATACTCTGTTGGTCAGGTACCCTGTGCCTGTAGGCGCACTGTAATCGTACAATTTGATACAACATTTACGTGCGTGTGTGTGTGTGTGTGTGTGTGCGTGCGTGCGTGCGTGTGTGTGTGTATACATGTGCGTGTGTAAAAAAAAAGTAAACAAAGAAAAGACAGAAAATCATTTCTTTTTTTCTTAACACCTTCTTGAATCTTTTGGATTCTTTATCGGCACTATTTTCTGTAGTCTCTAATAAATCTATAAAAACAGTACTCAGGCAGTAATTTTTTTTTTTTTTGAGCATGGCATGACTAAAAATCAATTTGGTTTCGGGACACTTTCGATTATCTTATCTGGTTATACTTAAAAAATCCAGTTATACTTTAAAACATTCCAGAAGACACCATTAAACTCGATTTAAAAAAGACAATTTTAGTGCTAATGTCACTTTGATGTCTTTTCTAGATGAAAAGTCATATCAAAATGTGCGCCTCGCCGCGCCGTACCGAGAATCGAATGCATCGAATGCGGTATTTTCATGGTCCAGCCTTCAGATTGTGGCTCGGCCGCTCGAAATGTAAGGGGTTTGGCGCTAGTGTCGCCATTCCCCTACGTCGCACCTAGGGAAAGTACAGGGACAGTAGGGAGTTAGTTGGCAGTCCTACTCTCAACAGTCGCTCGCAGTCGCAGCTCGCAGCAAAGAAGAGTGTGTGGTGCGTGCGCAATAGAAAGAACGTCGTCGTAGGAGAGTGGGGGGCCCAGCTGGCCGAGCCAGTGGAGGGGTTTGTCCTAAAGTCGCCATCTTCAAATAAACGCTTCAGCTGTGATACTTGTCAAAAAGTCTCCATAGAGTTTCTTCATTTATCCTTCCGGAGACCTACAAAGGAAATATGGAAGATCTAAATAAATTAGGGGCAAAAATTGTTAAAGCAGAGATAATGGGTGATATTGTACGTTTGTACTTACTTGTTTACATCCACAGAAAGCGTAGATCATTAATAATAATTTGTATATTATTTTTGTAGAAACTCGTTGCTGAATTAAAAATTCAGCTAAAGAAAGCTAGGGAACTTGCAACGAATGCTGAAACAGTAATTCTCACAAGGACCGATACGAAAGGTATGTATGAAAGAACATCGATTAAATTCCATTAGAGGACAAAGATTTGTTGATAAGCGCGATACATGGACAGGTGTTACGAGACCGCTGGAGCATAGAAATCAGTCTCCGGATTCATCGAGAAATAGGAAACGAAAATCTGTACAAACTCACGATGCGGGAAAAAGAATGCTGCATTATTTCGACGATGACAAATATTCGTTGCAACAATTAGTAAGTAGTGTTCTTAGATAGATTAATTCGTTTTGTTAATGTTATGGACAAGTAAAATTCTAAATTGTTTTAGTTCCAACGAGAGAAAGGAAGGTCCGTCGACGAAGATGATGCGGCGTTTACTAAAGTTGCATCTAGGGTATGCGTGGACGAGCGAAGTAAGCGAATCCGGGTTATACGTCGCGAAGCTTCTGAATTAGCCAACGGCGAAATATCACTGCCCCGCTACCGCGGGGTATATACCATGAGAAAAAGTTTAACTTTTGATTTAAAGGCCTGACCTCACGCCGGTCTTTCATCTTTCCGCGTCTATTTCTTTCCGGTACGCTGTCCTTTCTTGCGTCCGAAACTTGATCAAAGAATAGTGCCCCCAGCACGACAAGACCCGAGCTTCTGACGTATAAAGCGGATTCACTGTATATATTTTAATATTATTCTGTGCAATCTTGAGAAATAAAATAAATATGTTGATTTGCAGAACGCGAACATGGATGATATATTCGAAGAACAGATTACGCGAGTTCAAGAGAGTTCGAAACGAGATCGGAAGGATCGTTCTCTTGCTATCAAGGAGCACAAACGCTTATCAAAAAGTTTAGACAATTGTCACTGGTGTATCGACTCAAAATACATGTTAAAACATATGATCGTTGCAATGGACTCTGAAATATGTTTGAGTCTTCCTGCGTATACCTCTTTGACCGAAGGACATTGTACGATCACACCGGTACAGCATATTGCTTGTCAATTGCACTTGGATGAAAATACTTGGGAAAAGTTAAAGGTATAATATAATTTTAAACATCGTATCTTTGGGATTGCATAAAGTTACGCGTATAACTCTTTTTTATTTTCAGGCATTTAAACAGGCTTTGTACAACATGTTTGCGGAACAAAACAAGTATCCAGTGTTTTATGAAGTTTATAAAAATCGTTATAAATTTGTACATATGCAATTGGAATGTGTTCCCCTACCAAAAGAAGTAGGTGAACTAATTCCTATGTATTTCAAGGTAAGTATCTATAATATCTATCTATAATGCAAAAATCCTTATTACTTATTATATGTATATTTTTGTTTGTTTGTTTGTTTTTTTTTTTTTTGTAGAAAGCATTATTGGAATGTGAAACAGAGTGGTCTATGAACAAAAAAATTGTTAATCTTGAACACAAGGACATAAAACATGCCATACCAAATGGTTTATCCTATTTCATGGTCGAATTTGAAAGCGGCAAAGGATACGCGCATGTCATAGAAGACGAACATTTGTTTCCAAAAAATTTCGCAGAGGTAATTGTTGATCGAATAAACTTAAGAAAGACGAAACAATGATTCGCGAGAACAATGTTTCTAATATTTCTTGTTTTATTCTAGGAGATCATTGGTGGAATGTTAGATTTAGATCATGATGTATGGCGTAAACCTAGGAAAGAAACTTTCGATCGACAACGAGAAAAGGTATTAAAATTTGTGGAAACTTGGAAGAATCATGATTGCACAATTACGGATTGTACGTAATTTGGAAATATTAGTAATTCCTAAACTGATATTTGTATCTGTAATTATATACTATCGTATGATTTTCAAGGAGCTGTTAACGATGTCCTTAGAAATATTTATAAAAATAAATGTTATTTTATTTTATTGAAATTGTAAATGATACATTTCGCTGTAATCTGGCAACGTTTTACCCTTCTCGTTCATTCGAGAATCCTGCTACAGGTAGTTTCTGGAAATGATCTTTCAAAATAAAAGGAAATAGAGATAAAACTTTAAATTTACTCCCCATTTGATTTTCGTCCATTATCATTTGATATTCGGATTCTAAACGTTCTCGTACTGTTTTCGAAGCATTTTGTAAAAGCATTTGCAACCGTACATCGATCCCAAGATTTTTTAGGAAACGTGCTTGAGTTATCGGACCGAAAGTTAATAGGCTGTTTTTCTCTGCAAGCTTTTTTATAAGTGCAAAATCGACATCCGCCGTCAAATCTGCAGTTCCTGGATACGAAAGTGGATCGTGTAGTTTGTGCCCATGAAATGCGCGAAATGTATCTGTTTTGTCTCCGCTATGTCCGTAGTCGCAAATCAAAGCGAATCCACTGTATTCCTGTAGGTACCGAGCTATATACTCTACTATTACGAGAGTTTGTGGGCTGACTTCTACGTGATTTCGTTTTTCATCGTTCTACGAATAAACGAATAACGATGAAAAATTTGTTTCAAGTTTAAATAAAAAAAATGTGTTTGGTAATACATTATTTTCATAGAAGAATGACAAATTCTTACAGAGATATAAAGCGTAGCAGGTGTTTCTACGTTCGATAATACATAACGAAATTTTTCTTCCTTACTTCCTGCGATTATATCCACCAAAACTTCGTTCCATCCTCTGTCGGTTCTCTGAAGTTGAACAAATTTTTTCATTTACATGTTGTACGCGTACGACTTTAATATTCGTTACGTTTGTCTATTACATACCTGAAATTTATGTATCGGCAGAGCATCGAAAAATTCATGTGCTAAAAATATACTAAACTTTTTAGGTATATCTTTAACCGAATAATACCAATATACATTGACGTTATCTTCTGTGACACCTTCCCTATAATAAGGCGCATAATTATGTTTAGCCTCGTTTTCTAGAATGTTATGTTCTTTGGTTGTTTTACACAAATTGTTTGCTTGAATTAGAGATAAAGCAGGACTGATTTCCACCAAGTGTACAGATACGTCGCTTAAAAGATTTAGTTGCTGAAATACCTGTGTTATAAATGCATACTTTTAGAATTAAATCGTTATATTCTACGTGTCCAGTTGTAAAAGCATACCCGCAATATATCTTTGATCAAAGTTCCTCTACCTGGACCTAACTCGACAATTTGAAAAGGAGATTTAGCGATTCTTAGTTTTTCATGAAGTATCCAAACCGCTATCATCTGAAAGATGTAAGTGAAAATCTTTGGTAAAAGAATTGGGGGTAAGTAGAAATACACTACCATTCGGAGGGTTTGAGCAAGACTTACATACTTCTCCAAATAACTGTGTAATTTCTGGAGAAGTTGTAAAATCACCTTTTTCTCCGAAAACATCTTTCTTCATATAATAACCGGCAGTTGGATGAGTTAAAACTTCCTTCATGTATTCGGCAACGGTAATAGGTCCACATGCTACGATTTTCGAATGTAAATGTCGATAAAGATCCGATAACTTTTCTCCATTTGAATGCGACGAATGGGTTGATGAATAAAAGAGATAAGTTGTTTTGCGACAATTGGAAAATAATCCATAATCCTTTATACATTTCCGAAGTGATCGAAACATTTGAAACATTGTTCGCGATTCTAAATTCCGAAACACCTGTGATACTTTACAGTTTTACAGGTTACGAAATTGAAAGACTTGGGAGGAAAAACATAAGTACATTCACATATGTATTTATGTTTACAATACTTGCAAATATTGTTAGTTGAGATATTTTCGTTTTTCTTATACGTGTTAAATTAGCGAAATCTTGTAAATCACAAGTATCTAAATAGATAGGAATTTGCAAAAACAAAAGTCTATATGAAGATACAGACAGACAGACAGACAGACAGACAGAGAGAGAGAGAGAGAGAGAATGAGAGTGCTCGCGCCGGTCATGGCTGGTCATGGCGCGCAGTCAAGTCACGCACGGGCACGGAATTTCGGTGTCCCCGGTAGCGGTAGATTCGCCAGATCTAACTTGCCCTTTTTTCCGTGGGAAAATGCTTTTCGCATACCCCGGCTACCTGGGGGCACGCCCATCTAAGCTAAAGCGGAGGTGTCTGGATCACGCGAGTACTCAACAAGACACCTCCCAGCCTGGAGCCTTCGGATTGGGCTTCCCGAGCCGCAGCTCGGTCCACCCACAGCTCCCAGGGATCTAACTTGCCCTTCTACCGTGCCTATTCCCCACACTTCCGCCACGTCACGCGTTCTGTCTCTGTCTCTGTCGTGCAAACTCTGCTACTGGCAGAAAGAGTGCTCCCTTCCCTCATCTGGCGAGACACTGTTGCGTCCTGTATCATGCTACCTCGGTTTTAGCCTGGATCAGACATTCGAATCTTCCAATAATATCCTGTATATGTTCTGCGTGGGTAATACACGTAGAAAAATACAATTGAAATACTCTCAAACCAACTGTGGGTTGTGATATATTAAAATAAACCGATTTGCACTTAGTATATTAGATTTACATATTTTCTCTGTAACTCTTTAAAACAAATCAATCTGGCGACAAGTCAAAGCGGGAACGGGTGCTCGTTATTCTTTCGAAAGATTGTAAACGAACAAATCGTATGCTCAGCTCAATCAAATTGTCCGCCTGCAGCACCTCTTATTATTGTTAGTGCCAGAACACGGAAGAGTATGTCGTATTCTATCCTTTTCCAATGAAAGATATCGCTGCTCAGCCGACAGGTTTTTCAGGTCTGCCTGCCTATCGTACCCTAATTCGCAATACGTCGAAAGCCGTCTGGAGCTATCGGCTTGTGGCGATAGAAAACTGTACACAAAACTATTCAAAATCGTGTCTTTTTTTTTATTATATTTAAAAAATCGCTTGACCTAATAATTACCTATAAGGATACAATACATTCGATAAGCTTATAAAAATATTGTTCTTATCGTAGTTACACTACTTTAAAGCTACTATACAAAATAATTGATTATCTAAAGGTATACTACTCCTTCTAGGTTCTATCGAATATTCTTGTGTTTCGGTTGAACAAGGTATTTGATAACTGTCGGTAACTGGCACAATTTCTCTCTAACCATGTGCGGAACTTCCGAGTTTTGATAGTGTTGGTTGTATCGTGTGACAGTTCCATTATTGCTCTCGTAAACTATGCCACCGCCATAGCTTTGAGGACTTACCTAATAACGATAAGCTCGATTAAAATCTATAAGTATGTTTTCCAACTTGTTGTGCACATTTTATTTGACTTACCGTTAAAGCCGAACCATCCTTATAATTAACACGAATATCTCCGGAGGATAATTGTGTCGCAGTGCCTACACCTGGAACTATCACCTTATTGAAATTACTAGTATTTGAATTTCGTATGGAATTCATTTTACGTGACTGAGACGCAACCGTCGAAATTACCGAACAACTGGCCTCAAAAGACGGCATCTGAGAGAGAGAGAGAGAGAGAGAAAAAAGGCAGTGTAATTAGACGATTATATTTAATTCTTCTATCTATATTTCATCTATTAAAGTTCTTTAAATTTGCGTACCACGGGCGTATGATTTGTTGCTTGAGAAACGTTTTCTTTTCCTTGCATGCAAGGAGCATCGTTTAAGGCTGCACTGGGCCTACGTCCAATTATAACGGGTAAACAGGAATGTCCAGTCGCTGCTTCCAAAGATGTTAGAGTAGATTCCAACAACAGACAGCGCTGATAGCATTCCGAGTAATGTTCGTAATAGTCATCAAAGTGCGGTGGAAGTTCACCCTCTGTAAAGGCAACTCCATCATTTTTTTCTGTTATTTTCACCACGCCATCGACACGCACCACCTGTGTAATAAGCGACACCGTTATCATTTATTCGCTAGTTACGTGTGATTTTCGAAATTTGTTTCTATATAAACCTTCACTCCATCATAAAAGTGAACCTCGCAATCCGGATGTGGCCCATTTTCCATAAAAAGACATTTCGATCGATGCGTGTATAGCGTAAGCTTCGGTGTTTTAGCCTTTACAAGTTTTATAAAACGATACGCGTAAACGTATTTTCTGTGATGGCGCTGGGGTAGATTTTCATACGAATAAATGCTATCTGCACCGCGGGCTGGTAACGGAGGCGGTTGTGAACCAACTTCTGCCGAGATGGTTGGCTTATACAGAATAACTCTCAATCCATCGCCCGATATTCGACACACTTCCCCCACTTTTTCCTGAGGTGTCAAAATAATTCTAGTTTAGAAACACCAAAAATTATTTAGTCATTTTTCACACTTACCACGCCGTTTTTGCGTTTAATAAATTCAATGCAAACTTCTCCGCGATCCAAAATGGTCAGAATCGCATTCTTTGTCCTCTGTCTAGTAGGCTGTAATCTTTCCGAAGATAGGGCTGGAACTTGTAATTTTGCTCCGTCTTCGGTTCCCTCTAAACAATTTTCTGGCTTTTCACGATTTTTGGATTTATCGTTTTTCAGTTTGTCAGCATTTTCGTACGCGTCGCAGCCACTGTGATGCTCGCTTTGAGAGAATATTCTACTTTGCGGAGGCGGTGGTATCCCAGCTAATATAGAATTCTGCTTCGGATGAAAATCGATGCCACTTGTTTTGTGCGAATGGGTTTTTGCGATAGGCTCGGACATTGCCTCGCTCCTCGCGCTAATCATTGGTCCTAGACCATTTGAAAATATTGGCATCGTGGACATCCTTTCTTCCGATCTAGAGCGCATTCTTGGTCGGCCATACGAAGACAACGTTCTTCCTAAACCTGAATCGACCGTACCACCTCCTGACAATGCAGTGCGGCGCATACCGTTTTTTTCACAGTATAATTTATTTCTTTCTAAATTCATTATGAATGGATGTTTAGGAATATCACGCAAACGAATTCTCTCTTTTGGATTCTTTTTCAATAATTTGTCTATCAGATCCTTGGCGTTATCCGACAAATGATGCGGCATTACGTAATCAGCCATGACAACGCGTGTTAAAGTACTTTTAACAGCATCTGTGTCGAACGGTGGTTTACCAACTAAAAGAGTGTATAGCATGCATCCCAAACTCCAAACATCTGCTTCTAAACCGTGGGACGATCTTGTTGCTACCTACGATAATATATTACGTTGAACGTATTCGATGCTTCGATACATATTTTTCTAAGTCGATTATCAAACCTCGGGTGATATGTAGTTAGGAGTACCACACATCGTTAAATGTTTCTCATCTGGCCTTGTCAGCTGAGTAGCCAACCCGAAATCTGCTATTTTCTATAATTAGAATTATTCGATCGGTATTGAACGATTCAAGTCCGAGCCTGTCTAACGATGGCTCGTGAAACGGATGCGGCTGCTACCTCCGCCGTGTCCGCTCCAACTTTTTCTTTGGCACGAGGCCCACGACCGCTGCACCGGCAGGTTACTTACCGTTACTACGTATTCGTCTACACGTATATGCCAAAGGGAAAGTCAGAATGGACAGACACGGTAGAGACCGACTCGTCGAGCAGGCAAAGAAGAGTAGCAGCCACGTTTGTTCCGCGAGCCGTCGTTAGGCAGGCCTGATTTAATTCGATTAAATGGGAGATAAGTTTGTATAACATTAATAATATTAGTCTTACCACTTGCATGTCTCTACTTAGTAGTAAATTCGACAGAGACATATCTCTGTGAAGTATTCGATGCGAATGTAGATATAACAATCCTTGTACTACTTGTCTAATTATACGACCGGCTGAAATAACAAAAGTACGTAAGCTACGCGCAAGTTTTGAAAATGGTAAGAACTGTAAATATATCTACATTTATACCATGTTCTTCGGGTAACGCGCAAGAACCTTGCGTCTTTAGAAATCTTTGAAGCTCTCCGTTGTGACATAATTCCAATACTAAGTAAACATAATTGGCATCTTCGAAATACGTATACAATTCGAGTACAGCCGGATGCTTTAATCTCGAGTGGATCGCAACCTCTTGGCGTACCCTACCCACCATCCCAGCAGCTTGCATCAATCTTATGTCGATCTAAAATTTTATAAATTCTTTTTTGTTCTTACAGAATTGCAAGTATGCGCACGTGCAACGATACAATAGAATTATACGTGTGCATACGTTGGATGGCAGAAAGTCTGAATTTAAAAGAATAATGCAACAAGTGTTTGTGCAACGACAACGGCAACGGCAACGCTTAACCTAAGAAAACAATGCAATTACCATTTTTATTGCGACTTCTATGCCACTTCGGAGACATTTTGCTCGGTACACGCTGGCGAAACCACCTTTACCAAGCAAGTTCAGTACTTCGTAATCCTATAGTTGGAAATAATAAATAGGGCTTTCGAACGATGAGTTTTTCTGTAAACGTACAAATTCAAAATGCTAACCTCAATTTGTTCACCGAAACCTCCCGACAGCGGTGGCATCTCTAGCGTCCGTTTAATGAAATGGTGAAATTGTTTCGGTCACCGAGGCCACCAATTGGCGTATTTTTTATATATGAAATACGTCCGAATAGAAATTCATTAAGGAAAGATATCCATAAATTTGTAAATAGAAATAACATGGCGTAACCGCCATGTATAAATTGTACACGTCTTCTGTTTACTATAGATGGCGTGCAGTATCGCGAATGAATAACATTCGATTGTCCACTTTTCAAAACGAATTCTGCTGTCAACTTGGAATCGAACTATAAAAAGGCCGCGTTGAAAGTTTCAGTTGCAAATTACGAAATGTACGAATTTTCGAATCGTTACAACTGTTTGCTGGTCTGCTGTCTCGCAATCAGGGGAAAATAGCAAATAACTCCGTCTTTATTGAAATTTTTCTAATTCGATTTGTTCTTGCTCGAGAGAGGTGTTTGTTTGTTGTTGTTTAACTCTTGCGCTATTTCTAACTTTTTTACTCGCTTCGAGTTTCGTATTGATATTTTATTTTTAGGAAAGTCGGAAGATATATGCGCGGAATTATTGATTTATGCAAAAAAAAATTCGATTTTGCTAGCAATGGTTGTAATAATAGGTAAAAGTATTATATAATGTAGACATTTAGTAACTGGAGATGTGCGAGAACCCGAAAATGTAGGGGTCGAGACAGACATTTCAGGATTCTCGGATATCGTGACTCCTGAAATTTTCGAGAACCCCCCCCCCCCCCTCCCGTCGATCGATGTCGACACGTCCCGACCATATCGAGTTCTCGTACACCTCTTTAAAATCTCTGCCTTATATTAATAGTTTGAGCATTTTAATAATATGACAGGTATTTTAGATTGTGTTACCACATACAAAGTATAAAAGTTGAGAAATTGATTAGTTAATTAAATATTGGATATACATGCTTTTTTTCTCTAATAACCAGACAAACATGTGTGTATCGAGTGTTGGATTTATTTCGTCGGTTGCATTGCTCCCATTGTAATAAAACATTGTCCGTATTACTGGCACCTAAAGGTTCGAATTATCATTCTTGAAATGTCCTTTTTCCTCCAAAAAATAAATGATTACTCCATTAAGCGGGTAAATGATGGAAGAGCTACGATATTTTTGTAAATTTAAATTTGCTACGAATTCTCTCACAACTATAATTCATTTGAAATAACTATAATTACAAATTAGTTACAAATAATACACAGCATAATGTACATTATGCGCATGAAATATGTATTAACTTTTTAGCGGAAGTGGACGAAATATTTTGAAATGCTGCGCAATTCGCCATAGTACACGGTTATTCTACAATATAGATATCTTGATATTTAGCGACATAATAAACACTTTAGGTAGATTAACGCTTTTAGTCGTTAGTTTCACTTTCACTGTGTAAGGAAATAAATTCGTACTATAATTGTACACTTGTTACAAGTTTCTGTGTTTACGAATATAAACGATTTTGTGGC
Source organism: Halictus ligatus (assembly GCA_028454255.1). Classification (NCBI taxonomy): domain Eukaryota; kingdom Metazoa; phylum Arthropoda; class Insecta; order Hymenoptera; family Halictidae; genus Halictus; species Halictus ligatus. The sequence continues at coordinate 37,999 of CM052131.1, forward strand.
ACATGACGACTCGTTTATGTCTTTATGTCTATATTTTCGACATTTATGTATATCCGTTAGGGAGTGAAGAGCGTGTAGCTGTTTTTTCTTATCAAGTCAGTCTTTGAAAATAACACTAGAATCGGTAATTCAGCGGAGTCTCCAATATTTTCTTTACTAAAAGTGATAGACTGACGTTACATTAAAGTAAGGAATTGTTTTGAGTATTCGTAGGCATAGAGCTTTGACATCGTTGAGCCGGAGGCTGATAAATAGGTTGGGTGCTGCGTTGTTGATTACGTTTCTTATTGTAATTGGTTTTATTTGGGGGAACAACTCCACTTCCGGTTCTTCGAAATTCCATGCCAGCTGTAAAATACATTGTTACGAATGAAATATGTGTTTTAATCTATTTAAAAATGAACGATGTATCTAATTTAGAAAAGTTTCGATATTTACCGGCTATATGATTCTGTGTTTGCTCGTATCGAAGTTGCTTGTTATTACTCCGTTGATCCAACTGTTTTTGATCCGTGCCAAGGTCTGGAACTTGATACTAACATAATCGAACAAACGACGACGACAATTAGTAACCGTCAATATTTTGTACAGTTGTCGAAGCTACTTAGAATTTACGTACATCATTTGTTGCGGGTAAACAGTCAACTTGCAGCACTTCTTCGTAATTTTCGAATCCTTTAAATTGAACGACGCAAGTTCTGTCCGATACACCGGTTACTTTTGCATCGTAATACTAAATTTCCAAAATATTGATCGTGTTCATTAAAATGCGTAATAACACGTAAGATATTTGAAAATATATGTCTATACAGAGCGATCGGTGTAACGGTGTATCTTACCGTTGAACCTGTGCTATTTTTACATCACCCTGTATATTTATGTAACAGATGATATCTTACCCTATTATCTTCCCAATATTTGGCTAAACATTTATCGCCCACTCGCCAAACCCAAGAACTGCCAACAGGAACATTCGCATTTTGATTATTTCCAAACGGATTTTGCGCCCTTTGACTATTCGCTCCTATAGTACTCTTACTACCCGAACTATCATTTGGTTGAAATTTATTCAATTGGTTTTTGTAATTTTTATCACTCGTATTCGTAGGGTAAGGTCTGTGCATCGCGTCTTCTTGTGGCCGATTATGTCTACCGTAAGGAGCATCGTAAGTTTGTCTACTTCTGGTATCGGTCTCGTAATTCCTGCTGTTACCAAAATTCTTTCCTTGTTCTTGGGAACCTTTATAGTAGTTGCTATTATCGTTAACGCTTGTCCCATCTACATGCGTTTGAAAACCGGAATTCCGATGATCAACCAATTGTGATTTCTGGTAGGATTTGGTTCCAGCATCTTGTTGAACAAAATTATGATTATCTTGATTTCTTTGAAATCGTGGCGGTTTATTTTGTTGAGGATTGTTTCCTCCGTTGTATTGTAAATACTGAGGAGTATTAGTGTTACTAAAGTTTAATTTTTTATTATTTTTATTTTCTTCCGAATGTCTGGGAGGAACTTGATATCCACGTCCTCCTCTTTGACTTCTACGAAAGCGAATTAGATGTTTATTTGTAACAGTTACGACAGTGATATATATGTATGTATGTATGTATATATATATATTACTTTAAAAGATATTACCTGCCACCTCTTCTACTCTGCGCGTCATTGTTTCTCGATTCGACTCGATCATAACTACTTTCTGTGTTCTGCATATGACTGTTTTGAGGTTGAACATTAGTTTCTGTAACTTCAGACTGTATAGGCAATTTATCCTCTAGAAAATCGAAAAGCGATATTTTTCCACTGCTTGGTTTATTTTCTTCGGATTTCTTTTCAAATCTTTTATTTCGAGGTTCTCGCGTTTCCTTCGATGTACTGAAATAATTGTAATCGTTGAAACGCCGGTGAATTAGCGCTTAGTCGTCGAAAAGATGTAAAAGGAAAAAAATTTACCTATGTTTGTTATCTGTTTTCTGTAAGCTTCTCAATGCTCTTTCAACGTTGTTCCTATTGAATTTCAAGGCATACTCTGCTTGCTCGATAGAGAAGCCTTGATCTACTATCTTTTGTACGCTGTGATCTAAAAGCTACAAGATCATCGCACGAGTGTAACGATCGATGTAAAATTGAAATTTCTCATCGTACATTTAATTCGTTATACCTGTTTATTTCCACCACCGAAAACTTTCTTGCTACCTTGTTTAGCTGCCTCCGCTATAGCATCTTTACGCTGAGCCTCGAATTCTGCATTTTCTTTGCTAGACTTTTCCTTCTCGGCCAATGCTTTAAAGTTCTTGTCATTTTCAGACACCTTTAGAATCTTTTTACCAAATGGGATCCAAGGTGGCGGTCCACCTTCCTCGGCTGATCTCACCCTGGTATGCGATGCCAATTTCTGTCGTGAAATTATATTCGATATATATGTATCTTATGTAACGAATAATTGTCTCTAACGCGTTATAATATTAAATAATAGCATCTACTTTGTTCAATTCCCATTTCTCCACCAAGTTTGTTACTTTTCCTCCGAGTACTTGAGTTATGTGCGAAGGTCTTAGTAGGATAATTCCATGAGACGTCGGTGGCTCTCCTGGGCCAATTAGTATTTTTGTACCAGGAGGAGTGTTTAGGCTAAAAGATTTTCCATCGAGCGATAAGACACCCGTTATTCGTAGAAATTAAAAACCTGCCGTTACGGCTGGATTATTTACCTCAAAGACGAGATGTGTTCGAGTTCTATCGCTTGATAATTATTTTTACCATCGGTTAAAGACAATTTTAATAGACGTGGAGCTGCACGAGATTCTTCGTTGTTTTTAGGAGCAGATACGTTGCGTATTTTTTGTATTTGTAATACAATATTTCCTTGAGTAGCATCTCCTTGGCCGTTACTTATTTCTCTTAGATCCAACTATGAGACAAACGAAACGGTAGAAAAGTAGCACAGCTATCGCTTAAAAGGAAAGATTTATAAAGCTGGTAACGCTTACATCCAACAACTTCTTCACGATTTTATGGATATCGCAGATATTTCCAGAATCGCTCGCGACGTTGTAAGCATGGTCCGTGATGTACCTAATTCGTATACACGCGAGTACATATTAATGCGTTGTAATCTTTCGTTTCTAAACTCATCCAAGGGGTTGAATTATTCGTATAATAAGGCTTTTACGAACCACCGTGATACGTAACTCGTGATCCTTATATACAGGGTGGATCTTAACATGCAAGATTCGCTGATAAGACACAGGTTTATACGAATCTTTCGAATTGTTTCGACGCTTTGAACGTATCTATCGGAGAAACGGATCTTACATGTCGAGAAACACCTTGTAGTTAACTCCCTTGTGATTCGGGGGTAGTTTGAATATATTCGTAGTTGATTGTGAACAAAATAACATCGTTTCTATACGTACCACCCCTTTTCCTTCAATTTCACGATGTCCATTGTGATCGTGTCCTCGAGGCTGATTTTTCAAGGAGGCAATCTCATTAATTCGTCTACTTTCCCAGGAGAAATTTCATGTGCGTTGCATGCGTGTACTCGTCATATACATAAACATGTGTCAGCTGACGTGCCAAACGAACGGTGAACAAGTCTCCCGGGAATGAACGGTCACGAAGAGAGATCGAGCCTCTTAACGGGTGTTTATTGTTCTTCGCTAAACGTACTGGCACTGTCTGGTTTTCTGAAACAATGGGGAAAAGGAACCGCGCCTATCAGACTTCAAGTTCCCGGCCACCATCTTGGACGTTTAGTCCATTGTGATTTTAAGATCGATATATCGGTGGCAACAATACGACAGTATCGATATATCGTTTGCCATTTAAAAATAGCCGAGACTGTTATTCGACTGTTAACGAACATATTTATTTCGCGATTTTATGAAAATATAGAGATGCCGAATATTTCGATAGAAGAAACATTGCCAGAAATACTTGGGTGTGATAAATTCTGATTCGATGGGTACACCAAAACAGAAATGTAAAATAAAATACACGTAACTGTTCCGCTGTTATCTATCCTCGTACGATTACATTGTTCGTTCGTCGAAACGTTGTACGTTTTTAACCATTCTTGTAAATTAGACGCGAAAATAGAATTTATGTGGTTGTTTGTATCTCGGGCATGTAGAGGTTAAAAATCAAATAAAGATAAATATTTCGGTAGTCGAGGTTGTGATTTGATCGTTTGAAAAAATTCAGATTTCCTAGAAATCTGTATAAACCGCATCGCATCAGCAAACGTACCGGTATTTCTTTCGAATTTATTTGCGAGAAACGAAAGAGAGCGTTTGCGTTTTTCGTCGCAAATCGATCAATGAATTTGTCGACAAATCGATACGTAGTTTTCTAATAACACTCGGGGCTGCGGCACGTAGTTTGTTACGTAACGGCACGAAGTAGCGAAAGTAATCGAAGATAAAGAGAAAGAGACAGATGGTTCGCCGGTGTATCGCCGAGAAAATTGCGCGAATCAATTCTGCTGAATAAATGGACTAATTGAAAGAAACACTTGGCCGCGCCGCGCCGCGCCGCGCCGCACCGTTTGATAACGATTGTGGAACGGTGGCAGACCGGCGAAATGGGTCGCACGGTTCTCGCGTTCTCGCGTTAGTTTCTAAAATCAAGTTTCGGTGAACACAGTAAGAGTGACGTTTCCCAATTCTTGAGATTCCGTCAACTGCGGCCGGCGTGTAACTCAGCTTATATAAATAAGACTACCTTGCCGTCGGCTATCATGTCCCCGAATCATCTGAACATGTATACGTACAAACCATCCTACATACCAATTAATTTGTCAGAGAGTCGTTTTGTTAATAATAATAAATAGGTATTTCGAAACGAATGAAACGAAAGAATAAATGGAATTTTTGTTTCGAAGGCGAGACGCGTAAAACGGTTCTCGCCGGTTATTAACATCGTTGGGACAACCCCTACGGCGATAACGAATAAGAATGGCATTAATCGGCGATCGGTCCAATTTGAGTCGACGGTTATTACACGGGCGGAGCCCCGTTTGAACAAACGATGAAATTAGATCAGATACGAACTAACTTCGGAGATGACGGAAGCGTGTGGACACGTTCCAGGGCAAGACCCGCCCATATCGCTGCACCGAAAGTTTCTAAAAAAATTGTTCAATCGCAACGATTAGGATGATCGTTAATCGATAACTTACGTAATACGAACGATTAAAAAAGTACATCGTTAGAGTCAATTTGGATCACTTTCAAATTTTTGACCCTACAGTCGTGCAAGCAACGCTAGCGAGCCGTGTGTCGAGACGAAACAAATAAGTTTGGCTATAATTACCCAAAAAGATGATGCAGTAATTGTAAAATATATAAGTAACATACAGCCCGCTATCGAGTGCAACTACAAAAGTCTGCCTGTTACACTGAATCCAAGTTCTTTGAAATCGTTCTGCAGCCCCCCGGTTACCGGCGACAATTACGTTAGTGTTCGAACCTGCGAATCCAAACCGCGTCGCGTAACGAAGTACTCGCCTCGCGTTTTCACACATTTATCGATCGTTCGGATTCATTCGTTGCGACACCTTGGAAATGCAAAGATCGTGTTTTCTAAAAAAAGAAAGCGTGTGCCCGTGCGTTTTCCACTCATAGACGTCCTGTACACTTTAATTGTGCATTACGGTTGTGGGAGAAAATTATCTTTGCTTACTGGGTCAGCCTGTAGTTACGCCGGAGAAGGGGAGGAAAACATGATTACGATGACGAAGGTGCGTCGGACAGGATATAAATAATACGGACCGACTTTTATGCGTTTCCGTTTCCTGGAACTAGTCCACCATTGATAACATTGATATTCATCGGCTGAAATTATCATTGCCGCTTAGGTGTACAAACTTTCCTAGGCGTACAGTCGGAATAGCGTGAAGCAAATATAGGGCCGATCACGATATTTCCAGAGAAACAATCTACTTTCGACGAGACACGTTGCTGACCAACGCGCAACAGGGAAATAGCGAGAAGTTGTTTAGAATGGAGTCCTTGACCATATGTTGTTTCAAGGTCATTGAAATCGGTGAGGACTCCCTACTCCAAATAGTTACCAAATATTTTTTCGAATTGTGTCATATTGATCGCACGTGTGTGCGACATTGTGTAAAATAATTGCGTAAAAATCGATACACAATAAAAAAAGAAAAAAAAAACAAAAAACAAAGGGAAGAAAAAAAAGAAAAAGAAGAACAATGTTATATAAAGGTAAAGATTTTCATCTCGAAGCAAGGAAATACATTTTTCCGAATAAAAAGATTTCAGACCAATAAACCTGATTGAAAGAATTATAATTCTATGCGTGTATGTACATACATACATATGTATACTGTAACGCACGGTTCTCTCTTGTTTACCCTCACCCTCTACGTGTCGAGTCTCTCCCCTATCGAATGTCCTACAAAAAATTGTGTCAAATTACAACAGGGTACACGGATTGATTGGAAATGAATAGAGTATATGTAGTATCGACTTATTCAAAATAAGTGGAACGTCGATGCACGATCCAATAACTGGTGGCGTGGAACTCTATTGAATCGCTTCCGTACATACGTATATGTATGTGTGTATGTACATATATATATATGTGTATGTACTATGTACATACTTACATACGATTCAATAATTCTTGCCACAAGTGGGTGGATGGGATATGAACAGACGGCTAAATTATATCGGAGCACAGTGAGCTCGTCTAGGTTAGCAACTTTGTTGGTTTCATATAAAATACGGAAAAACATTAATAAGGGGCAAATTGTGCAAATGTACAGGGAAAAATGTCTAAAAAACAAGGATTGTTTAAAGAACGAAAAAGAAAAGAATGAAAATCCTTTTCAAAAAGAGCACAGCGTACAATAATTTTAAAGCTTAATTACACATATTTACAACTAATCTAATCGTTTGTAACTTATCGATCCCGTATTTAAAATTGCCTAGAAGGACTTGTGCGAAGAACCTGTTGAAGCTAATAGATTGTTAACACGTTACTTGTCACGTCAGCATCTATAAAAATGTTCTACTCATTAAAGCAATTTGTTTCATAAAGCTTCGGCCGAGAAATCAAGATTTGCCGTAGCGTTTGTTCTGTTGACCTCCTTGTACTATGGAAATCCTTGCGTTTGTTTCACTCAACACGCCTGACAGAATCGAGGGAATGGTAATTCTCTGGAAAAATATGTCGAAAACTTTTCTTTTTTTCCTTCAGATTAATCTTTTTCGTTGAATTTTCGAATCGACGCGGAACGATGCCCCACGAAGGCTTTTACCCTTCCCACGCACAAGCGTGCAAGCACACACGCGCCGCGCAGCGTCGATTACAGCGTGGCAGGGTCAAAATCAATTGGTGCCTCAAGGCTACCGAATAATTACTCCTACCACCTTGCTTGCTCCCTGTTCGTTTAATTGTTCCTCCGTGGACTTAATTTACCCTTTTGGAAAATCGATAGTTGAATCTCTAGCGAAATCTTGCTCTAAACCGTTTAATTTGAAAGCTAAAGAAAGTATGCTTCGATCAGATTCGGCTCCAACATTTAAGACCAGCTTTTCTAATCTTCTCGCGATACAACGTAACACATTTGTTTACAATGGTACCGGTGTCTAAATGTTTATAATATAAAATTTTTTAACAACTCAAAAAATTTGGGTATATCCCCATAACTCGGGATAAATTATCAGTAGGATAATGCCTCGCTAATTTTAGTTATCGTTAGCTCTTTATAATCTAAATTGATCAGAGCGAGCTGTAATTACGCTTCTTACGAACACACTACCAAGAACGTTTCCCAAGCGAAACACGCCGACTTCGATATTCGATAGAACTCGCGAAAATACATATTTGCCGTATCAAATATAATGTATTCGTTTCGGTGGAAGAATTGGCAGCCGTTAAATACGAGGTTTCGGTTTGGCGAGAATCAACGTGGCATGAAAACGTGGTCGTACGTAGAAACTGGCGCCGGGCTGGTGTCACAGTCACGAATAACTGTATCGGTCAGGTTTTCATGCAGTCGCACAGGTATTCGCAGACGTATGCTGCGCCATCGAGCAAAGTTTCGATCATGTAAAATCCATTCTCGAGCCTACTTTTCTAGAAGACCGCCGCTACCCGGTGGTGACCCGGTACCCTTAATAACACCTCACCCTGTTTGCGAGTGATAAGAGCGTCGCTCGTCGTCCGCCGAGCTAATCGGTTTCGATCGTTCGGCAAATTTACGCATCTGTGTCAACACGCAAGAACCAAAACGAGGAACGTGCGTTCGGCGTTGACGCGTTTGGCCCGAGACGACGGACGTTGTCCCGTACCCCAGTTTCGGTAGCTCGACGGATCTTGGACGGATTCTCCGCGTGTCGGATCGCACAATGGCTACCACGCGTTGCTCATAGAAGCCCTGGGACCCGATCGTGTGTAGACACAGGCACACGCGGGGACCGTCCGCGCTTGTTAAACGATGACTCGTACCAGCCAGGTAAAGGAGAGAGGAGAGGGGAGAGGGAGAGGGAGAGTGAGTGTCAGCGAAGGCGAAGGGGAAGCAAAGCAGCGTGAAGACCGAGAGGGGAGCAAAATAACCAAAGTACGGAGGAAGATGGACAGAGAAAATGAGGATGGAGAATGGGAGGCACGAGGAGGGGGTATAATCGGTGACACCAAGTCAAAGGAGGGAGGGAGCCGAGAGCGAGGCCGGGGACAAAAAGAGAAAGAGAGAAAGAGAGAAAGAGAGAGCTCCGGCAGTCGGTTTTACCCATTTCAGTTTCACTCAGACCCCGGCCTGAAATCGCGCGAGTCCGTGTGCCGCGCCGTAGGTACCCACTTGAGCCCGCGACCTCGTGTCCGAATTAAAACCACCGATTTTCCAGGCTGTCGCGTTCCGTGGACGTTTCGCGAAACCCCCGTTTGCGCCTAGAGAACGCGTTTGATTTTCCACGACTGGCGCGCACCGTGCCCGACTCCCGACAGCCGACAGCCGACAGCCGACAGCCGATAGCCGACAGTTTCGAGCGTGCTTCGCGGAACGGTGTCACGCTTTTGTCGGTGTACGAAACGAGCTGCCGTAAACCGGCCGTGATCACCGAAGGGCGAGCTATCCTAGCATACGGAGAGAAAAGTGAGTACAGAAACCGTGAATCCCGCCGTTGCGTTGCAAATATCGAGCATCGATTTCGCCGCGTTCCGATGCAAAACGCCTCGCGTTTGCAGCTCGCGAAGCGATCCGATTCGATCCGATAAGCCCGGGCCAACAGGCTGCGCGCCTCGATTGATCGAAATTGACCGATTCTGCCGCGCGAGAATCAACAGGCTACTGCGAATTCGCCGCTGGCTCAGCTTCTGTCCTCCGAACAATGGACGACAGATCTATTCGTCCTTTGTCGAATAGATTGCAGATGTTGACCTTATCCTGTATCGAAATGATCGCTGATCGAATGACGGTCCTAGCAGCATGGAACCATCGTGACCGGTGATGTCGCAACAAGTACAGTCGAGTATAGTTGATCGCGCGTGCCGACGACTCGGGTGTTGTTGCGACTTTGAAAATCGCAATCGCTTTTTCCCGGAGCGACAAGTTTGCGTTTCTTATGCGAAGCTTGCAGGATCGTAAGAGAAAGGAAGGACGCGACTCGAAATGTTTTTTTCGGAACTGTAAATCCGTAGATCGCGATGGATCGGAATTTTCCAGCATCCATATTGTTACGGCATCGGCAGCATTGTTGCGAGTGTTTGCGCGCAACAACTTACGTGCCGCGCCAAGCGTGTAGAAAACGCGCGCGTAATAGTAGACGCGCGAGCATCGTAACGCGGACGTAGCGATCGCATGGGTGGAACTCGATGACCTTGGACGTCGTATAACTTTCGACCGACCGAAAGGAACCCTCCCGTCGAATTTTTCCTTGATCGTTCTTTCGTCTTCTTTTTATTACGTTTTCTCCTACCGTTTGCCCTTTCGTCCTTCCCTATCCGAGACAGAGTGTGCCGGGCACCGTACCATTTGCTTGCAACGTTTTTCAGTTTATCTTCTTCCTTGGTTGTCGGCTTACAATTAGCGACAATTTTCAGTGAGTTTTTATCTCGGGTCGTTCGAGTTCATGTTTTCTGAAATAACCTGATACGGTATTTCTGAACTGACGATTCGCTGTCGAGAAAGTCTCGATTGAAAGTCTCTTCGCGAATACTGCAGCAAACGCTGCAAGCGTTGGTGTAACGGTCCAACTCGGTGGTTATTTTTTCGTAGAGACTAATATCGTTTCTGTCGAGTCCTAAAGAATTCGTCCTTGGAGAGATTAATCGCTACTCGTGAAATCGAGAACTATGATGACTAAACGCCGGCAGATGTTTAGACTGATTTGCATTGTAAGCGATCGTCTGAAAGCCAGCGAACGAAGGGTTAAGTAAACGGTAGAGAAACCTATATATTTCAATTCCACCATTTATCCTTGCATTCGAAAGAAAGTATCTTTGACTCGGGTTTAAATGAATTCATGTGAAATCTGTGCATGAACAGCCTGTTAAATAATAATTGTAGAAAAAGCTGTCGCACCATGTTCGTCCATATTGCTGTCCCTGTTGGTCAGTTTATTAAGAAATTAAACTATTAGAAAATAGACGGTTAATCGACATCATTTAATTCGAGTATCTAATTCAGGCGATTATAAACGATAATGTATAATACATTACGAAATGTAGATAACTAACCTTGCTCTAATCCAACCTTACGCAATCTGCTCGACATTTATCCGTGCTCTAAAAATGCACGTACGGAATATCAATCGGTTTGGGTCGCAACAGAAAATATCGCGTAATGTTAATCCCTTCGGTTGACATCGTTGTTACATTCGAATACCTGCGATTTTCTTTTCGTCGGCTTGGCAGATTGTTGGATGCCTAAGGTATTAGGAGAAGGTGCAAATAAGAAATGTTGGTTTAATTTAGACCCGATAGAGCCGATCCAGTCGTCGGGCCGCGCCGGTCAGCGCTGGAAACGCAATGCCAGTAACTATGTATGTATAGACCCGACCTTTCGAAAACGAGACCCAACGAAATCCGTCGTCAAATTCGCAGACACTGACAACCGACAACGCGCATGTATACGTCGAAGCGCGATTTTAACGATTTTCTCATCGTTGACTTAACCTTCGGGCCGCAACCTCGACGCAGAGTTTCGCCGACGCGATGTCCTGGCGTCGCGTCTCTGTGGTTCCGCGGGGTTTTTTTTTTCTTTTTCGACACAAATGAACGAGCGTCGAGCAAACGGCGGAACACCAGCGCAGCGTCTCGGGAGAAAACGATTCGTGGAAAGTGACGACTGCAACCGTGAAACTCTCGGGAGCACCGCGGCGTGCTTTGTCGATGATGCGGGTATGCGCGATGATGTCAAGCCGAGCCGAGTTTCTGTTTTCGCTCGACGGCCTCTGAATCATGCAGACTCTGGTTGTTACCTGCAGCCGCAGTTTCAATCAATCTTTTACGCAACACGATGGCGGCCACAAATAAGACATTAAATCCTGGCCGTTTGTTGTTGTCTCTTCGCCTGATCGAATGGAATCGTTTCATCGCTTCCGTGCGAGGTGTTGTCGAGGATCCGCATGATCTGCTCTAGTTTCGATTCTATAGACACGTAGGAGGAGCACGGACCATTCGCTATACTTTTGGTCAGCTATCGGTGCTTTCACGCACAGACTCGAACCTTTCTTTTGTTAGTATGTAGTTCCGTGGATAATTGCCTGGACAAAAGCGGTTTGCGGCAAAGGCGTAGCCCCGGCAAGGGCTGGCAACGCGATCAAATAAACCGGCGATGAAATGCTCGATTCAAACGTCTGGTAACAAGGAAAAGGAGCAAGGAGCAAGAAGCAAGAGCGGTTGTTAGCTCGCCTGACGGCGCGGCGTGGCGCGGCGGCATGGCAATAACAGTCTAAACGACGATGCTCGTCGCTAAAGTGATCGATACGCGTCGAAGCGGCCGTTCGTAATTACGACTCGACGAGGAATTGCGTTGTTCTAATTAAGCTCCTTCCTTCGGTGTCGGGGTGCCATTTAGAAGGGCCAAGATGTCATTTACGATGGCCGAAGACGGTGAAGGAAGTGGCGCGATGACGTCACCGGCCCGTCTCGGGTTCCTATCACCTCCATTATTTTCACGTTTTACATACATCGGCCAGCGGATTACTTAATGCGAAGGGAGAAGCGAGCCACTTTCTCTCTCTCTGGTGTAACGTGTCTTTAAGGCAGTATGCCGGGTGCGTGATCGAGCCAACGGGCGAGCTTCGCGGCATAGCTCGTTGCAAAACCGGTATACGTACGCATTATACTTGCCGGCAACGGTACGGTCACTCGCGTAACATGGAACGATAGAATCGCTTCCGGTAGAGTAATTCCTCTTCGATATCGGCTATTCTGCGAGCGTCGGTCCTCGTTGTCTTCTAAAGTTCGAAACCGACGCGCAACGATGGCTCGGCACTCGGCACTCGGCACTCGGCAAGTCGGCACACACCGACTCTCCACGAATTTATCCTCCACGCTTTCACTGGTTTTCTCGCGGAGATGAAACCACGAACAAGATGTTATCGAACGAACGGTTGATGCATTACCTTACCGGTCATAGGTTTCACTGTCGGGGATAATCTCGTAATCGAATACCGCAGTTTCAGTTCGGGTTCGAATCGGTGGGAATAAACGCGTTCTCTTCATTTTACACTTTCCATCGTAGTGCTACGAATACAATCCGTAGTGCTTGATTATAATGAGGTTACTTGGATCGAATAAGTACATTTAAAGAAAAAGTTGCGTTCGTTTGTTGTTACTGTTAATAATCGGGCATTTCGTATGAAACAACGTGATACGTAGTTATCGGTTGCGAGAAGAAAAAACATATATAATATGTCTGTACAGAAACCGAGTTTCGCGACAGAAACGGGATCGATACGGAAACGGGTTCTGCGGAGACGAAAGAGATCGATAAACGAGAAACGTACACACGCAATGTCACGTGAGAATGTTAGTTCCCGGCGCGTCGCGATGTAATAAGCGCGCGTCGATTATGATGTAACACGAGTTAATCAAGGGTAATGAGCAACGGGAAATTAAAAATGCATGCGACCTTCGCGCACGGTACACGAAATAGTAATATCACGCTCCGTGCACGGGGATTCGCTTTTATTATCTTCCCTGAACAATAGCCGCAGCGCGGAGCCGCGCGCGCGAGTCGGATCTGATCTGCTCGATCGAAGTGCGAAGAACTCACTCCGGAAACTCTAGTTTCTCTATCTACACCGATCTCCCGATTAGACTACATCGCCGTGCATTTAAGTAGCGAGTCCATCGTGTTTACGTTAATCGTCGTTGTAATACGATAGGCAAAGTACAACCTTACTTTTGTTCGCGCCCTCGAGACCTTTGCACGTGCGATCTGAAAAAGAAAAATTAGATTGATACATTGTGCAGAGAAAGTACCCGGAATTTCCAAGTAACACACAAACTGGCTATTTATTCGCTAAAATTTATTTTCTCACATATGCCGACGCCTTCTTCCAGCCTTCAAAACATTTTTCAAAGGCTGAAACAATAATTTAACCAAGTCATGGACTTCCTGAATATTATGGTATCTTCTAGGATCTAAAAAAATATCATAGTGCAAGATAAGCGAATGCATCGAGCAATTGTTTTTGTTTTCAGAATAAAAGAAGGGAGGGGAAGAGAAGGGATTGGTTCAGCGTGGCAAAATAATTATCGTCTGGAAACGAAATATTTTCATACGAAACACCAAGATTATCAATTTCAGACACATCGAAGAACATTATTCGACGTGTCTGTTCACGACATACCGTTTCTACTTGAAACGGTGCGAACACCGCACCGGCTAGGTTCCTGCGTGCGAGAGAAACATTCTCTTTCGTGCTTTCTTTCGTTTTATTTGTCCATGCAAAATCGTTCGTTTCTCGACTATGCCGGCAGCCAGATACCGGATACACGCATACTCTGCACGATTAACAGTACAAATCGATGTAAAAGTTTCGCAGTTGCACTCGATCAAAACGGAAACTGTTGGAAACTGTTGCGCCATAGTCTAGTCGGGGTCCCATCGCACGTCGACCGTGAAAAGAATAACAAGATAACGCCGTGTTCGGATTAGGATGCAACAACGCGGGCTCCAAAGTCTCGTCGTGATTCACTCGGACCGATAAAAATCGCGCACGTTGGAAAAACCGACGGAAGAACCGACGCGGCGCGGCGCGGCGCGGAGAAGCGATCGTGAAACGGAAAACGAGGCGATTCATGGAGTGTCGTCCATTACCTGAAAGTAACGCAATTAGTTTTTCCTGTTCGGGCTGCGCGGCCGGTTCTGAGCCGCCATCCAAAGTTCCGCATCTAGGTCAAACGCGTTGAAGAAAATTACACGACAAGGCGAATTAGATAACGCGATGACAATTGAATAATGTTGACGGTGATTAACTCGGGCCTGTTATGCCGACGACGAGCTACCTAGTCTTCGAAATATAGAAATATCAGCAGGAGATAGCATCTAGGACTCACGATCAATGATTCTACCTCGGGAGCCTTCTACGTGACCGGAACGCGAACTGCGCACGTTATTGTGCGCCTAGAACATTTTATAATATTCCACGGGCAAACGAGATTACACGCGTTAGAATTTTCTTGCCTGATACTACACACCGATGGACAAGATCATCATAAGTGGACATTGAATATGATCGGGCTAAAGGCTGAACGCTGAACCCACCGAGCAAAAGCACCAAGCTGCAACTGGCAGCTGGCAGCTTTTAGTTATAAGAATGACAAGATTCGATTACTATTCAAATATAATACAGTAGTATAACTTAATTAAAAATACATTAATACATACAATAAAGAACGAAAGTAAAGTACGAAAACACATTTACTACGGAGGATGTATTCGTGCTACACACGAATTCGAGAAAACATATAAGAACATATTCGATTTGAAAAACTGAAGGTGAGTTTCCGTATCTCGATAAAGAAGCAACCTAACAAATAATAGATTACATCCATGGGAACCACGCAACGTTTCTTTGAAATTTGTTTCGTAGAAGAAATAGGTTACGGGTGATTTGAAGTGGTCATGTTACGAGACTCGGCCCGTGTGATCGTGAACTTTAGAAAAAGTACGGTGAATTACATATATGTGAACAGGACACGTCCAGGAGACATTACCCGCGAGCCGTGTTCCGTGTTCTTACACTCCTCGGCGTCCGAGGCCTCTCGAGTTTCGTGGCTCTTCACGGGGTATACCCCGCGGTAGTAGGGATTATTCCGCGACCTTTATCATCTAGGCCTTGGCGACATACGTATACATATACATATACATATAGAGAAATCAGGGTTTTAAAAAGCAGAAACAGAAAGCGCGCTCGGCTCGGAGGGGCATAGAAAGTACGTAGGCGGACAAAAAGCAGTTTGCGAAAGGGCGTATGCAATTCGGAGCGTACCCAGCTCGTGAATATCGTCTGGCCGTCGACAAACCAAACCGTATAGATATTGTCCGACCGTCCGAAATGACCCACTTTTGCCGGCCTCGGAAAGCAAAGTCGCTGGTACTTGTCCATCTACGCGAAGGTCGTTGCTCATCGTGCCGGGGCAGGTGCAATATCTCCTGTCGGACCCAGCACCGTAAAAGTTTCCTGCGTTCCGAAAGCGAGCCAGCCTCGATCATCCCCGTGGCATGCAAAAGCGAATCGATCTCGATTCTTACGTCATTGTAAATCAGCGAGCTAAGCTGGAACGTGCGCGCGTGATTCACATGGCAATGCCGAGAGCTTACTCATAGGCTCGTAGGCCTCGATGATCTTGAAACCGTGATCCTGGAGCAATCGAGCGGCCAACCCAACCACGACGGCAATTAACAGACGTGGAATCGTTTCGATCTTGCCCGAAGTTGAACAACGGTTTCGGACGTGCTCCGTTCGTGACTCGCGTTTCCTTAAAACCACGTCCGTTTGAACCCTTTTCACCTCGAGTCGCTGATCCTTCGCAGCGATTTCTCCTGTCACTTTGACCGGCAAAGTGGATGATTTTTGCGAGTAGATTACCGTGAAAACTAGCTCTTGCATTTTTCAAGATTTCTAGACACGTACCCTTCGGAAGCTTCGCGGCACGCATCCGTTCTTGGAAAAGTCGGTTCACGGAAAATAGTCTTTTATCTTCGATCTCCTTCGGGTAATGTTCTCTTAACACGAGTAGTTGGTATAAAATTATTATCTCTCTCTCTCTCTCTCGCTCTGCCAGTACCGGAGCTTGCACGGCAGAGACGAAAAACGCGTCACGTGACCGGGCCTGCGACTGAAGCTTGGGGAATAAAGCGATACAAGGGGAAATTAGAGTGGGGGAACAAGTCTTGATCCGGCGATTCCAGTGTCGCCTAAATTCCTCGTCTACCGTTCCTCTGTCGTGCGTACTCCGATATTGGCAGGGGAGGCCTAACCTTTTCCCCTTAATTCGTGCTCCCACCCCTCATCTGGCGACATTGGACGACTCTGCCCTCGACGTGCTCGAATCCTGCGAATGAGCCAACTACAACGTTAACGCATAATGTCGGAATTATGAAGTGAGTGGTCATCGCTTGTTTGACAGAGTCTGCGAGAATCCGAGGCGGCGCGATGGCTTTAGAGATTGCACGAACTGTGTGTTATGTGAAGCAACGTAAATCGTGTTCACGAGATGCGTGCGCACCGGTGTCGAGCATTACAAAAGCTGTGAGTCACAGCAAGATGTAAAAATAGTATCATTACTACTTTATACGTGCACGGCTAGATCTCACTTGAATTTATGTATTTGTTTCGTTCCTTTTTTTGTTTTTGTTACGGCCGTGAGAACTGGAAATCACTGAAATTAGTCATTTCACCGCTAATCACCAACGATCGTACGACTAGAGATCACATTAGTCGTATAGGTCTTGCCGTACATACACGATTATAGTTTCTTTAACTCGAAATGAAATAAAGTAATCCACGTGTAGATTGGATAGGAAAATTCTTTGTCGATCTTTAAAAATTAAGTTGTCTCGTTATATGTATCGTTGCTCAAAAAAATCGAGTTTGTTTAGGATTAATTGGTGAGTTTATCTATAACAAATGACTATAACAAACTTTAACTTTACAGCTTCGATTGCAATGGTGAGATTAGTTTCATTTTGTGGGATTGTTCGGCAATCAATATGCTAAGGAAATATCAAGGCAGAATTTATTAAAAAATGCGAGGAAGAAGAAAAAGGTGAACAGAGAAAAAATACCGGTTGGACATGTGTTAAGGATCCTGATTTAGCAAGGGTTCATGTTTTTATGCATCAGACTAGCGATTCTCTTTTTCCGAACTTTTTTCTCCTTCGAGACACGGGGATTCTCGAGGTAGCAATTAATTTAAAAAATACTTGACAATCATGAGATTCTGAAAAAACCTGTTTGCTTAAAAACAGATCTATTCGAATAAGAAACGAATAAGAAAGGAAAAGACGAATGCAAATATCATGCGAACTAAGAATGATGCGTCGTTTTATGTTCGTTATTTATTTAATCTTTTAAGCTATTGAAAAAACAGCCATAAACATAAACAGTCCGTTGATTAATCAGTCGATCGAGTTTTCTGTTCGGTCAGCAAAAATTCCAGAAACGTCCAAGATCCGCGTTGACGGCAGTTTTATGCACAACGGTGCACTATTTATTTTGCCCGATGACTCACAAATACCTATTTTCTTACATAACGAACGGAAACGATCTCGAACCGTTGTGGTAGACGCCAAAATAAAATTGATTTATGCCCAGGATGATCAATCTCGACAGCATCCGTAGAAATAGGCAGTTTAGTGGAATTCAAATTCTATTTATGATTGTATAATCAACGCCTTGTATTTTACAAATCTTTCGAGAATCAGATTTCGTAAATCTCGAGATTTCCAAGTACATACGTACAATTACTATGCACATATATCGGATATTAAAGAATCGGTCGGAATTCATTTATAATAATTCGATAATATCCTTTTATAATGATTCCCTTTTGAATTATCTCATTAAATTCGAATTAACGAAACCGTATCTTCTGATTCTTGGAATATTTGTACTATTTTAATTTGGATCTGACGAATTTATGTTATGGCCGAATGCGCAGCAAAATTTCAATCTTCTGTCGAATGGGCGATACAAAACATAATTTTGCTGCACATTGCCTCTTAATGAGGAAATATGATTAAACGAAAATCTGCTTGAGCGTGCTTCGCGATAACGCGACAGGGAACGCGTTAAAGGTTCGGTCGAAGGTTGTTGAACTCGGTTATACTGCTACGGATACGGAAAAATTACGACCAATTAAAAAAAGTCTTCGTTAGGACGTATTGTTCGATTTCTGCTTTACCTGTCGTTGATCGATCCGGATCGGTTGCTCGATATTACAAAAAGAAAAATGAAAAGTGAACAGACGGTTGCGTAATCACGGCCAATTGGCTGGAAGGTAGGCATACATACAATGTAGGCCGGCGCGGCGCGGCGCGGCGTAGCGGAAGGAAAAAATTGGGGACGATTACGCGGCACGTGGAATTACGAACAAGTCTTTCTGCGTGCTGTGACATCACCGCGGAAACAATTGCGAAGCAAACTTTGGCGATCGGTTCCCGATCGCGTTTGGGTATCACAATGCCACGACGCGACGCGACGATTGCGAGACCGATCAATCCCGATTCGGACTCGGTTGCACTTGCAAAACAATGCTGCAAGGTTCGCGTCGAGCACCGTGGCGTTCCTTTGCCTAATCGTAGGTTTGCGAAGTCACGCGATACAAGCGTTCGTACCTATGACTAATTCACGAAAGTGAAAAAAAGGTGGCATCAAGCGGGAGAACGGTGCAATAGTATCTCTTATCTGCGACCAATAGATCGCTGCGTTATTTTTTGTAATTTCATCGCGCCACGAACATGCTGGGTCTTTTAGCGACGTCTGCTGTTTACAGATCCGGAGATAGAGCAAAATGGGCTACGGAACGGAGATGGATGGCTGCGGACGGTGTATGAAGTACTCTCTTTTCTTCGTTAACTTCGTCATCTTTGTAAGCATTAGAGACTATATTTATTGAAACCGTTTTCGGTTGAACGGTTCAGCGAAAGCAAATGAAATATAAAGGCGGTTAAAGTGCCGTCATAGCAGAAATCTGAAATTATAAAAATTAGTGGAAGTTTTGCTAGATTCAGATTCCATTATTTTAGTCGATTTGAACTCTAGATAACTGAGCTTTTATAAAAGTGACTCTTCCTTATTTTGACATTGAGTTTATCATTTGAGTTTATTATTTGTCTCGTAGTATCGTAGTTGATGCAGACAATTTTTATTTTGCGTAAAAGCCTGCAGTCTGAGAATCAATAAAATTCTGGAACTACAGTATTTTCTCGATTCGTGTCGACAACACGAGTCTACCCAGGGGCATGTATGTACATGTATTATCGACTAGAAGATATTATTCGCTTCGTGGGTAGTCACGGGGTAAACCTCGCGGCAGTGGGGAGGAGGGGATTGATGGTTCTTGGACTTTTATCGAGAAAGGGGAACGTGTTTCAGCTCGGCGGAGTGGGCATAGTTGGTCTAGCGGTATGGGCTTTGCTGGACAAAGTACCATGGATCGGCGAGCTGGTGGGCAACGATCTGTTGACAGGTGCGATCTACGTTCTGCTGGCCGGCGGCGTCATCGTCGCTATTATCTCGTTTTTCGGATGCATCGGCGCGTCGCGGGAAGTCAAGTGCATGCTTCTCACGGTACGTAGAGAGCTCCCTTTCTTTCGCTCGTAGCCGAGCGCCGTTAGGATTGCCACGAGGATTCTAAATCACCGAATTCTGAACGATTTCAGTACTTTATCATCGTGTTCCTGCTGTTCGTGACGATGCTAATTGGCGGGGTCCTCGCGTACGTGTTCCGTGAGAAGTTGGTGAACACGCTGCAGAGGGAAATGTCGAGTTCGATGAGAGTTTACGATAGTCGCAAGTCTGTCAGGGAAGCATGGGACACGACGCAATCTACGGTGAGCACGTTCGAACACACCGATCGTTTAAAAACGATCTTGGCTTGGCCGCTGGCCAAGAGAACTGGTTCTTAACACGCCCTGCGTGTCCTATCGGCGATTATTTCATAATTTTTAAATCTGCTATGGTCCATGGATGACGAAGACTTTTTATTGGATCCTTCAACAGCTATTTCAATTCTGAACGAACGAGTCACCACCACTTATTATCTTATCGAATCGTTTCGTTTCAGCATTCCAATGTAAAAGAAGATTTCTGTAGATCAAGTGTTTAAGTGTCCAAGTATTTCAACAATCAATTTCATGGAAGTACTGTATCGTTATCCATTTCTCGTGGTGCTGTTCTCGCGATGTTGGAAAACTTAAACTGTTGTAATTCGAATGTATTTCTCAACCGTTTGAGAAGGATCGTGCTGAATCGCTAACAGCCTATTTAGTACAGCACACCTCGTTAACACACACTGCAAATGGCCCACGAGAAATCTTGTTTTCACGTTTCACCGTGTTCACGACATCTACGCGTAACCGAAGAGAGTTGGTATTAATTACAGTAAAAAAGTGTGCTCGAAGAATATCACTGCAACTATGCAACACCCAAAAATTTTAGTTGATCATTTTACGTGACCAAGGAACGAGAAACGAATGGAATGTTTATCAAAGTCTATGATCGCGTTGTCGCGAAGATTACATATGTACGTATCTGTGATTAACGCGTGACATTTTCCCGTTGGATTTTCAGCTTCACTGCTGCGGCGTAAACGGATGGAGAGACTGGGGAAGTCTGGGTCTGAATGTGCCGCAGAGTTGCTGTCGCGAAATTCAACCTGGCCAGGTAAAGATCAATTTGCTTGACGAGCTTGTTCTCTCGCGGATGGAAAAGTTAGTCGTCTACGGATCCGTGCATACGGATCCGGGATTCCGGTAATTAGTGATTTACCCGGTGCTCGCGTCCGGATCCTCGTCTGGATCAATTATAATCTTCAAAGTGGGAGAACGATAAATTATCCGCCTTCTCGTCGAATAATTGCCTCCGTCGCGTCTACTCCTTGTAATTAATAAGTCGTCGTAATTGATATTTGCGAGGCAAACGATTGCCTCACATTTCTATTTTCGTGCACTGTAATGTAGACACTGTGACTTGAAATTATTGTAGAATGAAATCTCACGCAACATACAACTGTTCACTCGGGAACAACAATAAGAATCTATCGTGGTCTGAAAGCATATAGAAAGTGCATTTCACTTGTAGAATAATCTGAGGAACAGTACTCGCCAATCAGAATTTCGTTTGGTTTTTTCACTTGAATATTCTGGTTACAGCAAATTAGATTATTCTGTAAAATAAATAATCTCTGTTACCGTTAATTTCTGTTAGAAAAAGAAAAGAAAAAAGAAAAAAGAAAAAAGGAAAAAGAAAAAAAGAAAAAAGAATCCAAGACTCGATTCGGTTCCGTCTACGAAGACGTAACTCGGGACAGCCGATGCTCGTAAATGATATGTAATCGTATGTGCAATAATTAAGTGGTTCACCATGTATAATTAATCGAGCGAATTAAGCGGTTATTAAAATGGTAAAGACGAGGAAAGCTCGTAATTGCGGATGATTTACAATCATGATTTACTCGGAATTCGGATCTCTCGGTTTCGCGGAACATTCTCGGTTCAGAATTACCCACGGTCGGTTCAACAGGTCTCTGTATTCGTATCAACGAACGATAACGAATTTCCAATTCGAATTTGCTTTCAAGGATGATTGGTCCGGCGCGATTTGACCGAAACAGTTTGATTCGGCAGCGAATTTCGAAATATCGACGACCTATCGATTACGTTCAGAAAAGCCGCCCCTCCGCTCTATCGCAATCTCTCGGTCAGCCTCGGCACTGTTTCGTCTCTCACGCTTTCACCGGCTCGACTTTCGGCTCGGCTCTCGGCTCGGCTCTCGGCTCGGCTCGACTCGGCTCGACTCGACTCGGCTCGGCTCGATCGACTTTCCCAAGCCGAACCGTTTCTCATGCGGTTTCTCATCGATCTGTTGCAGCGGTTCAACTGCAACGCTGGACCAGACACGGTGAATCCCTCGAATGCCTATCTCGAAGGTTGCATCAACGGAACGCGGATTTACATGCAGAAGCACGCGACGATCATGGGTGGCGCCGGTATTGCAGTCGCGTGTCTGATGGTAGGAAATAACTTTCTCTGTTTGCGGTTTAGCATAACTAGACTGCGGATCTTCGTGCAAAAGAACAACAACTCTCTGTCTGTATTTCAACTCCGAGACACCGAAGCTACAACATAGTCGTTTGCTTCTTTCCCGAGTAATCGTAATCAAATGAAAATGCTTTTATTCTATTTTCAAGTGCACGAAATCCGCAGTCTAAACGTAATAGCCCTATTTTCAGATCCTCCGTGTTACTATAAATTCTTTACGGTCAGATCGGTCTGATCTACATGCATACATTTCGATCGAATGAATGATCGTTTTCTGTATTTCAGTTAGCCTAAATTATCATCCACAACAGCAAGATGTTTTAAAGAAGACTTTCTACGATCGATTAATTGTAGAAAGAAAAATATTTTTATTTGGCGTGGTAGCCCACGTGTCGATCGGATTGTTCACGCGACAAGCATTTATAAAGATGTATTATGATTTTAAAAAATTGAAAATTTTATACTTTAATTTTGTCTAGGTAACCGGAGTGAGTTAATATACATATGTTTGAATTGGCAACGATTTGATTGCAGTTCTTCGGACTGATATTCTCGTGCGCGCTCTTCAAGATGATAGAATGACGAGGGGGTGATGCGGTCTAAAGACACCTCGGTACTTCGAGGCAAAGCTAATCAAGACCAAGTGGATGTCAACCGTCCCCGAGCGACTCATACGAATTCATAATCAACGTGTCATCATCGTCATTGAGTGTACCTAGCTGAAGTATAAAAATCAAAATGCATCTCCACGCGCATCTACACTTTCAATGTACAGTTCTCATCGTTTTGTTACATTCAGCATTACTCGGTGTACCTTTGTTTACTGTCTTTTTAACTTTCTGTAATTTATAGAGATATATAAGGTAAGCGTTCTTGTTTAAGTGTACGACGATGTATCATATACATATAATTATTGTGGTTAATACTTTGTGTACCTTCCGCGCGAAATAAATACAACGTGTACGAAGTAACCCAGTATACGCATGTGTATGCTCGAGAATTTCGTTGGAAATTTTACCAGTTTACCGTACTGATATTTACAAATTGATATTTACAAATATTTGTAAATCGTATCTCAACGAACAGATTTCGGTACGAAGTCTTTTTCATTTTTGTGTTTTACGTCGCATCGAGGCTCTTCTGGTCATTCGCGACAGCTTGTTCTACAATAATTATTCATTTATGTTTCTTCCTATGGTGGTTGTATTTTTTTGCAAATATTATTTTTCTATAGAAATTTAAGCGTAGCTTATCGGTTCTGTTTTGTCTGTATAATATTCCTAGGAGAAAACGACGACATTTTGTTTCTCGTCGACATGTATAAAATATGCTTTTTATCGATTAATCGAACGATCCATTTCTTTGTCTTAATCCCAGAAGAATCCGCAAAAAATACATAGATTTTTATTTTTCGACTACGAAACGCTCCAGAATTTTATCAGCGTGGTCCATCGTCGCTTTCCATCCATTGTTGGTACCCCAGGGACTGCAAAATGACTTTCAAAATGATTCTTGGATTCGGCAGATAAAGGATTTTATCTGTTCCATTGGCGCGGGATCGTGTTCAGTCTTCCCATGTTCACAGCAATCGATCCGGAATTTCCGACACGGCAACCGGGAAGTCTATCAAATTCCGTTTCTCATAAAGGTTTGTGCATCCGTGACAGGTATTCGATCGCAGCGCGGCCTTTAATTTCGTTTACGAAACGCCGGTGAGCCAAGAGGCGTTCCCCGGGTAATTCCCCTTTGAATACCGTATTCGGACAACCCGTCTGCGTTTACTATATCCTGCTTGTCCAATGTTGACAAGTGTAGGAAGAATTTCACTATTTATCCTGCATTCTTGAGAAAATTATATTAAAAAATCTTTAAAAGATTCATAGATTTATAAAGACCTGCAAACGTTCCTCTGACTCGTCTAGATGGATTTTTATACGAAATAAAAGTTGTCGGCATCGATTACAAGAAATGGGAATCAAACAGAAATTTAATTCTTAATTCTTTAATTATTTTGTATTTCGTCTACTCATTTTTCTCACGAATCTACAAGATCCGCAGTCTAGTTATTAACTTTTTTTAATGCTCTTGGCTAATGGAAATGTATAAATTATTTATTGCGAATAGGTGCAATTTTATGAACAACGATCGAATAGCTTCCACAAGCTCCGTCGAAATGGCGCTTATTAACGGGGCCATTGCTGCTGCTCGACAGCAACAGCGGCTCGCAGTGCCATTCTTATTACTTATCCTTTCTTCGGCGTTGTCTCGTGTTCCGTTTGAAATGGACAAAACAGAAATGTAAAGAAGGAGAAAAAAAAAACGAAACGAAACGAAACAAAACAAAACAACAATAAAAGTCTAGAAACGTGGCCACAATCTTCGGTAATGAGAGGGCGTGCATAGCATTGTTTCGGAAACAGCCAGCATGCTGCGAGCCTTCGATACAAAGACAGGGTGGACCAATCCGAACCGTATGCCGTATAGTATACAGACAACGGTGCGCGTCGATATTCCAGACGGTCATCGATAGTACAGCGGCAGCAAGAAATATTTTCCCGGCACCATCGGATAATCCTTTCTTCGATCAAGAAACAACAAAAAATTTGATCAACAGAGATTCGAACCAACTATTCGCTATTGGAAACTAATGCAGCCTACGATGAAAATGTTCGACCAGAATATCTTGATGACACTACTCGTAGAAATCAATATCTGTGAAATGTACGGTCTGAAAAAATTGATATTTCGAAAATAAAGAATCAAACGTTTTCGTTCGAGTCTTTCTTTCTTTTCGAGAAAATCTAGTTTAAGGATCCGTTTGCGTGGTTTAGAACAAGTATCGTATATCGCGGAATGTACGTATATACACCGAGTGATTGTCTGGCATTCCAACTACAGTTTACCGCTTCGAACTTTGCGAGTCAAACAACGATCCCCAGCTATATGTTTGCCCACGGCTTATTCACCCCTTTGTCATCGGGTTGCACACCTCCTTGCATTAAAGCACGACGGGTTCCAGTAATTCAGGCGCCTCGCCAAAATAAACCTGCGTCGCACTTTATCGGGTTCCTTTTTATTCTCCTTTCCTTTTAATTATCGAGCATTGGTACAGTCGTACTCGAAAACGTCAATCGGTGCACGTCGTAGCGTGGCTTTGACATCGCATCTAAATGCGTCTCCGCAACTTGTACAATTCCAATTTCAAATATACATATTAACTCTCAGTGAAAATCACCACGATTAAATAACTCGATGGTTAATAACTCTTTTCTTTTACTCGACGATTGTTGAAAGTGTCAAAACGCATTCGTGGATAATAGGAGAATCCTCGTTGAGGATTCGTCATTTTATGAAACAATACGTTCGATTCACATCGTACGAGCACACTCTGAAAGATGCAGAAGACCACGTGTGTAAGGTGGTTCCTGCCAAATTTTCCACCCCTCGAGGGCAAGCCGTACAGTCACTGGAAAAACTTTCCGGACCCCAGACAGTATGTACAATACTCCCCAAAACGTTGACGAGCATAGAATCGCTATTTCCCCAGATTATTCTCATTGTACAGTATAAAAGATGAAGCATGATTCTACTGTTTCAATCGATTGTCAAATTTGCACTTGTGATTTTTCTCACCTTTGGCTCGCTTCGAAAATATGATTTTAATCGAACAAGAGACAGAAAAGATATTTTAGATCTTTCAAATTTTGAAATTTCAAATCTCTCAACGAAGAGTAGTAATAAGGATTTGATTTGATCCCGGTGCTTAATAGCATCCGGAATGGAGTAGCCAGTTCTCGGTGGCGTGTTCTTTCTCGTAAATTAGTCTGCGAAAAATGTAAGTTTGCATGGAATTCCGCAGTCTACTTATCGAGCCACGTAATAATTATTCCATTAACAACTTTCCCCCGGTGCGGTGGCTCGGTCGCGTTCGTTACTTTCCGGTCTCGCGTGTGTCATCGTTCCGCGTCTCGACGACCTTTCTTCCCTTTCAGTTTATTCACCCCGGCGCGGCTCGGCGTGGCTCGGCTCGGCGCGGCGCGGCGCGGCGTGCGTCACCCTGCGCGCGTCTTTGCTCCGAGGCGTGACTGGCTGCCATTCAAAAGGCGTTCCGTCGACTCGTGCGTGCCGCATGATTCTCTCTATTCGAGCTTTCTTATCAGCCTCTCCTTCGTTTGCTTCCGATCTATCAATTCTGTTGGCTTGTTTGTAACGGTTGGGCACGGGCCAACGTGACCGAACAACCATGCCGTCTTTCAAATCGACCGCGTACAGTTCCGTTTATGCGAACTCGTTGAGAACCCGGCAGTTCGTACACGAGGTGCGACGAAAAAAGAAACCGGACTTGCTTGCGATGTTATCGGATAAAATTGGATGGAACGGTTCCGACAGTTCCGCGATCCCTTAACAATAACTAATATTGGTGGAAATCATTTTCTTCGTAACTCTCCAGGGAGAACGGCCTACCAGCGGTTTCTTTCTGTACCACTTTATGGTAGAAAAATGGGATTGGGATTTTTCATAGGTACATACAGCTACGTTGAAATGCCAGAATCTGCATGAGACCGTGTCGCACGTAATAATCTGATCTTGCGTAGTCGATTCTGACTTATTCGTCAGGGTCGCTATGGTGTGTAGAAGCGAAAAGGTTAAAAATAACTGTCGTATCGGTTCGATAGCATTACAGCACTCGTGGTACAGAAGGTTCTCGGTTTTGGATATTGAAAAAGGGTCCCGCTGAGAACGAGTCCGGTTGTCAGAGAAACGTATGTAGATTTTCAAGGTGGGGATGTTTCAAGGCGTATAGAGTGGTTCTTAGGGTTACCCTTCGGGGTTGTCGACAAGTAAGGCGTGAGGAGAGGGTGAAACCTTTGTAAAGAGTCTCCTAAACGAATCCTTCAAAGGGAGCGACTACTGAATAGAATTTCTTGTTTGGAGAGCTTCAGTTTTTAACTGCTTGCGTGAGAGCATTCTCACGGCCTCTTAATTACTTTTTCGGATACAGTGGGACGTAACTTGTGTGAACCGTATGAAAAGTATTTGTAAAGCGGTGGCTTCGTTTATTCACCATCCCCTGGTTAGAACCGTTACGGAACAAGTTTTTATTTCCGAAAGTATTGTGGTCCAACCACGATAACTCGACTATTTCAGAGTGTGTGTTTCAGTGATCTAAACATTATACTGTAAGATAAGCGATGTTTTACTGTATTATTTTCTAACAAATGATCGATAAATAACCGTATAAAACGGTTTCGAAGATGCAACCGGGAAATATAGGTAGTTTACACTTTAAAGGGTACAAGCCCCTGATGTAAACGAGGGTTAACGAAATTTGGAATTTTATTTGTTTGATATTAGCCTGCCACGGGATGGACGGTATGTATGCCGGCCCACATGCGCACTCGATCCGAGACGAGTTTTCACGGTGCAGCGAGCGCCGCGCCGCATCGCGCGGCGAGTGCGAGCGGGTGTCGTAATCCCACGCGCTTGTGATGCATGCGTGCGCTCATGATACTCGGCCGCGACTATTTTCTCCGCCGAATAAGCTCGGTATACGCGCACACGGTGAACCATTCCCGCGCGTTGCCACAAAGGGCCCCCTCGGACAATGACGAATGAATCGCAACACACCAACCGGGATAATGCCACTCGTCCCGCGGTCCGATCTCCACGAGTACCCACGTACAGTCTGCTTCCCTCCATTCTTTTCTCCCCGGTGTCTTCCACACGCGCACCTACTTCGGGAAAAACTGAACCTCGTTTTCGTTATTCAGCCGCGAACGCGAACGCAAACGCGCGCCACCGTCATCCGTAAAACTGCCGTCCCTGTATATATGTATGCATGTATCGCTCTGTGTGTATCTAGCCAACTCGCTCGACGCGATATTACCTTTTCCATCAGGCGCTGGGAAACGCGATCAACAGATTCGCTGCGATTCGCCGCAAAATGATGCTCTAGAACGTACCGCATGCATGGTGCACGCTGTAAAGCACGATTCGAACGAGAACACGTACCAAATTGTTCAATTCATTTCCATTATTAGGTGTAAAAGTACATTCTTATTCAAGAGATTTTTGATATATATATAAAAGAGTTAGTTAAATTAAAAGAGTTACATTCAGCAACCCTTATCATATATCGTTATTACGATTCAATTATTGCTTTATAATTATTCCAAGATGACAAGATACGTGTGCCTTGTTCTTCGAGATATTTGGACTTTTGAGTTTGATTTGGTTAGCAAAACATTTTATCGTGATAACATATAAATACGTCTCATACATGTAATATGTATTTTAATTATTTAAAGAGTTTTTTCTTTTTCACTTTATTCTATAATTATTAATGATCTCATTCGCTTTTTGACACGTACACACATATTTTGTCGGTCAGAATCGTTGGCTACACGCAAATTTTTGCGTATCCGAAGAACTGCATCCTCGAGACTGAAACTGCTGGTACATAGCTTCGGGGTGTAGACAGAATACGGGTTGTATACGGCCTCTTGAGAAATTGTTCCGACGTTTCGTAACTAACGTGTCCTCGGGTGAGGTAGTGATATATTTTTCAGACGCGTGACGAAGACTGCGTTGCCATGATCTACACCCGGAAGCTAGTAAAAGTTAGCCTTTGTCGTTGCTAAAACGATCGTACTGCTCCACCGATTACTATGCTACCATGCTATGGATTTCTATGTAACATAAAAACTTTCCGAGCGAATTGTAAGAAACAGAAATTCAGTCGAAATTGACTTTTTCGTTTAATAACTTTGATAAGTTGATAATAGTGTACGGTTGGTCCCCGAGAGTTTGAATAATTCTAAAACAATATGCAGAAGATTGTAATAATAACGATACCTAAAATCTCTCTGTCTTATAACAAACATTGCTAGATTATGTATTGTTTAAAAATTGTATGGCGTTTCAGAGATCGACAGTGTTTATACTAATGAAAAACACACACACACAGAATGAAGCACAATGAGCTTTATTTTATTTTACAATTGGTTGGAATTCTGTTTCCTCGAGAAAGGACAACTCGAGTTGTTTGATCCAAGTTCAGATTGAACGACTAAAATATTGTTTTACTCCAACACCTGCTGGAAAACGTTGACCCTTTAATCCGAGTTTAATTTTCAAAGAAAGGAAACGCGGCCAGAGTCGAATCACGAGAGTAATGAGAACGGTTAAGCGTAGCAACCCCTTTTTGCAGCGGAAAGGTCGTTATACCGACTGATGTGCGAGTGGGAGCAATTCCATACTAGAAGCAGCACGTAGACACGCGATTTGCGAAAATACAAAGTGTCTGTGTATAGCCTCGCATATCGCGCATATTCAACGGTCTTGCGAAGCGTCTACTATAAATTCATTATTATTAAATCCGCCGTTTTAACGGGCTCGGTGGTTTCTAGCGTCGAAGGTGGCCGAACGTTCCCGAATAAAATCGACAATACCCTTAAAGAACAAACGAATGTTATAAAATGATTGAAATCTTGGATTCGGTGTTGCACATTGTAGAAATGTAGTAAACGTATCGCAATCGATAGATGTAGAGAGTCGATTCCACCGACTCTCGAGAGTCAGTCGGTTGTTCATACCGATGGAAAATATGGAATCCAGCGATTCGAGTGCTGCCTCCTCTGCAACCGTTGTGACAAGTGGCTCGAACTTCTGCAAGAGTTCCAGCCCCCTTGTACTCTATACTAATAGGATATTCCGAAGTGACTCTTCGGTCATAAAGTGCGTTCTCGCGAATTCGCATTACCAGAATCCAAAAGTCCTCTGGCACGATATCGACCTACAAGATAACATTCTTAAATCGAGACGAAAAAACTGCAACGATGAATATGAAATTCGTTGAAAACACATGGAGAAATGTTCCCCGTGGATCTTTCACGATGCTCGGACTGTGGAAACAAGAATTTTTAATTAGCCACCGTTTCCCGAAGAGATTCGCATGTCCGAGTACCTTGAAAATTGGATTTCGTAGGTGGTTGGACCTTTCGACGTTTCCAGCGCAGCGGCGGTGCGATGTGACTTTTGCTTTTTGTTGGTTTTATTGGCACAGTTTCCGTGCCGCTGACATCGCTTCGTCGAAGACGGTGCGACGACGCGCGACGAGACGGTGGGTAGAGAAACGGAAACGCGAAGCGTAGGGCGTAGGGATACAGGGATACAGAGATACAGGGATACAGGGACGAACGAAGGGAAATACCGAGAGCAGAGGAGATATCTGGGTATTGATTTCGTCTCGAGCATTAAATCCGAATAGGCCGGAACTTGGGGGAGTCGTCCAGGTGAAACCGAGGGAACACCGAGCACTTCGGCCCGGGAGCTGTCAGCCGACGCGCTCCGCTCGCAAATTAAATTCTACTCGAACTCGGGAGCCGGCCACGAGTACGAGTAGGCCAATGCAATTGCCCTGAGACCGAACTATTATGCAACGCTAATATCGTCCCCGCGTTTGCATCATGCAGCCATTGTTGGCGACGAGACGCTCCGGTGTACGCGCCGCTTTGCAATACGCGTTGCACCGACATTTTACACCGGAATATGCGGCAATGGGCGGATCAGGTAGGTTAAATAGAAGCAATTATGTCTTTTTAAACGGCGACACCGAGGATTATGGATTCTCGTTCCAGTTCGGTCGCCTCGCCTCGCCTCGCCTCGCCTCGCCTCGGTGTCTTCGCCTTCTCGATTCTGCACAAGACGCAACTTCGTGTCTTCGTGTTCGTGAATTCGATTTATGTAGCATATAGAAGATGCTGCGAGTAATACAGTCGAGGACAAAAAGATAAGGTCAATGAAATTTCGGGTACTTGCAATCATGTAGAATACATAAATCACCCGTGTCGTACAAAGAACAAACAGAAAACTATCCTCCATCCTACAGTACTAACTCGAACAAAGCATAAAAGTTAAACACCACAGTTTCCCAACAAAGTACACACATCGCAAGCAAATCAATGAGTTAATCGACCGGATGAAGGGAGAGTCGAGTCCCGGAGCAAACATCGAGATTTAATTCGCTGCGATCAGTTTTCGGCTATGACTGGCTCGGCGCGGCGCGGCGCGACGCGGCGCGATGCAGCCTATCAATTAATCGAACAAATTCCGGTCAAAATGTTTTTTTGCGAAAGCGGCGGTCTTGTCAAATATTTGCGTCGCGCCGTTACTCGCGAATGGAAAAAGGCGCGGAACACGGTAGCGAATCCGTTCTGCAGGGTCCGTCTGAAAAAATGCATTCGAGTCCGTCGTCGTCCGGTGGTCACAAATCCCCAAAATGTCATTTAGACTGGTTGAAAATAATGCAACAGCACTTTTCAATTCTTCCGATGTCTTGACTGTATTTATTTTGTCACGAATGCATAAAATTCGTCTGGTTATAAATTCGAAATAGTCCGAACATTTAGGAATGTATAAATTTCATTGATTCGACTATTTAATTTTTCTCCAGGTTTCGGTGGCACTTCGGTCCACCGTGCGCGGTGGTGCGTTCCCGTTCGATGGAACGTTCGTCTCGCGGGGCGGAAAGTGGAGCAGAGCTCGTCTCGAGACTCCACAAGAGTCAGAGACTGACCGGGAAAAGCAAAGACCGAGGAACAACGGAGATGACGGGATTAAATGGAAAAGGAAGTAATAACGAGGGGGCTGGGTGGCTCGGAGGAAACCGTCTCTGTGACCTCTCTCGAATCTCTCTTCCCTCTTCTCTCTTCTCTCTTCTCTCTTCTCTCTTCTCTCTTCTCTCCCTCCTTCTCTTCCCCTCTTTCTGTCGATCTTTGCCTTCTCTTACCAGGAGCCACGGGAAACGAAGGGCGATTCGCTCGACGAACGAGTCCAGAGGACATATGTCATCGCACGGAAAAATCTGGGATTACACGGGGCCGGGTGCAAACAGAGTTCTTTGAAGACACAGCCCCATCTTTTCATTCGGTTCCTTGTTACGTCGACTGGAATTCGGACAAAGAGGAGCCTAGCAACGGCGGAATTATTTATACGCAGGGATGGAGAAGTAGAAGATTGAGAAAATTATACCGTTCGAAGCTGAGCTTACATTTTTAAGCGAACAAGCTGTTACGCGAACGAGACAGCGAAGACGTTGAAAGGAAATTGGAGAGCATCGAGAACCTGAGCTTCGGCCGATGTAGGGATCATCCGAAACTGTAGTTTCCGAGAAAATTCTGATTCGCTTGTTCACCGGGACGGATCAACGAGTTTTCTGGTTGACTGTAAGATCTCGGGATAATTAAAATAAAATTGATGAATAAAGATGTGAATCGATCTGGCCATGGTTGCCATAAAATCGCCGAATGCATTCGCATTTGAACCGACGAGATTCGAAGACGAACAAGAGATCGTTGGTAGGAGAGTTCAGAATCAGGTTTTCAATCAAGGACCGAGGAACATGGGTAGAAAGATTTATCTAGCCACGATTCGTCTACGCGATTCGAGCCGAACAAACACGGTCGAAGGAAATATTTTGGATGGAAGCAACCTGCGCCGAGATTCGTTTACCGATCCGACCAGCGTATCGGCACGGTGCGCCAAGTGTTGGCTCACGCTCGACCAGGTTACCGCACAGGTGAAAAGCCAGAGGAAAAGGGCGGATCGTTTTATAACCGATTACATGATAGACGGCAGACACGCCGGGAGGAAAACATATTTGCGTGGTTTCGCTGTATCGCGATGCTGTAACCGCGTCCGACGCCTACAAGAAAGTTATTATAAAGTTCAGTGCGCGCACGCGTGTCTCGTCTCCAAAACGAGAGGCGACGATGAAACAGAAAAAAGGTGGAAGGAAAAGAATCGCGTAAATCGCGTAAGTCGCGATGAAATACATCATCCCCATTAATCTTAATAACGTCCTGCCGTTAAAGTAGGACTCGAACGAATAGTAGTCGAATTAATCGTTCGGGAGCCAAGGGCCGAGAAAATATTTGTTTCCGAACGTACCGTTGGTGCTCGAAAAGAATAAATGTTGGAATTGCTTTATGCATTTCTTCGTTTGATCGGTATTCTCTGTCCAGCGGATTTTCTTGTTGCCCTGGTCGATGATCGCTGCTTTTCAATTCGAAAGCATTTAAAAAGATTAATGGCACGAGTAAACCGATTCGATCTGTGTGAAAGAGAATTTCAATTCGGTCATCGATGGTTTGGAATTTTAAAGGGCAAATGTTAATCGAATATACTGTCCCATTTGTAAAATAACTTGATAACCGACGACTACGCTACGCGGATTTTATGCGTTTATGAGAAAAGCGAGTAGGCGTGTAGCACAAAGTAGTAAAACCGGCGATTATTTTATAATATTTATTTGAAAGTCTGTAGGCCATGAGTTTTCGAAAATTACCTGTAAAACTGCGAATGACTACAAGTAGCAAATACGAAGTTCCTTTAGCTTCTTTGGAACATTCTGGGTTTTAGCAGAAAGCTGAAAGTAGCCGTCGTATCTTGATAAAAAAGCAAAATAATAAGAAACAGATTACGGTACTATATGTCTCCTTGGAAACCATGCAATATTTGTTTGAAAAGTATTTTACGATAATTACGAGTTTTTCGAAAAAATTGTTTCATCTACTTACACAGAGGTCTAGTGTATTCAGACGTTATGGCAGTACACATTTTTATGCCTCGGATCTAAATAAATTTCTAAATATCCAGGAGAGTAAGAATCTAGAACGATCGTTTTGTCAACGAGATCGTATAAAAATGTTTAAAGACGACGAAGAAAAGCTAAACACCCTATAATCCCTCCCTACCACCGCTCGAAAATCCTGCCACGCCCAAGCTGCTCAATCAATCCGCATGGGGCAGGAAAGTTCGCGGGGATTCTCGTAAGAAAAAAAGAATTTCGGAAAATCCAGATCGTAACCGTGACGGATGTACAGGTCGTACGGTCGTGATCGATCTCGAAGAGCTGATCGACCGGGGGGCCATGTGAATGGAACCTTAGGTACCCTGGCAGCACCTGGTTGTAAACGCGCCAAAGCCGGGTAGACCGTCTGTTCTGTCAATCCCCACCATGGCTCGCAGCTACTGGAGCTCCTCCAGTGCACCACCACCACCACCACCACCACCACCACCAGCAGGCTCTACCACTGGCACTGGGCCTGGCACTGGCACCGGCACCGGCATCACCACCGGCAACAGCGAGAGTCTCTCTCCTCGTACCGTCACCACTACCACGTACCCGTCGCCACCACCACCACCCGGCGACTCCACCACCATCGTCGTCGGGCCACTACCATGGAAACCGACGAATGCGCATTCTGACTTCAGTTCAGCCGTCGGTTTCAACCTGCCAAGTTGTGCAGGTGTTGGCGAACGGCTGTCGGCATCCACGGACGAGTTCTCCGCGGGTATTCCTCCCACGGCACGGCACGGCACGGCACGACACGGCACTGCACGGCACTGCACTGCACGGGTCGGGTGATACACGGTCGTCGGGCATCGTCGTTCGAAAGGTTCGCACGGGTGCTGCTGGTTCGGTGGAGCAAACTCGATAGGAGGGTCTTCTCTCCTCCCCCTTCCTCCGTGCGAGGTGGATTGCTCGCGAGGCCTTGTTTGTGCGTTTTCCGCGTGGAAAAGGGTTGGAAACGGGTTGGAAGCGGTTCGAGGATCACGGCGGGAAAACGGGCGAGTGTTAAAAAGCCGTGCTGCCACAGAAGCGCTGCGATTTATGGAACCACCCCATGGATAATAACATGTCGACTGCCGCCTTCATGCACCGGTATGGGAACAAACACTTTTAAGATCGATACTCCTCTACCCTTGTCCCCCGTCCCCCGTCTCCCTCGCCATCACCCGCACCCTAGATTGTTACCGTGACCCGTGACCCGTGACCCATCCCTCCTCGACCGTCCTCCACGGATTTCCACGCCTCGTGCACGCTGTTTTCTCTACGTCCTTCTTGGCCAACGTATCTACTCTCCGGAAATTCTGCCCGAAAACGCTCGCGGGTTCCGATCGATCGGCCGGTTTGTTGCTATGCAGCGGACCACCTCGGGATTCGTATATCGTGCGAGGGACGTCGATGTCGCGGTGGCTCTTCCAAGGGCTAGCGCACCGTGCCCGATTGCCAGATACGCGCCTAACCGTGTTTCGTTTTTGTCGAATGTTTGTTCACGGAACGCCGCTTCGCACCGCGCCGCGCCGCGCCGCGTCGCGCCGGCACAGAAACCCGGCGGCCACTTCCTGTGCCTCGAATCGATTTCACGGGCTTTCAAAATTGCTTCCGTGCGATCGACCGGCTCCGTGGCTCTCCCGGCCGTGTGCGACTCGGTTAAAAAGAAATAAAAAAGAAGAAGATGGTCAAACACGTCTGGCCACTTTGTTGAAATACTGCAGGACCGATAAATGGCTTCGAAATGGAATTATCTTTTCTCGTTTGTCGAGGGAGCAGCGTCCGCGCGACGCGACGCGGCGCGACACGACGGTGTTCGAGGACGGGTAAATTGATCGAATCTTCGAGTCCGCGGAGGACGGGAGAATTACCGACTCGTTGCGTGTGATCGATAAGGCTACTCCGGTGCAAATTGTGTTCCGAACACGTTTACACGCTTATGAAAGAGCTGGCAACAATGGGATTCGTTGCGGCAATAGACGCCCCTAATAGACGGCTGCTACGAAACAATTCGCTTCTAGAGTACGATTTCATGTCCCGCGGTTATCGTCCCCGTTTCAAAGTCCGGCCAGGCATCCTTGACCGCTCGGAACTCATCGCGCCAGGCGTTTCCATCCGCACCGCTGCCGTTGTCGCCGCCGTCGCCGTCGCCGTCGTCGCCGCCGCGACGCCCAAATTTTGAAGCGATCGACGCGGCTCAACGGAAACTGATCGTGTCTTGACACCGTCTCTCGTGCGTTCTCGATTGCAAATTTTACCTTTCGCGAAGGATATTTAGTAACTGCGATCCTTTTTCAGCTCGATTTTGTTACCCACTCTACTCCAGCGCTTCAAAGTATTGATCCGTGTTTTGCAATAATTATTTGTTTAACGCTAGATTTACGGGGTTCTAGTATTTTTCATCTACGATTACCGAGATTGTAAAGATCCATGAGGAATTATTCAACTAATTGATTTCTTTGCCTATATACTGGATTGAAAAGAGAGTTTATAGCGTTTTTAAATTAAAATTCAAAGATAAAATTAACACATTTGTTTATAGGTTTATTCGATAACATGACAAGTTACCAGAAAAATGGCAGAAAGTGCTCGAACGGAATGGTAGATATGTTACCGAATAACTCTATGAATAAATATCTTAATTTTATCTTTGAATTTTCATTTAAAAATCTTACGAACTTTAAAACATATTCCTTTATCTGTTCTGATAAGAACTTTGTTAAAAAAGTTCGCGTATAATAGATTCTATCAGGACTTGTTAAAAAGATTCATTTCTTTTCGTGCCGTGGTTAAAACTGATTTCAGGATAAAACCAAGCTGATATCAAAATATAAGATAGGTATTTATTGTGAAGTGGAATAGGCGGATAGGCGGCCAAGTGGGAAGAACGTTTTCGAACGTTGTGGAAGATTTCAGTATAGGAGGACGCGTGCCGGTAATACCGAGACTTTTCTAGACGGTATTCTATTAACCTGCATTTTCACGAGCGCGTCACCTGTTCAGCTCCCCCAGAACGACACGGTGTCGAATCGGACCAGCCCGCTTTCCTTGAACCTGCGGATACCGCAGCCATTGACCGCGGCTTCGCTCCGTAACGAAAGGACCCGAGTGCAGTCATTCTCTATTTCTCCTCCCCGCCTCTCTCTCTCTCTCTCTCTCTCTCTCTCTCTCTCTCTCTCTCTTTCTCTCTCTCTCTCACTCACTCTGCCCCTCTCTTTCTCCCACTGCGCTGTCTCTTCGTGCCTATCTTCGCGGTCGGTGTCCCTGGCTCATTTGAATATCAGAATGACGCACCCGATTTATCGAAGGCCATGAAAAATCATTACGAATAAACCCTCTGGAACCCGTATGTCTTAGGTTATCGGGCTTCTTTGCCAACGACCAAGGCCACATTTCATTGCAGTTTACCTTTTTTTCACCACAAATTCCCACTATTTTTCTGTAACCCCCTTCCTCCCCGTTATGAAAGTTATGTGTCGTGGTGCGCGTAACTCGTCTTTGTATTTAACTATCGCGCTGCGAACGTTCGTGAAAAGTCTCATCTCACGGAGACCGAACGCGCACGAACAGAACTGAAACTCGTTTCTTCGATGACTTTCTTCGAGTGGAAATAAAGTGAGATGATTAAGTTGTATTATGACTGTCGTCTGGGCGTGGATTTAGCTGGCTGTGGGACTTTATGGAAGTTTACATTCTTGTAGGCCGGTTCGAAGAAGTCTTTTTCTTTTTTTTTCTTTTTCTTTTTTTTTTGGTTCCTTTGCGTATGGTTTCAGTGAAATGAAATTTTTCATTGTTTTATTCTTTGATGACATTCATAAGCTACAAACGTATAAAGCTCCACGCTGCAATTGCCATTCGAAGATTATAAAAGCAAATATCAGAACCGCTGGTAGATGCAGGACGAATAGCTTCCTTTCGTCGTTAGTGAATTTTGTTTATTTTGTAGTAAGCACAAAAACATGCTTAACATGGGCACGATCACGAGAACAGGAAATTAAAGAAACTTGTCATCTGATTAAATGACCTCATTAGATGCAGAACATTAGCGTATAGCTTCTTCTCTCTCACGATCGAACCATGCGTTTATAGTGAATTATTATTCAATAAATTAATCTCTTTGGAAGTCTATCACGATACGAATCGCTAAAAACCTGAACACCTGTTACCATCACTCTGTTACTATTACAATTTATTAATTTTTTCTCCAGTGAGGAAGTAAATAATCTCGTCGTAAATATTGAATGCACATCGAAATGACTGTGGAATAACACCAGGAAAACTATTCAATTGACGATAATATCGCTCGGTATGAATCGAAAGTAAAAAATGCAAATTGAAATTGCTACAAGAAGCTGCTTTCTCTCCGAGAAATCAACGAGGCTGGAATTTATATACTAATAGCGTTTTTAATTTGCATTTACATGAGTTTCGTTGACACATACTTTCGACCTACGTAGAAAAATGCGATTTTATTGTCGATCCAATAGTGTTCCTCGTAAGAGAATCAGACACGACCGACGACCGACGACCGACGACCGACGACCGACGACCCAGTTAATCCGATAAGTCGACTATTCCTTGAAGGTTCAGGTTCCCAAAACTGTGCTACGAAGTCGTTGCTCTTGATCAATTTCATCCGCGGAGGCTCTCCACCGCGCCGCAGACAAATCCGTGCTTCAAACTTCTCAAGAGTCTTTCCAACGAACAGTTACGGCCCGGTCGAAATCACGTTGCGATAAAACCTAAGCGGATTCGTCGAAACAAAAATAGGAAAAACTTTGTGCTACGAAGTTCGCTATCGGGTCTATTCGCCGTTTACACGAAAGTTTCGACGAGTTCGCGAAAGAGAGCTCGGCTATCGATCCGTCGCGGAAAGCAGATTCGCCGGATTCGGAGAAAGCTGTGGCAATTTTACAAATGAGAAGATCAAGGGGAGCATGGTGGCAAAGCGAAGACATCTCGCGGAAAATCTTCGGGGTCTCTAACCAACGAGAAATCTCTTGGAACGGATGCGATAACACGATAGAGGGAAGTCGCGAGACCGAACAAAGAGAAGAATCGCGCGAGCAGTATTAAAACTCGCGAGGAGAACACGCCCTGCTAACGTTCGGCTCGAATCGTGCCTTCTCCGACCGCTTCGAGCAACACGCTAAAATTCCGTACTCTCTCCTCTCTCTCTCTCTCTTCTATCTCTTCTCTCTTCCTCTGTCTTTCTCTAAAAGGCCGTGGATTATATAACGAGGAGGAGAGACATTGGGAATAGAGGGAATAGGAGGGTTGCACATAGAGACAACGGTGAGGAATATTTGAATCGATAACGCGAAACGCTTGGCGCTCCTTGGTTCCGGTGGCCGGCCTGTGCCCGCTTAGTCATTCGACATTAATTCCAGTCGCGTTACCCCTCATGGGGGAAACGGGATCGAGTTCTACCAGTGGGTTGTTGCGTTGTTCAATCTAGAACCCAGAACCAGATTTTAGTTAGTCCACGCGGTCGACGCCGTGGCGACTGTTTTGCTTCTGGTCTCGTGCCTGGCGAATTCCTTTCGGCGAACCCAGTCAATTACACGGTTATTACAGTTTCGAGTTAATACGCTGCTCTACGAGAACCTAACAATGCCGAATAGAATCAGCGTGGATGAGATATTTGAGAGCTGCGCGCCTGGCTGATCAGATGTTATTGTGATTGCAAGAATTGCGTTTTTTGGGCTTGAGAGCTAGAGCCAATTTCTGCCGTTTCAACCCCTTGCCGTGAAATATGCTTCGTGGTTGCTGCTTTGCTTCCGATAGTTTCGCAGGGAAGAAAGAAAATTTCTATTTATCGTATGACTACACGTACTGTAATGTTATTCCAAGAAAAAACATTTTCACGAGTCCCTCCCACAATCGTAATCTTTACGCGCGCTTTACGTATCGACTCAAGTACAAGAAAGAATCGATTTTGCCAAGTTGATAAGACTGGTTATCTCTTTAATTTTAGCTACATTGTCTTACCATTTTATTCGATTCTATTTTTAATTTACCCTGTGCCGGAGAAGATGTAATGTTAACACATAAAGATTGTATACTTCTTTTATATAAAAGCGATGATAAATTATGTAGGAAGACAGTTTTATATGCTGGGCAAGTCTATAAAATCACCTAATCCACGGTCCGTAATCCTGACGTATGATAATGATCTCGTGAAAAACAGGCTTAGGTCAGTTTGGCTCTCGGATACAGGTTTTAGAAGCTTGATTAATGTACCGCATTCTGCATAGATAATGACAATTTTAAGAGAAAAGTTACTAGGTCACTCTTAGTCAAGAATATTCGTTCCAGCGGTTCAATGATCCTGATTGTTTTTCAAATTAACAAAACTATATTTATTTAATATACCTACGTATCTATTCTACGTAAATTTAGAGAATTTGGACGAAGTAAAAATTTCCTAACTGCACAAACCTTCAAGTTCCAAATAAAACCTTATAAAACATGATGAAACTTGTTGAAATATTCGCGTACTATACTGCACATTAAACTAACAGAATCGAGTAGTAAAAGTGCGCGCGAGACACGTTGCAGTGAATCTCTCGAGAGTAGGGAGCGAAATAATTAATTAAGCTTTTACTTTCTCGTATACACGGTGAGCGATCGGTGAACTATGCGACACTAACACGCTAAAAAAAAAACAGACCAATTCCCTTGGACCAAGTTTTCTGTACGTATAGAGGCCACGCGCGCGAACATATGCACATGGCTGCGGCTCCCTTATCTTTCACCCCTCCTTGCTTTATTGGAAGTGCAAGTTCGTGTTTGAATCAGTGGAGAATGGCACGGCGGGAACGCTGCATCATCGCGTGTCGCGCAAAAGCGAACCGCGGAAGATCAATTCGTCTGCCAGGATACGCGCGCGTTGCTATCCGATTACGATCCAGGCTCGCCATCGCGAAAATATCTGGCCAACCATCCTGGATCGCTTGTTACGCCGTTTCTTTCACCTCTCAGTCTTCTGCTACGACGAGTAAGCGTTACTCGTGGAATAACATTAATTGCTATTAACATTCAAATGTTCGTGGAAGCTAAAACGTACTCGTGATTTTCAAATATTTCGAGGACAAAATAGAAAATGAAGAAATGATTATTTAAAAATATTTTTTGTTAAATTTCTCTGATAATTCTTATATAGAATCGTGACGAGTAGGGAACACTAGTCCCGATTTACCAAAGACATTGGACAATCACAAAAATACATATACGAATGTTATCGAGGTTCTTGTCAAAATGGGGAGTATTGCCTAGGCCTGGTAGCACATATTCGCCTACTCGACGCGACCCTAAGCCAATGTAATAAAATCGTTCATCTGTGACTTTATGCAGCTAGATTGGCGATTCGTCACGCCATGGATCGGTTCGGCGGTGATTTCGAATGCGATCCACGCGCGGACCCGTTGTTTTATGTCTTCTTCGCGCGATGCTACAGCTAACCGAGGCAGCTTTGGCCGTGATCGAGCCTCCGATACGACCGTTCGAATGGCCGCTGGTATTTCGCGCAACGAAAAGAAGAAAAACAGCGGATGGCGAGGCGGTGCGAGTGTTTCTCTGGAGAAAACGCGATTACCAGGAATTTATCGACGTTCGTTTCGCTCGCTTCCGCCGCGCCGCGCCGCGCCGCGCGTATCGTCGCGTCGCCAGGCGATCGTGTGTCACGTCGAATTCCACGGATGCGGACGGCTGACGGGGGAAAATGGCTAAAAACTGAAAACTAAAAACGCCGTTCCGACCGTGCGTGGTCGGCACGGGGAGCGTTGCATCGGAGGAAAAGCGTGTTCTATCCTGACCGTCCGGAGGGACAGTTACTTTTCGATGACAATGGATTTCGAAGGGGCTTGGGCCGTACCGCGTCGACCTACATCCGAGATCCTCCGGCTAATGAATCATGCATGAGCGCTTTCGAGGTTTCGTTTAAAAGGAAATAGCGTGAAAGAAAAATGTTCAGCTTGGGACTCTTTGGAGTTTCGTCGACAGGTAGACTAAAGGTAGAACTTGTTGAAATTCAGAAATATGATTTTCCTTGTTACCGGAACAATTGGCGAACGTTAGAAAGCTATATAATTGTGAGAACTAATTATAAACTTTACGAGGATGATGTTTGAAAATTCGAGAGAAGAATATCCAAGTGAAAGCAAAAATTGAGTTCCACAATTTTAATCCTTATGAGAGTTGGAAAATCTCGAGCTCTTCGTGAGTCTTCCTCGGACACCGGGGTCTACAGGAGTTCGAAATCGGACAGGGGAAAAGTATGAAAGTCCAGTCCTGAATCCTCTATTTTTCATGAAACCGGAGTTCAAAAATTCCAATTCGGTGGCAAAAAAAAAGTGTTGTAGATCGTAGCAGAAGATGTATAGAGAGATAACTCGCTGGTGCTTTTCACAAACTCCACTGAAATAGAAAATTGGAGAAGAAGTCCGGTTTGTAATTACCTGGCCCTCGTAGAAACGAAAGTTTCGTGGTTTTTTGGTGGCAGACGAAAAGACTGAACGTCAAAGTCTGATCGACGGTTGAAGAGCATTGTCTAACTGGAGCAGTCGATGCAGAAAAAACGAAAAGGGAACGAGAATAGCTCGGCAACCGGTCGTCCTCTCTACTTCTCCAAGATAAGCGTGACACTTTGCGAGAAAGAATAAGGCCATAGACGCGCGCGCGACTAGTCGTATTAGGCCGGCGCGGCGCGGCGCGGCGAGGCGAGGCGAGACGCGATGCGTTGCTCGCGTTGTTAGAAGTGCATTCACACGCGACCATGCGACCGGCTGCGCTGGCTGTGCCGCGAGTGCAGCGGGATGCGCTCGATAGGTGCGTGCAGACTAGACGGTTAGCGCTGGCAGAGAGCCCTCCGTTCCACCGTATCCGTGACAGGGAGCCACGGGACGTGCCCGGTAACGGAGAGCTGCAAAGTGAAACTCGTCGAAGGTTTCCTATAGGGTTACACGACCATCCATAAGAGAGTGTTTCCACTGTCCTGTCCGCCTGCCCCTGGCCCGACTCTTGCTTGCAGCTTGTGCCTGTGCCTGTGCCTGTGCCCGCTCCTGCCCCTGCCCCTGCCTCTGCCCATGCCTCTGCCTGCTCGCCTGCCCCCTTTTACGCCACACCGAAACGAGTTTTACTCGTTGCACGATATCGGTTACCGGCAAGTCGAGCATTTATTACTCACATGGAACCCGGAAGATCGATCGAACGGAAGTGGCCCACGAACTTGAACCGTGTCACGCTGGATGGACCGCTCGGATCTCGGCTTCGATCTCGACGGGACTCTCACGATCAATTTTACCGAAATCTTCGAAGCTCGCCGCATTCTGGTCTTGGCGAGCTGATCGAGAGCTACCGATTTTCCTAGATACCAGCCAGAGTTGCACACGGTTCTGAAGATGACTGTTTAATCTAGGACGCCGAGAATTCGGACTATTTTGACTTTAGATCCAAAGTTGTTAACGTCTTGTACAAATTCTAATTTTTCGGCAGCTGGTTTAAATCCGGTTCTGCTGTGAAAGCTCTGAAAGCAGCGCCAAACATTGGAAATAAAAGATGTGTGTGCAAGAAAGTATGTTTATTAATTTTCGGCTGCATATTCGGAACAATTTCTCTAGGTTCTGTAACTATCCGGTGAGATGGCGTTTCCATTGCAAAACAGTAATATAAAACGACTGGGAGTAGAAGTGAAATTCTCAAGAACTTTTCTTATGGTAATTTGTAAAAAGATCACTATATTTATTACTTATGAATGATTCAATGACTCCCGTAGAATTGCTAAGGACGCGCTTAATATATTATTAAGCATAATAAGAGTCGCGATAACGAGCCTAATAATTCTTACAAGAGCGAACAGGCTTGATTAAAGCTAAGAAATCGATGTAGAAGCGAGTTAATTACACAGGAACTAGATCTGCTCTATCAAAGTAAATTTTCAGACCTACTTGCACGACCTCTTTCACTCGTTTCAACAGCTCAAGTAGAATTCTCTTCAACCAAATTGTTATGTTTCTCTAAATAATTTCACTACAATTACATCTGAACAGTGACTCTCTTCGAAAATCTTGATACGAGATTTCTCAATGGAATCAATCGTTCGATCAATCTTTACTATTTACAAAAATTAGTCGTCTTCCGACATATTTTTCTGACTGTGAAATTTCATCCAAATTGGTTCAGTTTGTTATTACTAAAAAATACAATGTTGAAGACATACCAATTTTGAAAACTCGATTTTTTTATTTTACCAAAGATATGTAGCCCTAACCCAACAACAATGGTCCATCGGTTCGTTAAACAGGGAAAGATGGTTCAATTTTAACTGCGCCCAGCAATTATCGTAATGGGGTAACTTCGCGACGAGTGTCCTCGCAGCAATTTTTTTTTAATTGTCCGCAGAATGGACGGACTCGTGAATGGCCGAGACACATGAACGAGAGAGGATGTTCGCATCAAGGAAACTTTTTCAATAGCGTAGTCTCGATTATCCGGGAGAGGAAGAGGGAGAGGGGAGAGAGAGAGAGAGAGAGAGAGAGAGAGAGAGAGAGAACGCGT
This sequence comes from Halictus ligatus, assembly GCA_028454255.1. NCBI lineage: Eukaryota > Metazoa > Arthropoda > Insecta > Hymenoptera > Halictidae > Halictus > Halictus ligatus. The sequence continues at coordinate 82,429 of CM052131.1, forward strand.
GGCGATATATGTATCGGTTTTGCGTCTCGTACCGAATCGAAACTTGTTCTACTAGTCGGTCGTAATGGAATACCGGTGAATCGAGCCGTTCGCTACTTACGCGGAACCCGGAAGATCGATTGGACGGAACTGGTGCATGTAACATCGACCCTTTCCTGATAAACGGTGAGACAGTAATTAATTGTGTCAAGCGTGTACCTCATTGATTTCATGTTTCTGTCTAGCCTGGGGTCCGCCGAGTTTCCAATTTTAACGTAAACGATCCTACGATATAATCCAAGTCGAAATAATTAACTCGAACAGGTGATCTAGAATTGACCTCTTTGATCGCTCATTAGACACACTCGGATATATACATAGCTGTGGACTCCAATACTTCTCCCGAAGCTATTTTCAGAAACTAAATCAATCAGAATTTTATGGAATTTTCGCTATCGATACAATAAACGAAACGTGTTTCGTATTGTTTATACCATCCATTCGATGCCAAGCTAAATCTGTACTATTAAACACGTTAAAGAAGAAACTGAATGTCTACTTCATTCCTGTTTGTTGGAATTAATGTAGAACATTTTTATTCCGGGTAAAGATCCGCTGTCTAGTCACGACGCTTTTGTAGGCGTGCTGTAATTTGATCGCAAATGATACGTTAGCGTGTACAATGCTTAAACGCGTCGCCAAGAATCGTAGAATACGACTACTCATCACTCATCGCCTCTGCTTACCGCGACCGCGACTAACGGATGACTCTTCGATTTTCTCGAGGTACCTAAACATCCTGCATAGCAGTATACCAATCGCCTATCGTTGTTACCATGCTACTCGGTCCGTCGGCAAATTAACTTTCCCTCGAAGCTCCCATCCGACAATGTATACTACCGCTGAAAAATAGCTCGTTGGTCGCGACGTTGGGGTCGTTGGGGAGGCAGAGTATCTTCTCAGCCAGGTGACACATGCGTTGCATCACCAATTATTGTGTTTTCCCATTAAGGACCTGTTCGTTTCAGCCGACGGTGCACACGTAGCATACGCATAGCCTATACAACGGTTGCTAAAAGGGGACGTTTGCAGAAATATCAACAAGAGAGACGGTGGGTCGATCAAGTCGGGTAGGGGCTGTTGCACTATGCCTTGGCGGAACGCGAAAGCGAACCGACTCGGTCTCATACTTTGAATTCAAATATACGCAGTTTCAAGACATTTTTAGCTGTCATTCGTCAATTCTGGAAGGTATATAAAATGATTTCAAGCATCCGTTTCAAGTTAGACTCTTGAAGATTTTGAACGCAATCTATTAAATATGTATGTACGTTATGTATATCGTTAAGATTTTTTAATCCAAAATAAAATTCTATTTTTCGGTTATCGATGGCAGTCATTATAGAGAAAATATAGACATACAATAGATAGATATCGATAGACTGCGAATCTGCATGGAAAATAAATATTGTTCCCATCGATTTCAAGACACAGAAGCCAACTGGAGGTTCCAGTCTTCTTTTTATAGTTTTAATAAGCTAGAGCCTGGTACATCGAACTTCTTAAAATCTTTTAATTTGTCTACCGTTTTACATTGCACTTGCTCATTTTTCTCAGAAATACATAAAATCCGCAGTCCAGATAACAATTTTCTTGCCTTTAACATAATAAGAAAAAGATCTTCCACGCGTGGCATTTTATATGTCGACCAGAGAAATAAATTTCTAATAAAACAACTAATTCGATGCAAACATTTATCGACGTAGGCGGCTAATTCAAGATTAAACACGTTTTCCTTCGAAAGCAGGTCTCGAAACCGGCATTCGTGATTAACACGTTCACAGTCCGCTATACCGTGTGTACTTGTAGGTCAGTATAGTCTCGACTCACATGTCTCCTAACCTAACGCGAGGCAGAAATGTTTGTAGGAGGGCATTTCGTACCTGATCATTTGTATGCAGAAATAATGTTTGATTTACAAGTATAGAGCAACTAGGTATGTAAATGAGAAACATACGATTTAAAAAATAAGTAAACGAATCTCGATTTATATAAATCGAATAAAACACGTCTGTCAAAACGTAAAACTCACTATTTGTAAATCTCCATCCATTTATTTGGAACAAAGCGTTAGAAAAATACGTTCGGAAAACAACATTTAAAAGAAAAGTCCCTTTCAGGCGGAAACACGTTTTTCAACGACATAGCAACACAGAGATCCCCCGATACAAAGGCCCACGAAAACCGACAGAAAGAAAGCAGGGAGCGTCCGAGTTCTCGTTGATCGCCGACGAAGGACGAAGAACGAAGAACGCAGAACGAAGGACGAAAACAGAAAACAGAAGACAGAAGATAGAAGACAAAGACGAAGTCGAAGGTGGTCGAAGTCGAAATTAAGGCCGTCACGAATTCGTACGCGTCGCGCGCGTTGCCAGCGTTGCGAGCGTTGCGAGGAAACCATCGTTCTCCCGGGTTTCGCTCGCCTCTCTCATTATTGTCTTCCTGAATGCACGACGGTATGGTTAATGCACTGTTATTGCCGTGTATCGTATACACGGTCTCGGGCATAATGACCGTGCCCTCGGCGTATAATCCGGCGCTCGCTCCTCCCTTTGTCGTCGGCGCAGCCTCGGAAACACTAGGATACTCGAATCGATGAATGTTAATTCGCGTGGAAGAGCGCTTAGCGCGGAAGCGTTCCACCGTTTCGCGGACTGACGCGGGACAGGCGTTTCCTCTGCCACCGGGTAATTGGATCGACGAGGCCAACGACAACGTCTCGATTGGTCTCGATAGCGAATGAATCCGAAGGGATACACCGCGAAATAAGAGTACCGAGTTCCCCCGAGTAATTCGAGGCGAAACTGCATTCGGTATGCATGGGCGGAATTGTTTTCCCGGTGCGGCGATTCCCCCCAAAACGAATAGTCGGAAGACCTACTAGACCTTTTAGTCATCGAGCATCGCGTGCGATGTGCCACAGTTACAAATCTTGGATACGGATCGTTCGTGTCAGATGCGTAAGTTACGTTTCGTTTGAATCAAAATTACTCTATAGAAAAAGTCAGCCGGTGCAGTGGTGGCACACTTTTCTTGAAAACATCAGAACTTACATCGTATTAGGTTACATATGCAACCTTCTAATTTTAGAATGCAAATCTTATCTTAAGCGTTTTGATCAAGAATGCTATTACAGTCTACAGGTTTATCGTATAAAACTCGGAGATAGAAAGCTAATCCTTAATATCCCACCTTCAATTTTAACCGAGACGTCTAATTATACTTTTAAAGCAATTTTATATGGTATCGGTTGATTATACTTGCGAACGAAACGAGGATCGATTCAGTCGATTTCTGTCTTTTTGTGACGTTAGAGAACAAAAGTTCGAGGTTTAATTTAAATAAGAATACATACGAATATCGAGATGAGCAAACAAGAGTAGGATATGTGTGGTGAATCTGGTAAGTTTGTTTACGACGAGGATCACCTTGATCCTTTGAAACGATATACCATGGAGTAAGCGTGCAAGATTCTCCGAAGTCGAACGAATGGTAATTCAAGTTTGAAAAATTCCGGCCAGCCTCATAAATAATATTGTCAAACGTTTATTATTGTAAGATCAAGAGGGATAGCTAGCTGTCGGATACATTGCCAGGTAGATTGCGAATGTTGAAGAATCCCAAAAAGGTGCCTGGAGTTCTACAAAGCGGAGAAGTCGAATGTGAAGAAGTCTGCGCGAAGATGAAAAAACTCTCCATAAATCAGTCGTGCTGCAAGACGAAGAAACAAATTTAAATCCACCGGTTGCGACAAAGGGGACGGGAATATTCTTCGTAATGGTGGTACGTAATCTTGAGTACTACAGCATCCTTACAAGTAATTTCTGTTTGAACCATAAATCTAATAGTATCTGTGATTCGTATGTTCGTACGTTGATACGTTTACCGGAATCTAGCCAGTCAAAAGTTTGAATACGTCCGGGAATGAATATGTTTTCTCGGAAAGTAATATGAAAATTAATTAACGTCTGTGCACCACGAGGTTTGCGGAAATTTCAAGAGAATGTGGCGACGAGCACGATGACGCACGTCCCCAGCGAAACGGTTCAAACTAATAAGAAGAGCCCGCGAGGGCGAGGGCGAGGGCGAGGGCGAGCTCGACGCTTTAGAAAGGAGCGATTTCCGCTGAATGTCTGGAAACGTTTCAGCTCCAGGCCGGCGATTAATCGGTTCCTCGAAAACGAGTGTCCCGACTTCTATAGAGTAGCTCGGGGTGGGAGACCGCGAGAGGAGCCGGTGAAAAAATCCTTTATGAAAAAAGGGGGGCAAGTGGGGCAAGTGGAGCTTTAATGCCCGCGAACGACTTCCTCTCGATCGATCTTCCGGGTTCGTACGGTAAATGCTCGCAACCGATATCGTTTCCCCGAGTTAAACCCAACCACGGACCATCCATTGTACGCTGAAAGCGCTCCTCTCCTATGCAAGTGGAGATACGTGTCGTGTCGTGTCGTGCACTCTCTGTACGGCGTGCTCCAACTCGGAACAACCTCTAACCCTTCTGCAACCCAATCGGATGATGAAATAGACCTAAAAAAAAACAATTGCTTGGATTTTACGTAGCAAATTACGGCTTTCACGCACCCGTGCGTAGAATCCAAACAACGAGCGACTGAAATTGTTTTAAAGAGTTACTTCCGCCAATATTAGCTGGCGGTTGTGAAACGAGTCGAGTCTTCTCTCGTGGTTTTCTGCAACGACGTGGTCTTCCGGGTCTCTGGAGCGAAATGGTCGACTGGAAACCGAGAGACACGGGTAGCCTCGTTTTACGATCGAGCGAATGTTGACCATATTATTCGGTCTTTTTCCTCGTTATGGAAAAGCGCCATTGGTAGAAAACCGCGGCGCTGAGCAAGTTTGCGTCGATCAACCGACTTTCCACTTTTACGGATGCTTCCGCTAGGATTCTACTTGCACAGTTTTTACTTCGACTCGGTTTTCGTTCGAACACGCTAGGAAATACGAGAAAATGACACATGTCCACTCAAATGCGATTGGTTAACAGAAAACCATACGGTTCCTTCAACTCGTAGTAAGCTTTTAATACAATCGATCGCAACTACAACTACATCGAATGGACATGAAACGGGTCAAAAAATCCATATGTCGATGTGTACGCAAGGAATATTCTATTTCCAAGTGCTTTTTAGAAATGTTGCGCATATTTTTAAGTGTGGTATCTTTTTGTCCCGGACTGTATCGTGGAATGGATAAACGAAGTTCCAAGAAAGTCGGTAGGTTTGTCCGACAATGCGAGCGGATAGACGATTTTCGTGATGCTTTTAAACCACCGAACGAAACACGAGTCGACGGATGCGCTGAATGGGGATTTCACCGTACCAGATATTCCCCCTGGATATTCTTTTCATAGAAATGCCGGATATAAAAGGTAGACGCAATTCCCCGTGTTTACACGCGTCGAATATCCGCTACGCGCCGCGCCGGCGGATTCCACCCGGGGAAGGAAGAATAGAGGAAGGAGGCACGGTGTCCTACTTGCGCCGATTTCGAGGAAAAACTCGAACGCGAGAGCGATAGTAATGGTGAAACGTGAGCGCGCATGGAATTGCAGACATCGACGGAAAAAATGAGATGGTTTTCTTAATAACCAACCCGCTTCCTTATAGCGATTCTCGGTATTCATACTCGGCATTACGGGCTCCAAACCGCTGGACATTTCAGGTTTGGTATATCGGTGTGAGACCAATCAAAATTATGAGATCAAGTTATAGGGGGTCGTTGAGAAAAATACTTTTAGAATGATGGATTCTGAGAGTAGAGGCCCTAAATATTAAAACAAATCCAGCTTTGTTACAGTACAATTTTTTTTACAAAATTATAACAGTTTAAATATCGACAATGTTTCGGAAAGTTGAGATTTAGATTTAGATTTTTTAGTACTGAAATACCTTTCGGAGCGACCGCATTTTCAAAAAGTAACAACTAGTCCTGGTACACGCCTCAAGTTCAAAATGGTTTCGTGATGCAATACGAAGTTACGCGACAACTGAACACGTGCCATGCGATTCGCCGACTCGTTAACGGCCACAATGCGTATTTGCATATCTCGTTACCCGATGCTGAGTTTATCGTCACGTTTCCACTTGAGCGTACCTGCGGAAAAATTATTTATGTCTTGGATAATTGCTTCCCCGAAGCTGAAAGCGAAACGATGGGCTTCAAAAAACATTTTTGAAAATGTTAGAATTTAGGACATTGTTAAGACTTTCTTCGTAGGAAAAAAATATACGTACGTTACATACCGAAACTGTATCTCTCGGTTGACGATGTCCTTCGATCCTAACTTCATCAGGAGCTGAAATTATTCCACATAGAGACATGTTACGAATCTGCACTCCAATAATAAGGAATGGCCATAGAAGTTCAGCCAGAAGATTAAACAAGCTAATTACGAGTAGCTTGTGCACTCGGCTCGTTTTCAGTAATCACGGTTCTGTAATAATCGAGCTTCCGCGTGTCTCTGAAACCGAAGCGAGCCGAGAATTCCTTTCGCCGGTGAAAAGTAAAAAGTGGAAAAGTTCGTTCGACGTGACTATCAACGATCAACGACTCTGTTTACCGTTTCGTGACGTGAGAAAATCCGGCTCTCGCGGTGGCTCGCAAAGATTCGCGGCGCAGCGGCTAGATTAGCCAGATGCAATTTAATGCAATAACGTCGCCGCGGCCGGCTTCCCCGTGCATACGTATCGGTGCCACTAAACAAACGGACGGAAGGCCTGTTGCAGCAGTTCGTAAGTCATTATTAACCCGCGTATAATTATACAGTCCCGGGAGGTACCAAGCCACGCCGCAGCGCGGCGCGGCGCGGCGCGACGCGGCGGACCTAAGAAAAGAAGTCACCGCGCTGCGGAAAGGTATTTAAATTGGCTTAGTAGAAGAGATACGTCGTCCTTTAAGAACTTGCCGCGCGATTATCTCGGCCGCTCTTGATGCTCGCCTATACAAGACCGGGCAGGCGGGCAGGCGGGCAGGCGGGCAGGAAGGCAGGACCGTCCGCGCGGTATGCGCGATTCGAGACATCATGTTCCTCGATCGAACATTCTACCTTCGACATTCGGCGCTGCATTTTCCGTACGAAGAATAGCAATCATACCGATACCTTATGGCGAGGATGTGTTCACCATCCCAACGGTTCTGCTTCATTTTTGCTCATATAAACACTGTTGGAAATGATTTAGGAGCATGTATCCTAATCAAATTGCTTCAAACCTTAATCACTATACATAGTAGGTCTGAGAGACTTGAAATTTTCACTTATTCCTGTATTTTACTGCATACTTGCGGTGACCATAAAAATAAATAAAGCGAGCATCAACACTCGATGATATTCCTCGCTGTTCCTAGAAATTATAAACAGCTCCGTTGCGGATCGCAAATGTTACTCTCGAAATCGCTACCTCATAAAACAAAATGTTATTCAACATGTTTGTTTCGTTCCATCGAGAACGATCGAAATCACCGTGGAATCTATTATTGCAAACGCAGAAAGTGCCGAGCGGGTTCGGCGTTTTTCTACGGCCAGGCGTTTGGCGATACCATATCGAGTAATGATCCAAATTATTCGTTAAGTTTACGAGACCGTTGGAGCGTGTTTCCGAATGATAACAACGGTTCTCGAGCGGGTTTTATAACCGTTTTCTTCCCTCGGTGAATGCGCGCGTGTCCAAATCGCGAGCAATAAGGCAGACTTTATTTCGCGGATAATTACGATACAACTCTCACTTTTGGCCGTCGCGAATAACAATGTATACGGTCGCGCGTGTAACTTCGCAGCACGGACGAGCTACTAAGAGGGCGCTCGCGCTCGCGCCCGCGCTCTTTCGACAGGGGCAATGAAAGTCGGAGTGAAAGTTTATATAGTTTACTGTCGCAAATTGTATAGACAGGTCGCGCGCGGCACGCGCAATTTCTCTTTTATGTTTGCACGACCGCCTCGCCGCGCTGCGCCGCGCCGCCGGCGAGCTTCTATTACCGGAAAAACGTCTCGAATTTTACGCCGAGGCGATTATCGAAAGCGGGGATGCATTTCGCTGTGAAACACGCAACTATCGTCGCGTCGCGAACAGGCCTATCCTCGCCGCGCCAGCACTCGGATTACGAGAACTGTCGTTTTCTACGGATCCCCGGGATATCCCTCGGAATTTCCGCGCGGATTCCAACCGAACGAGTTTATCCGGGCTTATCATAAGCAAACAGCATTTCAAGGTCGACTTTCTCGTTTACACTACCTACTAGATCGTCGGATGCGCATGGCACACGAGATTTACGGTAAGCTCGCTTCACTCACCCTTCCTCGTCGATCTCTATCATCGTTTGTTTGTTCTTCTTGCCTTTTTTTAATTTTTCGTGGCACAGTTATCACTATACTGCGGGCCTTTATGCTATTATTAAACCTTTGCAATCCGCGTGTTATTTTTTCGGATTCCAGAACTTGCTACAAAATTACACGATTCTATTATATTTCTGTAGGTAGCTTAATTACCGCGTACAGTGGCTCACAAAAATGTTCGAACGCCCTTTAAAACGGTATAACTTGTTTCAAATCAGTCACAGATAAATGGACATACACACATATTTGTCCATATTTTTAAAGAACGGGATACACGAAGAACGAGCTCCAACTATTCCTTGCGATTTCTGTGCACAGGCTAGGAATAACAGTTTTCGAAATTCGAATAATGTTTTGATATTTAAGCGAGCGAGAATCCAAGAATTCTTTTCCTCCGAGCAAAGTTTCCTGCTGGGCAACGCTCAAGAGTTTTCACGGCAGACCGCTCCAGCTAGCACAATTCTGGGATTCTTGTTGCGAGGCTGGCTCTCCAACACTTTTCTGTCATGAAATTTTTCCGACAATCGTGTCACGACTTATGCAACGCAACCATTGTCTCCGGTTTTTAACGACAATGCGAGCGAGACGTAATAGCGTTCGTAGCAGAAAAACTCTGCTACGAATGTTAGAAATGTCACATATTGTTCAGAGCAAAGTTCCGATTTTCTCTTCTGCGCATAAAACACTTGTAAACTAAACACACGTATTACTTTTATGGAAAAAATGTGTAAATTCTTGAAAGTTCACATTACTATTCGAAACAATATTACTTACAAAAATAAACCGCAGATATTTATGTATTTATAGCCCATGAAATTCCGTAGAATTCAACAGAGTTTTGTGCTACTTTTAACGTCCGATATCTGTTAGTATAGTAAATAATAATTTGATTTATTTTTAGATTCTATTTCCTATATATGGATTCTATAATTTCACGTCTAAACTTCTAAACTTCAAGTTTTGCACACACACACACACACACACACGCTTAAGTGCAAATAATATTGACGCAAAAGGATTAAAGAGAAGTGTCTTTTGTTCTGTAAACCGGAAGACACGTTTAAAGGCAGACAAAATTATCCGGAAGCGTCGTCATCTTTACTTCCTGTGGTTGGATCATTTTGGGACGCGTTCAAATATCGAGAGTTTCACTAACATTCGTAGCTCTCGCAGAGTTCAATTACCTCGTTCTATTTACAATTTCCTACCCGAGGTCGAACCATTTGTTCGCAAAAGAAACGGCGCAGCAAAAACAACGGAAAGATATGCACGTTTTTCGTTTCACCTGTGCGTTCGGAACGGATGAGGAAAATGATTTTCTCGGAAGGCGTTTAAGGAACGTTTAATAAAGCATCCATAAATACTGATTCATTGCCGGTGTAATTTGTATCCGTGAACGCAACGTCTGAACGATAGTTGTCCACTTAAACAAGCAGTAAATATCGCGAATATTCGAAATGTTGCAAACTAAATGGCGAAACTATCTACGCATGGCGTCCTCTCGCGTGAAAACTTTGCGCGTCACTTTCCCATGAAACGTGATCTTTTCGTGGCAAATGTTGCTTGAATATTGACACATCGGCGTATAAATTATAGTAGTTCAAAATAATAGTGGTTCGTCGAACAATGAATTATTCGAAAATTGATATTTAAAGCCCATTGTTAAATTGCACGTATTTTACTTTTTAGAAAAATATTCTCTCGGATGAAAGCATCGGACAGACACTATCAAAGAAATGACTTTATAAAATTCATTTTCCTGGTTTCCTGAATCAAGCGAGTAACTGTGATCCCAATTGTGCCGTAAGAAAATAAAATAATTCGTACAAAATAGTTTTGTCCCTTCTGGTGACGTTAACGGCAGAATACCAGGGAGTAGTGTTTGTATTTCGATACATACATTTTTTAAACTTGCGTCTCCGTAGTAAACGAATTTTTTTTTCTTCATTATATCAGAATTTTCGTAATATTCCCATTGCTTATGCTCCTTTATTTCGATTCGGAAAACGCATTCACTACTAAAGTCAACGTTGCTTTCGAAGACACAACAATCCTGTTTGAACTTGTTCCCCTTGTGCGAATGACGCGGTCGCGAGAGAGCGTAGCCTGCGTACGCAGGTTGCGCGTACACCGCGATCGGAAACGAAACACCGTGCGTAACGCGATCGAAAAAAGGCGAACGCGTAAGCAAGGAAATTCCGAAGCCCGCGCGCGTCGCATCGCGTCGTCCTTGCCCGCGTTTCAATGGCAATAGGGACGTGGAAACTCGAGACACAAGGCAACGATCGTTATCGTCCCGTTCCTGCACGCGCGTAAGCCGACTCGCAAATGAATGCCGGAAAATTGTTTTGCCGAAGACGAATCGAAGAGCTGCGGGTCACTCGATTGGCTAACGTCTTCAAGAATATACCGTAATTTCGTAATTTCAAGAATGATACCTTTTATCGAACGTTTCTCGAGATCAATGGTTTTTCGAAGAAGATTTTCTGCCCCGACGAATGGAAAAGAACGATAGCGATTTTCGGTTCACCATAGGACACCTGTAGCGATGTTGAAATCGATCAAAACTTGTTCCGAAATGGTGATCCATGTTCTCTAAAGCGGTTCAAGAATATAGAATCGTGCAGGATGATTTGAAAGAGGTACGAGAAGATGCGAAGGATAAGCAACGATTCATGTCCCGCATAGTCGCAGCAACAACAACCTCTTCCGACTCTTCTGGTTTCTTCCGACGAAGGGTGTACAGGCGAGCGCGGGGGATGACAAACGGTGGAATGGAAAGCATCTAACAAGCTGTGAAATAATGTGTTTCGCAGTTAGATTGCGACGGGTGCAGTAACGAGGCGCTAAACAGCACGCAAAACGTTGGAAATACCGCGGCGTGGCACCGTGAATCGGTCGGGCTCGGCATTCGGAAACTCAGGTGCGTGAGAAAGCTCACGCTGCCGCGAGCTAGGCGAGAGAATATCGCGGAGATACGAGAGTGGATGAGGGACGAAGGCGAAGAAGAAGGTTGCATAATTAGGGATTGCGATGCCGCATGCCGGTTACGTCGCGTCGCGGCCAACCTCTCGTGGAAGTGAAGCAAAATACGCTAGCGCGCGCGCGCGCGCCTCTCCCCCCGCCCATCTCGTCCTTTCTATACGCGTCCCTTTTCCACAGAGTCAAAGTCTACGTATCAACTATTCCCAAGCGAATGCCGCAACATTTTTCCGTTTCTAGCTCGGCCACAATAAAGTCGTCGATTCTTCGATTCCTATCGCTAGTCGTTTCGGCTTCGCCGCGAGAATCCTTCCGAGAAATTCAACATGGAGGACAATCCCTGCTCGAGAAGGGAGAAAACAAACCTGTCCGCTACCTAATAAATTCAGTCTGGGACAAAAAGATAGGACACCGTACGTTTCATCGAGTTTCCATACGACATCGGATTTTAGTATATGTATATCGATTATATTGTACGCGAAACTGTAAATATCTGCACGGAAGATTATGCGTAGTATCCGTTTCTCGGAAATGTGATCAAGAAAAATGTAAACATTGCTGTCCTCGAACTTGGGACTCTCTGGGGTGACTGTCCAAAGCTGTAAAACAGCAGGAGAATACACCACAATTCTCAATATACATATATCAACGCAACACGGTGATGCCAGTGTTGTGTATCGCGAGCCGTGTTACGTTTACACTCTCGAGCTTCGTGGCCCCTAACTGGGTATACACCGCGGTAGCGGGAATAATTCCGCGCGTCATTTATCACCCAGGTCCTGGCGACATATACATACAGAGAAATCACTGTATACCCATTCAGAGAACTACACCGGTTAGTTAGCAGGAATGAACTTATTTCTGCACCCGACGAGAAAGATTCGTGCGAATGTTTGGAAGGTTTCAGTGTTTGATAAGAGTTTGCGGTGAGAGAGATAGAACTAGCGAGAGAACTAAAGAGAGATAGAACAAGGGAAAAATAGTAATAATCGTAAATAAATTGTTTTTGAGACTAGTCACGATCCTGTCTCTCGCCCTGGAACGCGAGTGAGAGTGCACACACCGACACAGGCTTCGATCATTTATCCACAGGTTGATGCAAGGTACGCGCACTTGTGTCATGGGAAAGGTCATTTAAAAATGTTCGCTCGCTCGTTACGTTGCCACAACTAACATTAACGGAATAGAATTGTCGTTTGCACGTACGGATGAGGCGGCAGCAGGTCGTCGGTTATTTCATCGATGCGATGGGCCAATCTGTCGATGATAACGCATCGTTAGCCGCTCACCCGTTCGCCTAACCGCGAACGATGGCTAAAATCACGGCGAGTAGAAAGCGACCCGAGGGGCTGGGTCTATTATGGTTCCACGGAGAATCTTGCCATGTTCTCTTTTGTTCCGGCCAAGCTCGACAAGAAAAGAAAGAAGGAAAAAAATGGAGCTATCTTATTGCTGCTCTGCTGAGTTAAAGGCCTTCGGTAATTAAAGGAACGGAAAAGGAGGTCGACAGTCACACGGTTCGCTGAATTTACCGAAGTGGAGTGCCTGCCTGCCTGCCTGCCTGTCTATATGTTTTCGTCGCAATCAGCGCTGGCAAAGGTCGGCTCACACCTTTCCTACGCTAACTGTTTATGATCCACGAGTGTAAACAGCCGTGTTCTCTTTTACGAGAAAGTCGCAGGTACCCGCGATCTTTACGTGTCCAATGACGTCGTAACATTAACGCGCACGATCTCCCTCTCTCTCTCTCTCGCTCTCGATGCTGAACGGTAAGGCGTACAAGATACACTGCAAAGATTACACGATTAAGTGATCCTGATCATCGAATTGCTTCGCAACTGTCAACCGAATTTTCTGTTTGTTTGTACGCCTGCAGTGTTCTAATACGATGCAACAGCTACTGGCATGAAAACGAGCTTAGAGTCGTGTAAATTAATTATCCGTTGCAAGAAATTCTTAACAAATGGTTCAAAAGCATGGAGATTGCAATTTATGTTTGCGATATATCAGACATCGATCTAATTTTATTTTTCATTACGATCAGCATCCCTCCGTTAATCAAATCTAGACAAGGTTCTTCTTCTTTTACATACTTGTTATTTATACGCTTATGTATTACATTTGTACGTTTTATAACATAACATTGAAATCGACATTATCTAGTACATCCATTGTCCGACGTGTAATCGATGAAAGTTGGCCACCAGCAATTTGTGGTTAACAACAAGACCGGAAGACAGTAATTATGCAATAACGTTGAATGTATATAATCAATTTAATATTGCCTATCTGGCTCTACAATTTTCTTCTAGTGGAAAGAATCGGAAATCTGGAAGCAAGGGTGACATTGGCATCTGAGAAATGAATTGTCCGGACGCGAAGATCGTTTTAATTTATAGAGTCGGATATCAAATAGAATTAGACGTGCGATCATTGGTATTTAATTTGACTAGACAGCTACTTATGATCGGGAAGCGCGGCCTGTTTAGTAGATTAATGATTATCGATATACAATAAGGCGAGCCTGCAAGGTGAAGTTATGTCACGAAACGAGGTCGTTGATCTTGAGAACGGGCCTGGAACTCTGTATGTTCGATCGAATTCTCGCGATCGGATCGCGTATCAACGCCCCTTCCTCTCGATTATTACCGAGCATCGTCGTTTCGCGTAACACACGTTGTGTTATGCAACCTCTTCGAGGTACGCGAATGTCTACCTCGTTCGGATTACGTATACACGTTCTAGCCCGAAGAAGTTGGATCAACGAATTGACGCCTGGAACTTTCCTCTCCATATAAGAGGGCCCAGAGAAAACAGAGCTGGTTCGTGCTTAAATTAAGATCCGTCTGCCGTTAGACGTAAAAGGAGACTCTGGTTCCCGTTCATTTTATAACGTAGTCGGGGATCACTTCCAGTTAAGCCATTCGATCCGTTGGCAAATATTCACCGCTCTCCGTGTGCGTAATATTGCTTTAATTAAAGTCCCGAGGAAAATGGCGAATCACAGTATGTATTTCTTCGTTTCCGACGTCAACAGATTTTGTTGTGTCACATGTTTGCATATGACTTACTTGCATACATCTACAGAAGGCATATAAAAATTTTTATTATAGGCGTAGAAAATCGTTTGTTCTGGAAGTTCCATCGGTCAACGATCCCACTTATAAGTGTCGTTCTGGGATCCATATTAGAGCGTTAAAAATTATTCCGCGTTCCGACACAGATTCCACTGGTAACTGTAGTTCCGAACAATTAATTCGAGCGGGCGCCTCCGGCCGCGTCGAATGTGCGGTGCGCATCGGAGCAACGCGTATAATATGTCGAACAAAAATAAAGGATAGGATCGGCGGTTGCCGAGGCGATCGATTCGTACGAGTCGAGAGACACTCGTCGATAACGCAACGACGCGACAGGCGCGAGCTTCCTCCGTGGCGGTCGTTGGAATAGCACGAAACGTCCGCAGGTCCGAACTTTCACTCGGCAATGACTTTTTGCCCGTCGAAAACACCGATACGAGTAATTCTCTGACAGTTGTAGAAGAGAGGCAAACCGAAAGAAAGAGGCAGGGAGAGGGACAGATGGAGGGAGACGAACGATAGAAAACGTTACGACGGAGATGATTTGTGGTTTTGAAGAAAACCTTGCGAATAACTCGGTCAGAGTGTTTCGATCAGACTCAATTTCTGACTCGCCGGTGAAACTCCGAGCGGGTATCTCTGTCGACTCTGTGCAACCGATTGGGCGGGAGATCGATCGATCGACCGATCGATCGCGGGTTTCCCGCGATCTTTCTGCCTACAAGCATCCATAATTTGCCAGTCAGCCGCGAGATGCGATGTTTCGATCGGTTCGAGCCGATTTAGAAAGCGGCGCGCGAGCGGACCGCGAGCAAAACGATCGCAATTAGCAGCGCGACTACGTAGATAGCCAGTTCGCGCGATCGAATCGGTCCGAAGTAATTAAACCGAGATACATATATTTTTTTCCTTTTCCAGTCGACTTATCGGGCAAGAAACATCGGTATGGCCCGATAGCGCCGATTTCAAGCGGGCGGTTCTTTGCCGGCTTTTAATGACACGCCATTAACGTGGAAAGTCGAGCGTATTCGTTGCCGCCGCAACTGTCATGTCGTCGCGGACTCTCGCGCCCGCCATATGTTTTGCGAAAGCGCACACGTGGTCCGTATTTAAACGAAAGTGCGCCTTCGATCGTTAACGGTCGCAATGGGCTCTATATCTGTCCAATTCGAATAACCTGGGAACGTTGCGGACGTTGACAGCGTTTCCTTTTTCTTTTCTTTTGTTTTTTTCCTCTCGCATTGAAAATCGTATCTGTTTAGCCGATCGGAATATTGTGCGAACTTTGTGTTCAGACCATTGCTACTGTATCTTTATCATTTTTCGCTATGGAATCCGTATCGGCTTGGTCGATCAGAATATTCTATGACTTTTGTTCACGTATGATCAATAGGATTCGTTTTTACTTTTCGCCTTGGATACCGCGTTTCTCTCCGATCAAGTGGTGCATACGGTACAATTTTTCCGCATGTTTATTTCTTGGTGAGGTTGGATTTTGCAATTGTGTTATAGCCGATGTGCTTGTCACTGTGTGTCGAGTGTCGAGACATTACCGTGTCCGCAGAATGGATGCGAAGAAAGTGTCGGCCAAAGGGGTTAACTCGGTCGATCTTTCCCTGGAAGTAGTTGTTACCGCGCGGAAAGAAATTAATGTTAATCGCCGTGGCGCGGCGCGGCGCGGCGCGCCGGTGGCGGCTGGAATTAATCGATAAGGGCGATTCGAGTCACGGGCACGGTTGTACCTCAATTAGGTGAACGTTGCAAGGCCGCGAACCGGTAGCTAAGCACCGAAGTTTGCTCGCTCGACTAATGGATGTCACTGACCCGCTGACACACATCGTCCTCCATGAACTGCACGAGCGTTTCTTGCTCGCTCACGTGCTTCCTCGCGGTTACTTTTACGGCGGGCCACCATATGTCAATGATCGCCGGGTTCGTATTCTCACCGACGATGGCCGGCGGCGAAGAGAGAGAGAGAGAGAGAGAGAGAGAGAGAGAGAGAGAGAGAATTTCTAGCCGGAGGACGGACTCGAAGGATTTATTGGTTTTCTGGTCTAATTGATCACCGGCGACCGCCGCTGATCTTATCTCCGCCGCAATACATATGATCCTCCGCTGATGTAGGAAAAATATATATACAAGGGCGTCCGGCTCTGTCACCCGAAGATTTATGGCTTTTGACAGTACTGCGAAATTGTATCGTATACGCGTGCCAGTGGGAACAAGGGATCGAAACATCGAGATGTGAGTAATGAGACCTACCATGGGGTTGCTCGCGTCAAAAAACCGTCTGCTGCGTAAAATTAATGATAAATTACGCCTGGAAATTAACCGATGCACCCTGTACTTCGTAATCGACCGTTCTTGGTTGTTTCAGATGAAATATTTAATTATTCTTGAAAACTTTAGAGGTGCGTATTATTTTGTAAAATTGTAGAAAAAAGATTTGAAAGCAATTCTGTCTAATAAGTTTACTAGATTCTCCGGTGCTCTCCTATCTTAACGCTCTACTCTCCGCTGAAATGACCGCACCGAACAATAGAAAAGTGATCCTTTCAAAGGAGGAAGGAAGTCTCTAATTTTGCAATTTGGATAGGACTCGTACAAGCTTTCTTTCAACCTTTCGGTTGCCTAGTATGACTTTAAATCTCCGAGTGTAATCCGAGGAACGTCGAGAGACATGCAGGACAATTTCGCACGTAACAAATGATCTCGGTCGCGTAACGTCGCGTCGAGTTTAACGCCGCACGCTTCTCGCTCTTAATTATTTAAGTGTCGACGGCGCGACGCAATAAAAATTAACACGGAGATACGGATCCGTCGTGACGCGTTACTTTCCACCGCGTGAAAGTGAATCTTCTCGATTTCATAAGCCGAAAGACTGGAATGGTCAATGACACGGCGATAGCTCCGTTACATTGCGATTCTTTCTCGCCAGGTGGCCGAGCCGGGGCGGGCCGGGCCGGGCCGTGGTCGGAGTGGAATCGAGCGTGGCACGCGATAATCGTCGAGACGTGTACGGATGGTCGAGCGAGGAGAAACCGGACAAAATACGCCGATTTTTGCCTCGATTAATTTCTCAACCACCGAGGGGAAATCGATCCTCGTTGATCCGCATTTTATTCGGTGGTCGAGAAAGTTAACGCCATTCCTGGGCAACGCTAACGAGAACTGTTCCAAATAATCACTTCGCTACACCTTGGAATACATAAATCTGTTTCCCAGAAGGGAAACACGCGATCCGGGATTTCGTAACCTTTAGCCTTATAGATGCAGTGGCTTCGAAAACTATGGGCACACTAAATTTTCGATTCCACTAAAATTTGGTTTATTGAATTTTTTCTTTTATAACATCCTCGCGTATTTTTTGTCTATAGTGGGGAATAAAGTACATAACATCAACACACATATTTTTCTATTAATGTTAAACTGGACATGGTGAAACGTTACAAACAATTTACCCTTTACAAATGGACCCGTAAAAATATATATTTACATAAAAATGAAATGATCGAGTAAAAAGGAGGAAAGTGGAGACCAGAAAGGATGAAGGAAATGACTAGAATGCGAAGGAGAAGTAAGGGAGTTACGATGTAAACTAAAATGAAACAACCGGCAACAAACAAGAGCGTAATAATAAAATGCAAATGAGATACGAGCATCGGACCGAGGGCTATTATATTATTTTTCTAGCCAGCAAAAAAGGAGCTGTATCGAAGAATGCGAGCGCGCGCGGATTCTGTGTCGATATCCAAGACGAAACCTCGCTGCGTCGACATTATTAGTTTCCTGATAATCACGACTTCGTTCCTGGTGCAGTTGAATCTAGGTGCACTCGATGCATCGAGATTTACTGGGCGGATCGAACGGAGCGATCGATACTGCGGTTTCCACGACGAGAAAGCGTCGTTTCCGGAACGCGGAACGGGATAACAAAAATAGTTTTGCTAACGAGGTACGTGTACGAGAGCGCGCGCACAGCTAACGCATGCACGTAGACACGTAGACACGGAGGCACGTAAACACGTACACACACGGACACGTAGCTTGCGAAAGCTACTCGAGCCGCGCTCGCTTTTCGCGTAATAAGCAGAAATTGGTTAAGAAGGAGAGGGTCGACTTTAACGAGGGGTGGCGATGCGAAGGGCTGGCCTGCGCCTGGAATACATTTGCATTTGATGACGTTCCGAAGGAAAACCGAAGACGCGATGGCCGTGAGAGAGCCTCGACTCGCGAAATTATTATCGGTCGGCCTCGGCTTCGCATTCCCGTTAGACACCCGCCAGAGAAATTATTTACCATTCGGTCGGCATTGTGCCGGCATTAAATCCCATAATCGGATGCCTAGCGACCAACTGGGAGACTTTACTGTCCGCCGTTGATCACCGTTACCGTTCACCGCAGAACACGAAACGAGCGGTGTCGCGGTTCCTCGATCCGCGTTCTTTCGACATTCTGTCCTTTTTCTAGCTGTTCGTTCCTCTTTTTTCTTTTTTAGAATCGACGAGGAAAAGAAAGGCGGCACCGAGGACCATAACTTGTGAAACGGTCCGAAAGAATTGCGGAAACAAAACCATGGTTCTTTGGCTTCGTCGGAAGAACGATCGATCGACCGATCGATCGATCGGGAGAGAGAAAGAGAGAGATGGAGAGAGAGAGAGAGAGAGAGAGAGAGAGAGAGATACAGAAAGAAGTCTGCGGCCTTTGATCGATACGTCGCGTCGCGTCGTTTATCATGATCGAACGTTGGACGCGTTTCAAACACACGATCGCCGTGTCTGCGTTTCGCCCCTCTTCGTCCCTCTTCGTCCCTATTTCTTCCTGTTACCTTACCTGGAAAATGAAGGATGATAACGTCAGGCGGGAATCGTGCAGCTACGCACACAGAGAGACGTCTGAACACCGATTCAATCTCGTTCGTTAAGAACGGACTCTCGGATTCCGGCGCATGTCCTACGCGCTCATTAAAGTCGCTCGACGGGACAATGATCCAGTGAACCCTGCCGAACGTTCACGATCATGGTTCTATGGTTCTCTTGGTCGCGGTGACTTTCCTCTCCTCGCGATTTCTTGGCCCTCGTGCTTCTCCGCCGCAACGCTGGATCCAATAAACGAGAATATCGGAAATATCTCAAGGCCAGCACCAGTTGTTCGATATCTAGTTAACGGAAAATAAAAGATCGCGGGGGAAACTTGATTACAGTAATTCCATTCTCTGATCAACGGTATCCGGTTCATCGAGTCTGCCAGCCTGCCGAGGCGCTATATAATTTTTCACTCACTTCGCAGACGATTAGCAAAAAACATGGAATGAAGAAATTGCCGCGAAGATGCTAGCCGGACTGTGCCGAGGACTCTCGAGTCGCGATGCTACAGCCTGGTGTTACGTTGCATTTGTTTAACCGGGAGTCTAAGGCCGAGAACGAAGGAACCGATTGTTAAGGAAAAACTAGTTCTCTACGGTACCGTTCGTTCAAGGATCTGCCGAAAAAAGTTCCAAGTGTATCGGTAGCTGGTGAATGCTTGCGTTCAAAGTTTACGCCTTAGCGTACACTGCTCAAATGATTAAACATTACTCGATTTATCGCTCAGATTATTTATACCGTGCTTATGGTTACAGTCCTTTATTTGCAATTTCAATAGTTTCGCCAGAAGTTGTCTCGCTATAGTTGACCTACATATGTATATGTAGGTACAGAGTCAATCGTCGTTTCTTTTCGTTTTTTTTTTTTTAAATAATATCATTAATAATTAGTATCTACAACTAGAAAGGAAAGCGTGTCGAAATACAGACCGAAACAATCGCATATTCGAGTGAAAAAGATGTGCATTTAGCAAAACTTGCTGCAATTGGTCGCGCTGTACTGTAATTGGTATTGCTGTACAGCCTTCTCGGCTCTGAAAATAATGCTTGATGATCGGCGGTGCAATTTACCACGACACAATTTACATAAATTCTTATTTGTAAAACTTTATTTTGATTATACACGGTAGATAATGAAATACATAATTATGATTGATTGCTTTCATATTCATATTACGTCGTTAGAAAACACGAGATGATTGGAAGTGACCAACAAAACGTAATTCGCATCAGTGATAATGGTTATTCCTAATTATTGGTTATCGAAAGTATATACATACGTAATTCGGAACCAAAAAGAAATTCTGTCATCGTGACGTTGTTAATGAGTCGAAAAAGGGGGACAAAAAACATATGTTGCAAAAAATTGGCAAGTAACGCTATAAATAACCTCGAGGAATACGAATCGCGTAGTTGTGAAAATGGTCCGTGATCCGAACGTCGATAGATTTTCCAGGAACGCTGGAGGCACGCGTGAGGATAGTCGAGCCGATCTAGCGCGAGAAGATCGATCGGAGCCGTGGATTCCCGAGATCGCAGCAGAGCGAGATCGGTTGCGCGTGAAGGGAAGAAACGCGGAACACGCCCGATTCCGAAGCGTTCACCTTTTCTTTCTCTGTGTTCTACCGGTGTGCCCTCGGGGTGCGCGCGCGGCGGGGTGCTCGACTCGAGCATAGTTAACCGAGCAATTCGGCCGTGACGAAAACGAATTTTACTTTAGAAATGGTAACGCGGCGACGCGATCCACGATAACAGGTTCCAGGGAGGACGAGGCAATCGCGCGATCGCGCACCGAAACGGCCGTTATTTTCTGCCGATATCAATTACGCTGCCGCCGAGATGATACGTACGCGGATATCGGCAGCCACCAATTAGCGAGCACAATCGAGCAACGTTCGAATTATTTATGCTCCCGGCGTTATTGTAAACATGCCGTTGCCTGATTTATGGCGACCGTTTCTTGTTCCCGACTTCAATTCCCGAATTCAATTTTCCCGAATACGCCAAATCGAACGCATGAATTATTCTACCGAACGGACGAAACCGCGAACCACTTTTACCTGCTCGGACGATCTCGTCGATGCCCTTTTTACATTTAACGGCCGCCCGTGCTCTCGATGTTTCTTCAATCGTATTTCCTCTGTTTGCTCGTCTATCGGTGTGCGTGTCTTTTTGGTTCTCCGTCGATCGATAGAGCACGGGAATAAAAGAATCGCAACGATATAGAAGAATTGTTTCAGCAGTGAGCCATCTTAAATGTTTTATAATACGAAGCTGCATATACGCGTTAGAAGTGAGAAAAAATGGCTACAACTTTGAAATCGGGTCAAGAAGACACATGTTCGTATGAACTTGTTTCATCGTTTTGTAGCCCCTGTTTTCTCCCGTTATGGGTCACACGTGCTACGGTACACCCTATATAATAATGTGAAAGTCCTGGGATCGATTCCCGTTTATATAACTTTTTTCTCGAATTTATGCATTCGTTATAGCGACCACATACATGATTGCGGACTTGAAGCCGAATCATAAATCAATAAAGGAAGAGTAGGTATATACAGGCTAACGTCGGATTCCGTACGTGAAAATAATTAAAAGGAGTTGAAACTGTTTTCGAGTTATAGCGCGTTTCGCTTTGACGTAATTTTACCCACATACCTGATGCGTATACTGAAACCGAGAACGTAAAGTCGGAATAATCGAAAGCAAGCGAATCAAAAGGAAGTATCGAATGGCATATGATTTCGCGATCGACTCCTTTGAATTACGAGCTCGCCTTAGAATTAACCAATGTTCGTGATTAACCTCGCGCGGGCGCACGGGCGCGGGTGCGCGATACCAGGCACACGGGCGTATAACGAATAAAGGTCTCGTAACCGAGACGAAGAACTGCGGAACACGAAACATCAATTAGGGGCCGAGGAATATTCCCATGATTCCGTTGCATCGCGGGCATCATCTCTATATTTTACGTGACGTTTATCCAGTGGTTGCATAACCGGCCTCTTCATTCACAAAACAGCTTTTGTGGTCGCAAGGAATTCCGCCGAGGATCACCGATATCGGTTTTATAGCCGGTTTACAAGCAGCGCCTCCGGTTGAACGAAACTTCGGCCAGCGACAAATCGTGCCTTTAATAAAGCTCCTCGATCGATCCGGTCACTCGCTATTCGATTCGTCGAATTATAACTGTTTTCTTTGGCCGGGGACAAAACGCGGCGAACGATAAAAGGAAGCCGAGGAAGAACCGTTCCCCTGTCTAGAAATTAATATTCGTATTGCCGTCTTCGACCGTTCATACTATAATTAACATATCTGATGTTCTCTAACTTCCGTCGGTTCTGTTTTCAACGACTTCTCAAATCGCTTATCCATTTGATATGCTTGAAGCAGAGAAACTATTCGGTAAACTTCATACGGAAGGATACAAGAATCAATGGACTCTTTGATGGTTAAAGCCAGCTATTTCGTATACAGGCTGTCCCAAAAATGTTGCATTTCCCTGGAAGGGAATGACTCCTGACGCCATTCGAAGTAACTTTTTCCTTAGCGAAACTGTTCTCCGCGGCTTCGTTAGGGACTTATCAACGAAAAACACAGAGCAATCGGAACGCGGATGCAGCAGGCGGATTCTGACTGTGCCAATGCCAACGCCACGCTCAGCGGGAGTTGTCTCCGCTAAAGCCGCGCTGTGGTTGGTCCGTGGTTTTCATTGATAACTCCTTGATAGAGTCGCGGAGAACATTTTCGTAAAGGAATTATTCGTTTCAAGGAAGTACAACATTTTTAGGACACCCTGTAGAACAGTGGCGTTTCGTAGTCGAGCAAGAACCGCAAGGGATATATCGACCGCAGAGCTAGATAGGATCTTCAAATATCCCCCATAAAAAGGAAAGTATCGTGGGTTTCGAGCGCAGTCGTGACCCGGCGCGCGGCGCGGCGTCTTCTATTTGCCATCTATCGCGAGACCGCGAGGTTCCAGAGAATACTCGTCAGGGCGTGTCTTTCCGTGTTCCCTGCAGCCTGCATCGACTTTCTCTGCATTGTTAGCGAGCTGGACGTTCCGGGCATCCCTTCGAACCGCATACGACTAATCCGAGTTCGAATAAATTATTCGAGAAACCCGTGTCACGAGCAAGCCACGGAAAAACAGGCGAAACCACGAGCGAGCGAATAACCGGAGAATTGCTCGAACGCGTGGACCCTCGAGGATGTAGATCCTCGGACGCGGAAACAGCTCCATTCGAGTAACATAACTGCAACGTGAAATTCTGTCAAACCACTTTAATCCTGAATCTGTTAGCGGTTAGCATTTTCTACTCACTTTCGAATCAGCTCGATGTGTTTTATGAGTTTTAAAACAGAAAGCTTTGCAACTTTAACTGAATTTCGAAATCTTTGTTAAATTACTCAATTTCTGGCATTGACTTAGGAACAATGGAAAGTCTAGCGAGTTTACAATCGGTACCTTTCAAAGTATGTTTGATATATCAACAAAAGAGTATGAAAAGAGTGGAAGATAAATTGTAGACTTTTAAAATGATATGGATCACACGCACACGCACACGCACACGCACACGCACACGCGCGCGCGCGAGCAAAACGAATGGGCATCTCCGAGATAAAATCGTGGTTGAAACATATAAGCAACAGAACTCGTGTAACAACCCCACGGTTAAGCTGTTGTTCCAGAGCTTAGCTGTCGGTGAAGAAATATTATTTAGTTTCTTAATCAAAATTCTCGCGTGTGCTGCACATTAAACCGGTTGTCGATGTTATCTTGTACCCGTTATTAGAAACTATTTGTCCGGATAATGAATGCGGACATTTTTGCTAACAAGCCCTTTATTACGCGAATTTCTTGTCCCTTAACGGTCTGCGATCATACGAAAACGTGAACGGAATATCTCCGGTGATCCGATCCTGTTATCTCATTACGTCTACGAGCGCACGAATGATCGGTATTCGAGCTTGGTGTGCCGCGAGCATTGTAATTGATCCGCGGGTACACCTGTTCAACGGAGGTCACGCGATGAATCAGAATTATATTATTTTTCATTCGCGCGAACACACGATTTCGCGCGAGCGAATTAAGAGATTCAAAGTTTACGTTTCGACGCGAAGGTGTCCGTTCTGCAACTTTCTCGGGTACGCTTGTTGTCACTATGCGGACCGGAATGATCGGCATTCGAGCGTGGCTTACTTCGCTAAACGCAGGCAGTTCGCGGGTACAGGTGGCCGATCGAGGCAATGCGACGAATCGCAATTATTGCAGCTTTTGCCGAAGGAACTTTTCATTTGTATTTACCCACCACCGGCCACGCTTCTTTCGCAAGCTCTTCGAATTTATTGAAACGAGCCAGACCGGAACGATCGGTATTCAAACGAAGCGCACTCCGATAATTGCGATTGGTTCGCAGATGTTCGATAGAGGCTATGCGACGAATCGCAATTATTTCAGCATCATTGTTTTCCTTTTTGCGGCGGGCATAAATTCAACTGCATCGAGATGCCCGAGTGTTTTCGTTCGATCGTGCGGGGTAACCATTACCACGTTGAAAATAGTTGGTCCGCAGCGCGGGTCTGAGCATTTCATGCATTTTGTCACAATAACGAATGGAGTTGGAAACTGGTACCGAAACTGCTACTAAATTATTTCACAATTGTTGAAATTATCGCGATGTTCCTACCGGAAATTATTACCCATTATTTGTCTTATGAAAATACAGATTCGGCCTCGTCGTATCGTCGCATCGTCTACTCGACAACCTTTCGTTCGTTTCGATATACGTAACTGGTATATTTCTGTCCTAAATGTTTCGGCAAATTCCTCGTCCCGTACACGCATGTTTCGACCAGAAATTACGAATTTTACAGAAGATGATCGAGACGAGCAAATAATTGAAAGATCGGAGAGTGGCGTTCCTCGCAGCTCTTTCGAATCTATTGAAACCACGCGGTTGCCACATGCGGGTTGTTACAGCAACGCGGGTATTAAGAAACGAAATAATTTCGCCGGAACGCGTTCGTTAATTGTACAACGGGAGTTCTCGACTTTCCCTCCGAAAACAGAGTAGCATACATGGGCAATATCGGGACTGTAGCTCGTTGACCCTTCCAACTTGTTCGACCAAGAGGATTCTTGGTTCGAGTCACCGATTAGCATAATATGTGAATGGAATAAGGAATTTCGTGTTAACGCGTCGGTTGCCACGTCGCTCATTTTCTTCGTCAATCTATTGAACACGTGTTGGTTGTCTCGAGGAAGACATTCTTTGATGTTATAATACGCACCTTTCTGCTGTCCCGTGAAATATATGTCGCTGGACGTGGCAGTAATAATTCCGACACGATTAACATGCTCATAAAACGGAACAAGTCCGTCGATCGAACGTTTTCACGAGCCGATCGTGTATGTCCAATTTTCATGCTTCGGCTTTTTGAAATTCCTACCGAAGACTCGCTAGAAGCTTTACCTACACCGCCATCGTTTTAGAGTTGTTCGATTTAACGAATTATTCCGGAAAGCAGACTACAGGAGCGGTAATAGCTGCGTCGGTTACGCTACTTTAGACACGTTGTCCACGCTGTTCGAGGCTAGTGGAATGGTCGCGAAGGCGTGGAAGAGATGCGTAACAGTTCGTAACACTTTCATGGCTTGATCGTTAAGCGGCGATACCGATGACAATAACGGTATATCAGTCTATATCGACGAGCCAGCCGGCTCCTTGTCACGCGAACACCTCTTTGAAAACTACACGCGTTCATTGTCCTCGAGATTACATAAGAGATTACGCGCAGATCTCGAAACTTATCAGTCCTCCCTAAGTTTCAGCTATCGGCCCCAACGATGCTTCTATCGCTGTAATCGACACGTATTATACGTCCGAGAAGCCGTGGTGCGATTTATGGAAAAATTGTGATCGGCACAATGGATGCTCGATACGATCAACATTAACATATAAAGCTAGGAAACGATCATTTCTTCCAGTGTCAACAACGGAATTTATGATAACGAGTTGAATCCTCGCGTTTGTAGCGACCCGAAGTGATTAAAAATCTGCTATCCTCGTAAATAACATTTCTTGGCTAACAGAAATGCGTTGGACCTTCTTATAAATAAACAAAAAATGCAGTTGAAAATAATTATTTTACCTTATAATACATTTTTATAACATTCGCGTTCCTACATTACTGACATTGATATACAGACTTTCCGATTGTCTACCAGATATGCTGGGCGCAACAAATATTAATAATCGCCTCTCTGCATTTGATCGCGACGGGCAAGACGAACGAAACGTCGCGAGCGCGAAATAAATCTTCGGATCTGGTCAGGATGACGGGTAAACGTTTTTTCTAGTGGCCCTCGCAAACGCACGGGGCCAGTCGTTTGCCAAGCTGTCGAGAAGTGGCACAAGTGTCAGCGAAGTTGTTGAAAACGAGACGGTGACGTCTCGCGCGCGGCCCGACCATTTTCCGACGCGTCTGAAAAGCACCGGCTCTTTAATAAAGAGCGGCTACGACGTAAAACCGTGGTCGTCGCGGGGGTACACGTTAAAAATGCGTTAACAGCTTGTAACGAGTAGCCGGTCGTGTCAGTGATCCCTGGCCCGAGAGATCTCGGGGATCTTGGTAGGTGTCGTCGACAGGTATTTCACCTTCGCGGCCAGACGGGAAGAAAGGGGAAGGAGAGTGAGCGAGAGAGAGAGAGAGAGAGAGAGAGAGAGAGCATCCTCTTCGCGGTGCTCTTGTCTTATCTGGCGGATCGGCGATCCGTGGGACCAGTCTTTCAAGAACGGACCGACCGAGATGGTAGAAGCCGCGGCAGTAGCTGCTATCCTACTCGCCATCCGAACCATCCGTCCCTACCCGATACCAGTTTCTTTTCCACCATTACCATCCGGTTAAGGAAATTTGTAATTTTCCGATAATTGCGAATACGTTCGCCGCACAGATATTACCATAAAATGGTAATTACGCCCGTAAATAGTTACATGTAAATTGCTTCGAATAGAAAGCTCCCTAGCCTTCGGCGGCTGAACGTACATCTGCTCGAAAAGGCAGTCGTCCAGCGAACCCTTTTTACATGAAATCTGGTTCAGGGACCAACCAACTCGGACAAATAATAGAATATTGACCGGCCCGTTCCTTCTGAGAACGAACGGACGGGATTGAACAGCGCGTACATACTGTTACCAGAAGTACCTGGCGTTCCGCAGCTGGGCCTTCGAGTTATTCTTATTGAAATTGGAAATTACCGTTGTTACGATTATATTATGCGTCTTCGACAGCGTGTAACGACACCCAGTAGAAATATTTGCTCGTTTTGGTAATCCGTAGCGGATTATCTATTGCTACACCTAATAGTAGTACTTAGGATAATGGTTCGGTACTTTACAGAAGAAAGTCTGCATTCCTTCTATAACCTATCTTAAATTCCGAGGAATAACGATAATAGTAATCTAGAGTATCGTCTTATCTCGATTATTTTTATGACTGTGAATTTATTTCCATGGGAATGCAAGTGAGAGTTCTCGCTCGCGAACCCCGTCGAGTTACTTGTGTTTACGTTCGCCTGCCTGTAGGCACGCTTTCAGTACCATCAAACAATTGTTTCTATATGCAATCCTAGAGAAAGTAATTTCTTTCAGTCTTTAACGTCGCATAGCTTGGTGATTAGCGATGACCGTAGAGCGCTATTTAGATTTCATCCCATGTTTTATTCGATTGCTTCTAAATTTTGCACTCATCGTTTTCTCATCGAGTCTGACAATTTGGAGGTGTACGAGCAAAACATCTGAAGAAAACCCTTTGACCCCTGCAACTGAGAATAAGGATCGCCCTAGCGCGCAACACTGTCGAAATACTAGCAGCTAATATTTCAAGGCAATAGTTGTCGTCGCATAGATTCTCCGGCCGCGGCCGGTTTCATCCGAAAAGCAGCGGTCCCGATCGCAGACATCCCCCGGAGGAAAAGGCAAACGGCTTGCGCGCGCGGCATAGGTCTGCTAGAGAACGAGCGCAGACTCTGGAATTCCCTTTTGCCTTCGGTAACGTTCGACAAGCAAAAAGAGCGAGTGGAAGCTGGGAAACACAGAGGGGGAGCAAAGACGTCAAGCCCTCCGGCCACGGCGGAGTCATTCGAAACTAGTGTCTCGTTCTTTCTAATGACTGTCATTTACCTGGTGTCATCCTCGTGTCCTGCAGCATCCGGCAATCTACGACGGGCCTTCATACTGCACGTAATCTTTTCAATGTCCGGGGCAAGATGGATTCCCGGCGTCATTAGGGAGCATAAAGTGTCTTTCTTTCCTTGCTCGTCCACTTCCCCGCCCCTTTCACCCTTTCGTCTTTTCCGTCGGCTCGCCTCTCTCCCTCTCTCTTTCTCTCTTCCTCTCTTCCTCTCTTCCTCTCTTCCTCTCTTCCTCTCTCCTTCTGTCTCCATCTGCCTCTATCTCGCTCCGACTCTCTGTCTTCTCGGTGTTCCCGGCTCTCCGTCGGCAATGGTGCGCCAGGTGTGGTCATTAATTTCGCAGCGCGGCGGAAAAAGTTCGCGGGAACCGAACAAAGGTACCGAGAGCGCTCGCTCGCACTGCTCGTTGCACCGGCCGGAGGCTGAAACGCGAGATTTTTGCGGTACAATTATTCGCGAAGGTGAGCCACCGCGTCGGCGCTAGAATTACTATAATTCTTTCCCGTCGACGAGCGTGGTCAAATTTTCCGAGCGTTTTGCTTTTTGATCGCGCCAGACTCCTCCCACCGCAGCAAGAAATGCTAACCGCGATTCCGCTTATACGTTAGAATTTCCAGCGCGCGCCGGTGTCTTATTATGCGAGCGTTGATCACGCTTCGACGATCCACCGAGAGGTCCACTTTACTTTTTCGAGGACTTTTTGCTACGATTACCCTTCACTCCGCATACACTATCTTTTATATTTACAGTGATTACTCTGGATATATCGCCAAGGATTGGCTGATAAACGTCGCGTTCGCGTAATATTGTCACGTGTTGTAATTATACAGAGACTAATGAAGCTGAAATTAAAGTGAAACCTAATTATCGAGAGACCAATAAAAGAGCCTCAATTAATTAATGTTAAAATCGTGTGTAACATTATTCGGAGAACGATAAAATTTAATTGAATAAACTGTCATCCGTAGAAACGAATGTGTATATGTGCGTAGGTTACTGTAGCCATCTCGAGTTACCAGATAAACGTTCGTTTCTCTGAAATTTGAAGAAAATCTGTAATCGGAAATGTTCATTCTATGCGGTTAAAACGGAAAAGATTGAGGATCTTTATTGGTTGTAATTCAGACCGGAGACGGCTATTCTATAAAGGCTGGCAGCTGAACGTTATTGGAGCAGGAAAGTGGCTATTACCGGAGAACAAGACTCGAGTCCCTCGTACTTCGAAATACTGAAACTTGTACCAGGCCACAATGTAACATCCTCCATGTTGAACATACACTCCTGAACAAAATGATACTAAATTTATGCTGTCTTCATTTTCACAAGGATACCGTGATATTTTCAAATATTTTCAAATACCATACCAATAAACATTCGTAGTAACATCTCCTCCGCCAGCTACATATTTCAGTCCTTTTTGTCGGCGTTCTGTTAATGTTGCCGGCCTCTCTCTCTCTCTCTCTCTCTCTCTCTCTCTCTCTCTCTCCCCCTCACACACACACACACACACACATTCTGGGTGTTTCAACACATTATAAATCACTTTACGACTTTTTCGTATCCTTCTTGAAATTCCAGGCATAGTTAAATTTCGATTATACGACTCTATAATTCTCATAATCTCCGTTTCACTTAACTTTTTTCCACAAGCCACGTTAATAGTTGCATGCAACACAAGATCCAACAAGACAAATCCAGTTGTTCAACCGACAGGCAGACCATGTACTACCGAAGAATTTCTAAACGAACCTGAACCGTGCTATCATTTCGCCATCGGCGTTACTATATTCTGTTTACACCGTCTACGGTGAAAGTGAAAGAAAGATGGCCCATTCTAATTTCAAATTTCTTCTACTCTAATCTTCGAGTTTGTACAATATTATTTTTACTACAACTCGAAAGTTCTACCCATCGTTTTGAACCAGACTGTATACGATGATTCTCACAGAGGAAGAAATATAATTACGTCCATAGCTCTAAAACCCCGAGCACACATGATATCGATCACGTAAACGGTTCATCTTCGCTCCGCGAGCGATCATTTTTAAAACGAATGCAATGACCTATTACACAAGGTTATTCAGCGTCTGAAACGTATAAAAACTTGATCTTGTAAGTACAACTTGTCGAGGAGCTGAAGGTCGGAACTTTGAGAGGCTATTGTGAAAAGTGAACGTACGAGATGAACCGTGAATGTCTTTTCTCCGCGTATCAAAAGCTTGGCGTTCGTGTGTGGAAGATCATTGAATTCATCTTTCGAAGTAACCGTCGGTTACAGCTTGCACCGTGAAATTAAGTGTAATGTACTGCGGCACGAAAAATTTTCCACGCGACTTCGATATATGGTACATACATTTTCTGGTATAATCACAGAATTAACAGTCGTTTCAGGCGAGCGCTGTTTTCATCAGAAATGTTCAGTAGGTGCGTGATTAACGTAGATCTGTAAAATGCATATTTTTAATTTATTTTACGGGTTCGAATAAAAAAGTTTTTGAAAAAGTACCAATGGCAATTTTTTCGGAAGCCTTTTTGCACGTTAATAAACATGTAACGGAGAATCGGTGAATCGGTGAAACGGTGAAAGGATTAGGCTCCTAGCGTCGATATAAGTAAGTTGATTTAACGGAACTATAGACAACGCAATTACCCCTTATAATTACTCTAATAGCAGCGTGGTCTAGAGGGGAAGGAAATCGATCGGAAGCAACCGAAACCGCCATCACCGCCACCTTTGCGGGGCATTTCGTAGGGGGTGCGATCCTCTCACCGCAGGCATCTAAGTTGCAGGCGACATATTGGAATCGAAATCTGGGTGCATACACGCCGGAAACTGCGCAGAGACTGCACCGTCTCGAGTGCCTTTCGCCGTTGTCTTTTCCGTTGTACTAATAATTGTCGTTATTAGGGGCAAGCACGATTTCGAGTGATTTCGCGGCGCGGGAATCACGACGAGAAAGTAATGCTGCCCGCTTTACGTAACGGAAAAGAAGAGGCTTATTAACGCCACTGAATCCAGGGTAAACGTTGCATCGCGAGCACATACATGCATACAGACATAGATTCGTACATACGTATGCACGCGGGACTCGCGTCTCCATTCCGGGCAAATGAATCGCGCTCCACTTTCTGCGCGGACTGGCAATACCGAATCGCGAAACAATAGCCGTAACAACGATCCTCTGCTCGAGAGTTAAAAGCATCAAATTCCTCGCCGTGCGTAAAATTACGGCGATTCTGCGACTCGCTGCAATGACCGTCTCCCGTTGCGTATGCCTGTCGCGTTAAAAGCGAAATATCCAAGTACTACGGTAACAAGTAGGGAAACCTATTTCTTACCAAAATCGTATTTACTTGTTATATTGTACAATTTGATTTGGGGATCAAATGGGGAGCGATTAGTGACATTTCGTACAAAAAAAAAAAAAAAAAGAAAATAGTAGAATTCGGCGTAGCCAGATTTTCATGAAACAATTGTTGGTTTTACGAAGAAGGCGTTGGAATATTGTTTTCTATAAATTCGGCTCTCTCAGAAAATAACAGTTTTACAATTTCGACAACATTATTTAAATCTTTAGTCTTTTGGCCAGTTTTTTTGTTTCGTCGACGAAAGAGCGAGTCCCTATTTTTGGCAAGCTTTTAAAGCTAGGTTTACGGGACACGGAAAGCAAAATTGAATTGTATGGTCTTTGAATTCCCTCAGGTCCGGTGGTTCTTCCGGCACGCCCAGTGCCGTCATGGTACCATCGACCGGTGGCGGTCCTGGGAACACAACAGGAGGCGGCAGGATGGCCGTCATCGGTGTGACCAGGAACGTCAGGCTAAGACGGCGTGGAGCATCAGGATTCGGCTTCTCTCTACGCGGTGGTCGTGAATACGCCGCTGGATTTTACGTGAGCGACGTGCAGCCAGGAGGAGAAGCCCATCGGAATGGATTAAGGGTGGGTCTGCTCGTAATATGTTCACGGTCGTTATTACAGGCTGTAAAAAATATACGGCCAACTCGTAAACCCTTCTTTTTGGTCACCAAAAACGAAACGAAAAGAAAAGAAAAACAATTCCCCTCGCGTCCGAACGATCCACTTCGCAGCATTTGAAATCGAAACGTTACAGAAACCGAAGCCCTCGAGTGCTGAAAAAGAATCTCATTTCCAATTGAATTTTTAACAGATTCTCTCGAACCTTACAGTGTCCGGGCTCGTAGACCCAGATTTTTATTTTCTTTATAGATATATATGTACCTACAGTGTGGCGTCCGCCAGCTCTGTCCTGTCCGCCCGAAGCATCTGTGAACCAGGACTATGAAAGTTTCATCTAAATTCTAAATTTTCTTGGAATTAAAATCATATTTTGTTCGCATTTACATAGATTAGGTATAAAATATCCCATTTTCTTCGAATCCGATCGAACATCGTGCTATTTTGCGTGCCACATTTTTCTGTTTGCGACCGTTCTAAAATGCGAGAAAAAAGTGCTTGCGGTTGTCGAAAAATTATAGAAGTTCGCAATCCCTTGTCGACAAAGTGCAAACAATTGAATTTACGTGAGCCGTGGCGAATCGATTTTACCATTAAGCAACCGATCTCCGCTCTATTTCGCATGGTTTCACCGGCTGTCTGTTGCTTTCAGGTCGGTGATCAAATTATAAGGGTGAACGGGTATCCGGTGGAGGACGCCGTCCATCAGGAAGTTGCGCTTCTGGCAAAAAATCAGCAAGTGCTCGTCCTCAAGATTCGAAGTAATTATCAGGTTTTTGCGATTATATTTATGGTATTCGTGTCGAGATTCGGCATTTAACCTGTTCGGCTCGTCGTTCGGCCTGTTCCCACCCGCTCCGAACATTCATCGATTCTGTTTTTTCTTTCAGGCGTGGGAATGATACCTGTGAAAGAGTAAGTACCAATCAGTCGTCAAAACAGTGCAGTTGTTAAACGATTCGCTCCGACGATCCTTTCCTCGTTACAAAGAGTACTTTATGATTCGCAAAGCAATCCGAATGACCCGGTGACCTGGCACATGGTACAACAACAACAGCAACAATTGCAGTACAACGAGACCGGTGTGGGAGCTGTGCCTAGCACCGAAGTTAGGATTCGGATCCTGGTTGGAGAGAAAGGACGATTAGGCTGCGGTGTATGCAGAGGCATCGTGCCTGGCCTCACTGTCCAGGTAGTCGGAGATTCTATTAACAATTAATCATTTTTCCGTATCGGCTGCAACCACTTACCAATTTCTTTCGCTCGAAGGCTGGTAATTGATCGGCAGAGTTAACGTAACGAAAATTGATTCAGGGTACCAGAGACGACGGGCCAGCGAGGACTGCCGGGCTGAAAGCCGGCGACGTGATCGTTTGGTGCAACGGGCAACGACTCACCGATCTTCCGTTCGAAAGAGCCATCGAGGTAATGAGAAGCTCCGCCATTCTCGACCTGATAGTGCAACGACCCACGCCAAATCACCTTTACGACTGTCCCGAGCCGCTGTGGACCCGAGGCTCCAGTGGCTACGACTCGGAAACGTCGAGCATAGCCGCGGCCAGTCCGCAACCTCAGCAGAATTCTTCCTACTCGCCGCAGCATCAGCATGACGCCAGAATGCACCATCGATACCCTCGCGAAGATACCTGCAACCGAAACGGGAGGTTAGTCGCGAAAAAGATGCGAGCCGAGGAGACCACGTCGAGAGGATCGGCGCGCGGCGCGGCGCGGCGCGACCTAAAGTATCAGCTGCCGTGGCTTTACGGCTCCGGATACATATCTTTCTCGTTACACGCTGTTATCGAGTGGCATCGATGGATTTACTTCGGGAGAAAGTCGTTCTTTCTATTAATAGGACATTTCGTCGCGATAATAATCTCGGAGTATCGAGCACGACGAATTCTTGGCGGGCTCACGAACCTGCATCCTGTGCTAGAGCCGCCGCGGTTGATCGTGCTTCCTCGCGGCGTCGTTTAATTGGAAATTAGAAAGTAGCGCGTGTAATCACCGATGAGAACTCATTCGACCATGTGTCTTTGGATTTTTTAGGATCTGCTGCCCGCTAGCCTTGTCCACGAGCAGTTGCAGTTCGTCGGAATGGCCGCACAACGACCAGGTATATACGTTTCGAATTCACAATAGTAACTACACCAACTAAACCAGTTTAAGGTGAAAGAAAAATTCCTGCTTATCAACACGTTCCGTGCCGGGGCCATCTTTACCCATCTTTACCCAACCAGCTACTCGATGTTCTCGTTACGGGCCAATACATTATCAAAAACTATTTTCTTTTGTTGTCGATAGATAAGAAACTAGCACCTTTCTATGAAATTACGTGTTTTGAACTCGCGAGTCATCGATGGTGCGCATAGCACAGAACGTGTTAATTATCGTGCGAAGAAATTAAAAATTTTATCTTTAATCCAATGACTCTTTGGCCTACTAGTTTTGCAAAGAAAATCGCGAATACGATAAATCCGTAAAATTCACAGTCTATTAACTAGACACGCGGTGCGTAAACGTTGAATAAGATCAAAAGTTCGGTAGTTCAGAAACAGAGAAAGCGTGTATAGTAGAAATACTTGGATAGTAGTTTGAATTCCTATAGCTCTGTGTATACCAAACGTATTAGATAACATAGAATATGAATATAATCTTTCTTTGGAATAACGGGGTATGTATTTAGAGATCGTTTGAATCGACTTGCAGGCGCAGGAATGGACCCGCAAGCCGAACAACACCACGGTGATCCGTATCAATCAAAACCAGAACCAAAATCACAGGCACATGGCCGGGCCAGGTCACCCGAATTCGCGCAGCTACGACGAAGAGATCGACAACGAGCCCCTCTACGACCCCGTGGCGCCTCGAATCGATTACGAGGTCCACGATTTCGACGCGAACCCGCGGGACGAGGCGAATCGTCGATTGGCTTATCGCCGGGACAACTGCAGACAACAGGAGTACATCTACGACGGGCCGGCCGATGACATTCCTCCGTATCACGGATCCAAAGTAAGGAGGAAGCTTTCTAACTCTCGCCGGGTCCTTCAACCGTGAACGTTTTTCGCGAATGCGAACGATCTTTCGGGAATTCCGTCACGGAATCGAAAAGAAACTCGTTCTTCGGTAATTAATGCCCGTTTAACCGGCACTTTCTACATACTGCCATCGTAATCGGCTTCGATCTACCGATCGAATCAGCGTGACGATCGATCTACGATGCACCTTTGTTCGCGATTCAATTAAAAAGAGAAACGATCGCGAGGCTGTCGATCCTTCTTTCTGCTACACGTGGGACAAATTTCATGACTTTGATTCTGGTGTTCGTAGGAAAACGGCATGCAGAACGAAGGAGACAGGAAAACGGTGACCACGGTAGAGGTGCATCAGTCTGTCTGCCCACCCGCACCACCGCCACCGTTGTCTTACAAATGGCCAGCAGGTTTGTCTCGAAGACGACGTCTTTGCTGACCACCTTTTGCCAACTTTGCTGCGGTCTTCGATATCACTCTTTTGAAATTCGATCGAATGGCCCGACAATTTTTCGAACAATTAGAAAAATTGGTTCAACAAATGACGTGCAAAAACAAAACCAAACAAAACAAAAAAGAAAAGAAGGATTTTGAGAAAACTGCAATTGCTAAGAATTACATGAGAAAATGAAAAAGGGGCTTTTTGAACATTTTGAATATTTCCGCCCGTGAAGGAAATGTAAAATGTGCGTTTTGTCGATTTAGTCGCGTGTCGAAAGATGTAAGAATCTGTGGATTTTGGAAATTTACCTAAATTCGTGAAAAACCGTATTCACAAAAAGAGTATTAACGCGACGATGCAATCTATATTATACCGTTGAGCTTTGTCCTCTAGCATATTTTTCTTATTTCAATGAAAAAGAGGATACGAATTGTATCTTCTAGCGAATGCAGAGAATTTTCGTTTTACGTAAAAATCCGCAGTCCAGTAACAAGTTTCTTACATTTTTCTCAAATACAAAACCAACTTTACAAAACAAGGATACAACTAAAGTTGATTGCGTCGAAAAAAGATTTCAAGAACGCAGCAAGGGAAAGCCAAAACATGGTCAGCTCTGTTTGGTGAAATCAAAACGTTCTCCGAATAAAAACGATCAGAGATACAGTGGTAGATTAAGATCGTTGGGATTAAGCGGAAAAATTTATTCAACCAAACAAACCTTATCGTGACTGATTAAAATAACTGGATCAACTCGACGTATTTGTTCGTCAAGGACGATGATAAAATTTGATACGTCAATTCAGATTAAAATATTTGTTATGCGTGTCATGTAGTCAATTGTCTACTTGCACGACACAAAAAACGAAGCTAAAACATTATACACGGAGTTATGCGAAAAATGTTCATGCCCTAACGATGATATTCAACATTCGCTGACAATAAACTTTTGGTGTAGGTTGTGTTAGTCACACAAATTTAAGAAATATGGTAAGATCCTTGTATTACGAAATTAAAAAGATTGATAATTGCAGAAAAAAAGGAGAGAGAGAGAGAGAGAGAGAGAGAGAAATCTTCATCACAAGTCAAGCTCAATGTCCTAAAGCAAAGTGTTAACGTGTTAAAAAAAGTATATATTTCTATTATAAAATTCTCCAGATATGCTGTATACTTTATGCCGCGAATCACATGAATTTTTGAACATTCGATCCGGGCCGGTTTGAAACTCTGTCTACAAATGTATTATGTAGCGGAGAAGCGTGCTGCGTTGCAAACTTTTGAAAATACGAATGATAAACCGACGGTAGAACGATGTTCACGCAGAGACGAAACCAATGAACGCCATGGGCATGCAAATGGGCAGCACGATGTCAATGGGCAGCACAGGCTCAACGGAAACCGAGTCGAGCTTGGAGTCGTCCTGCAGCAAGGACTCTGCCTCGACTTCGTCGTCGTTGTCAACGTCCTCCTGCGAGCCACCGTCGACAGTCTCTTATGGTTCGGTGACGGCAGCCACAACCGGGACCAATAAACCGAATGACACGCCAGCTACAACGCACCCGGCACCCCGCAATTGTGCCACAAGGACGTCACCGATCGCCTGCACCGACTTGAGCACTGCCATAACGCAAGAACTGCAGAGGCGGGCGCAGCAGGTACGAGTGCGGTAGATTTCTTTTGTGAAACCAACAAGTAGTCGCGCAACTGCTCCTCTGAATAAATTACCGGTATTCGTGCAAACCTGAATTTCTTTTAATCCAAAGGAAACGGTAGAACAGTGGCAATAGGTGTAGAGGAGAATGGGGCAATGGCGGTCGCTCGAGCAAACTTCGAAAAATGAAAAGGATTGCCCACACCTTTGGTTTAGATTTGATCGTTTAGTTTCTCCCTTTAAGCTTAATCTTTTCATAAGTTTTTTCTTTATACTTTTCTGATTTCCTCTTTTTCCTTCGTTGATCGGCATACACGTTAATCGATAAAAACGATTGATTAAACGGATAAATCAAAAATGTTCATATAAAATATAAGCATAGACTTTTGTACTCGTAGCAGATTTATCTTTACATATTCTGCACAGCCATTACATCTATCATGCTGAAAACCAAATGAAGCATGTTTATCTTTGTTGTTTAAAAACTTGAGTCGTGTCGTTTTCTAATAATAATACTGACAATCATTGCCCGCTGTCCGTGATTACCTTATCCAGCCCAACATTTAAAAAAAATTGTTGTACTCTCCGTTCACGAAGATCCACAGCCTGCTCGATAGCTTGAGTCAGCTTTCTGTAATAGAGCAAGATAGGCAAACTCGTGTACGATTCATTCAAAAGCGATCAGTATATGTAGTGTGCGAAGAACGATTAGGAAGTCTTAAACGTTAAGTGTTGTTAAGAATTGTAGAGAGAACAGATTACGTATCATGTCGTCCTCAAGGGGTTGAGATATTTGTACCTTTGAATCTCTATCCTCGATTGATATCATAGTCTTCTAGATTCTGGACGAATTAGTCCGCGTCAGTGTTGCTCGTTATCGACGAAGCGACCAATCGTAAATGGGACTTTCTACAAGATAAACGAAACGAAGGTTGCGTAGGCAATTTGTACGACGACCTCTCCGTTCATTGAATAACTCGTAAAGTCTCTTTTATCTTCTGGTAATGATTAACACTCCATACTTTCGTTAATACGTTACACTTGGACGCGTTGTCTGAATCATCGTTGTCTCGATACCTAGAGTACTGTAGTTTGAAAAGTGAAATTATCAGTTATTCACCAAGTTAGTCACGCTTTCTTGTGTAGTGTTAAACGCGCCTACGCTGCCTGTCTATCTCTTCAAGAATCATGGTTTGCAATTTATTATTCAAAACCATAGAGTGCATGCGTCGATGATGTAGAAACAAAAAATAGTTTCAGCTTTCATCTCACGACGATACCGCGTAAGTTTGGCAACTCGTACGACGAACGCGCGAAACAATGATTCTCTGCCTCTGTTAAGGTATCTTCTACGTCATATTTCGAGATAGCGTTCCCCTAAATAGATATTGTCTTCCAAGGAGGTAGACTCATCGCGAACTCTTACCTTGCTTCGCTCATTGTCGCGAAATAATCTTACTGTACACGTAGTCGATAGTAACAGCTGCGGTATAGTACAGTCCTGGACGGCGTGATAGCAACATATCAATGACAAATCGTTTTAGTAGCGCAATCGGCATTCATCCATCATCGATACACATCGGTTTTCCGTGTGCTTTCAGAGGAGTATGAACCTCGCGAAAGCAGAAGCTATGAGGGAGAAGACACAAGAAGCACGCAAGCCACAGAACCCAGAAGCGCTCAGGGCGCAAGAACAGAAGGTCACCCATGATAAGGTATTTATATTTTTCAATCTCATAAAAATCATACAATATCGTACAATATCTCTTGTAAATCGTGATGCAGATTTTTTATTCAACAATTACTGAAATTATAAAGGTGCTTTCGTGGGAAATGATGACATAAATATATTTAGTACAGCATGGGGCAAGGATCCTGTAACAAATACTGAATGATATTCGATGAACAGTTCTATAATGATATTACATAATTATTACAATAATTGACATTTATTTAACCGTCACAATTAAGTTGTTAAACACTTTGAAATCGTTTTCTTTGTTTTTAATTGTGTACATAAAGTCGTTTACGACCCCCGAACGACTATATAATAAGTTCAATTCCACACACGAGTCTGGTTAGCGTTTAATTACTAATCTCGTTTATCGTGTACAGATGCTTCGGCTATTTATTAATTAGTACGACCCAAGCGCGCGTTCGAACAGAGCCGTGGCCTCGAGGCTGTAAAGATTCGCGGAAATAATGAGTCGAGAGAGAGAGAGAGAGAGAGAGAGAGAGAGAGAGAGAGAGAGAGAGAGATGATCTAATTAAAAATTATTGCCGCGATGTTGCAAACGATCAAACTTTCCTGTATGAGCGTTGCAAACGACGATGTTCAGAGGTGGGCTCGAACTGAGAGATGCTCGTGCTGTTTATAACCGTACCGTGAACGAGGCGGGCGATGCACTTGCAATTTCACCGTGTTTCTTGCTGCGTCTCCGATCAATTCCGTTCCTCGCCTCTAAATCGAGAAGTAAAAGTAACATTAAGCGGCGACGATAATCAAACCACATTCGAGCGAGTCTGCTGCCGATAATTTCTCACAATTGCGCGCTTGCGCACGCTACGACTACGTACATACGTGCTTGCAACGTTTCGTTCTGTTGCAGCTAATGGAGGAGTTCAAGCGTGCTCACCGGAAGATGTTCAACTCCAACCAGCAGAAAGTTCATTTCTCCGATCAGCCCATCGAACAGGTAAGAGAACGACGATCCCCTATTATCTGTCGGCCTCCTCGAATCGGCGAATCGAAACGTTTGTAAAATTCCGGAACCGCGTGTCTTTCCGTCGCTGTTATCTCTTGGTGAAGCACCGCGATTCGTTCGACGAATTCCGCGCAAACGAAAACATCGTATATCGCGCTTGCAACGAGCAATGACATCGTTCAGCGATGACTTTCACTGTTTTCTTTCGCCGGCGAAGACGTTACAGCCTCTGACCACCGAGCGGAGCAGGTAAAATTTCTCGTTAGATTCAAACGACGATACGCGGCGAATGCTCTGTGGAAAAAGCGGAACTAGGGGTACGTGTCGGACCAATTAAAAATCCTATTAGCAACCGAGTCGGAATTATTGCGCGCGGTGAAGACGTTTCCCAGTGAGGATTATGCATAGCAACCGGCGTGTATTAAATATTGGTATCTGAGAAAAAAGGAGAGAAAACGGGAGAACGAAAAAGAGAACCGCGAAGCAAACACGAGACCGGGAGCATCTGTCTGTGATACGGACATTCTTACACAGTTAATTACACAACCGGCGAGATCTACCACCAATGCAAACGGATAACGCTTTGAACAGAGATAACACGCAGGTAATAGTAATAGTGGCCCGAAAGAATCGCGCGCGTTACGCCTCCGTGTATGTGAACGCGTACGCTCAGCTGCACCTGAACTTATGAAGAACCGCGTTATTAACTGTTATACAGCACGCGCTCCGTTCAGATAGAGACCGATCCGGCCGCTTATAGTCACGTACATTTCACTGTTTCGCCTCAGTATCGCAGTACCCTCGCGTTCGAGAAGGTCGACTGCCGCGGGAAACATTAAATTGCTAACGAAGTGCGATTAAAATTAAAACGATCAGCAATTACGGTATCGCCGACACGGCCGCGAAAACTAGCGAACGATTTTTCATTTATCGAAAAGGAAATTTTTTCAGAAATCTGATCGAGTTACCGTAAGTTTTCGAAAATCGGTATCAGAAGATTCGATCCTCTCGCTTGTTATCGACACGGTAATATTTCAGATGATTTAACTTGGTGATCAAGGAATAACAAACATGTGCACTAACCACGAAATGTAAATATTAATATAGATTACGAGGGGTGGAGATTAAACGTTAGACTAGGGATCTTATGTTTTATATGTAACACGTTGATTGGAATATTGCGATCGCCAGAGTATCGAAAAAATTTAAATAATTTAGTCGATGCAAAGCCCGAATTTTTATTAGAAGTTTAAACAAATTCTAGATACAGAAATGAACAGTGAATTCACGGTTTAAAAGAAGTTGAATTTACCCCGATGTGTGAAATAAGTATTAACAATACCGGTGCATAAAATAGATCGGTAAGATAATATTAATCAGTGATCGACTTCAAAGTTACACGGAGCGTCAAAGAGTTAAGGTAACGGATCTGTTGGACAATTTTATAGTTGCTAGCATTTTTTAGAATTGTCGTGCAACGTGTTCGAAGCTAATGGATTATTTTCTTGTAAATATTGGCAATCGTTCGATAGAAATAAATTTTGTCGATTACGGTGAGAATTGATTTCCGAGCCTGGTGAAAATCAGCCATATGTGGCAGACGAGACAGTCGACGTGTTAATATAATTTAATTTTAGAAACTTTTGACAGATAACTAAACCAAGTTTTGTTTCTTCCGATGTGTAAAGATTTCAATTGACATAATCACGCGGAAATCAGTCATTTAATTGCTCGAGGAAATAGTCTTTGCAACTCCTCGGGCAAGCCAAAGTCTCGAACGAGAATTGCGAGTAGGACGTAAAACAAGCTGTTTTAGATAATCTGAACAATTTGTTGGAATACGAGGATTCTGAGATTAGCAGGATCTGCTATCGGTCGGTAGTCGATACCGCTTTAAGTAGGCGCGAGTGTCCGCCGCCGCCACGGTCGATTCCACCTTGGTTCACGCAACCTGTCGGTTTCTTGCAAACCGTGGCAGACGCGCAAAATAATAGAGCTTACATAAGAGCTGGAGGCAACGCTCGTGACTGTTGGTGCGGTTGGTGCGCGATCGGTGTTCAAGGTGGGTCGCAGAAACACCGCAAAATACCGCGGATCTGGCCACGATGAACTATGATTTACGAAATCTCAACGTCGTTAGAGACGCCGCCGCGCCGGCAGCGTAATTCGGAAATGGCGGCGTTCCGTGTCCTCGGTCGTTGTTTCCAGGCGCAATCACGGGAACAGTGAAACACAGTTAACTTTTAATTGGCGGCGAGCTTTTCCTTGAACTGTTAATTAACGAGCGGCCGGACCCGCGATTTTATAAGGAGCG
Organism: Halictus ligatus; assembly: GCA_028454255.1. Lineage (NCBI taxonomy): Eukaryota > Metazoa > Arthropoda > Insecta > Hymenoptera > Halictidae > Halictus > Halictus ligatus. Next base: position 125,055 of record CM052131.1, read on the forward strand.
CGTCGAACGCAAAGCAGGTGCTTGAAATTTGCCAATCCGCTGGAAAAGGAGATCGTATCGACGATGGAAGGGAAAGTTAATTGACGAATGATAGGAGCTTGAAGCACAGAGGATGGACGGTTCAGTGAGCAATGCCAAACGGAGGAGCCGGGTTTTGGTTACCATCACTCCCTACGGTGTTAGTTATCAAAAATTCTCTGGTGTTCGCGTGCTATCGACGCGTTTGATCGGTCGTTTGTGCATGGTAAAGGGCAATTAACAACGCTCGGTTAAAACCACCGATAACGGAACAGATGTGTGTTGCGAACCTGCCATTCGCGTCGATGGAGCCCGATGTGCTCGTAGCGCGTATACGCGTATGCCCGTAGCCTTTCGAACGTATTTTCATAGAACAAACGTGTTTTTGCGATAACGTCTAAAAGGGGTCGTTGTGGAAAATAACTTGTATCTCGACGGTGCGCTCGTTCGAACTGCTCTGTAGACCTTGTAGGCTGACGATAACATGAAATTTCCAGTTAGACACAGATACCGTCGATATTATCGTCTCTAGACATTTGGTTCGTTGGTTAAACGCGACAAAGGCTGCAACGTATGACAATATGTTTGGATCCGGACGCGATAAGTATTCTAATTCCTTCTATTTTCGCGTTGTCATCGTCGGACTTGCAAGGTCTTACCTTATCGCGCAATGCCGTTTCGAAACTGTTTGCATGCCGTGAGCAAATAGGCTATCTTAAAAATGTGTTCACCGTCGGTCTTCTTATGTAACGAGTTTTCAGTCTGTTATAGTTTCTTTGTTTTTCTGTCGTTATTAGGAGCAAGAGAAAAGAGTGTTGAACAATTCTGCAACGCCAAACATTCCACCGGCACCACCAGCTCCTCCAGCACCCCCAGCACCTCCTGCACAGGTAGCAGCACCGCCAATTCCACCTGCGCCACCTGCACCTCCGGCACCGCCGCCACTTCCACTTGTTTCGAAGAGCAAGAGCAGCGAGGACGCCGTAGAGATGCAAAGCATCGAGTCGTTCAAACTGAAGGAAACGCCAAATCCAGTAATCCCAAAGCCACCGCCGACATACTTCCCTCTACAGAACTCGGCGGTAACCACGAACGGAAGTCCCCGACACACCGGCACCGGCACCGGAACCGGCACCGGCACCGGAAACAAGCCACAGGTTAACGGGAAAGACACGTCGATCAGTCCCGTGTCGGAAGTCCCGAAACCTCCTGTTGTCCCAACAGCCGCTATGAACGGACAAATCCCGAAACCCGCGGCGGGAAAAGTCGCCATTAGAATAGGAGCGTACGAAGGAGAGGCCAAGCAACCCTCGAAACTGGACTTCCTGTCGCAGCAAGCGCGACCAGAGAAAAACGGTACCAGTGAAATAGCAAACGGGCCAGTAGTGTCCAGATTGCAGAACGAACTGGCTGCCACGTTGCAGAGATCGAACCTAAGAAGAAAGACTGATGGGGTAGGTTGCGTGTTCGCTGTAATTTTTCACATACGTTAACATTTATTGGAAACAGTTGACAAAATAAAAATTTTTGGTGCCCACTGGTTACTGTAACTATACAGAGCGGGGCAATTAAAAAAATTTCAGAATGTTGTTACGTTACGTTACGTTACGTTACGTCACGTTACGTCACGTTACGTTAGAATCGTAAAACTTAATGAAAGAAAATACACGTGTTCGTCGCGTTTCCGTTGTTCAACCAGTACAATCGGTCCTTGTAATCATTTGGTAACGCGTCCTCCGGTGAAAATGATTCAGCCGTTCGAGTGTTTCGGATAGCACTACGATACCCGCGAACAGTAAACAAAATTAGCTTCGGCTGAAGTTGCTACCGAAAACAATAGATCCCGTTTATGCGAGTAAAAATGACAGAACTAGGAATTAAGTTGATAGTAGGTTCGGTGGAGAGCGGTGGGACTGTAGTAGCACGGTAACACCGTGAGAGTTCTGATGTCTTTTGTCTTTCGTCTTTCGTAGGAGGGACAGTCAGCGATCAAGCCGGTCCCCGAAAACGGAACAACGTGCAACAACGACACAACGAATTCGGAGCCAGGAAAACTGCCGCAAAGCAGCGTCGAGAAGCTAGCGTCAGCTCTCAGCAACAAAGTCACCATTAAAGTGAATCCAGAGCAGAATAACCGATAGGAAGCCACGTAGCTATGTCGTATAAATCGAACGGATCGATTAGGAGTCCACCTTGTACCTCTGCCACAATGTACATTTTTGCACGCTCTTTCGGAAACCTACATCGACTTTATCGTAGACGAAAAACCGCTCCCCCTATTGGCGAGCTTCTTTTTTACGTCTTTTACCCGTACGTCTTTTTTTATATGTTATTTATTATCGTATTATAGCGAGTAAGGAGTTATTAAACAAACAAACAAACAAACAAAAAAAGAAAAAAAAAAGAACGGCTGATACCCTTATTAACCGACACAAGGCACTGCGACACCTCTTACCACGTAAGCCCGTGTCTTTAAACTTAGTCCCCTCCGTCGCCGGCTATGTACGCGAGCCGTGGAACTCGACGGAGGCATCGAACTGAAAAATAAAGACAATGATACCTAATGGATTTCGAGTATTCGTCTCCGCTTTCTTTCCTTGCCGAATAACCTATTCCTTATCCTTTAAGAGGGCCGGCATTTTTCCAAAGAAAACGTGAGTTTTCATTATGAAAAATTTATTGTACGTAGAATGTGTCCGGTTTAAAGGACAACACTTGTATATCTCGAAAAATATGAAAGACGGAAAGTTGTAGCGTACCACGGGATACGTATCGTGCTGAAAACAACCTGTAAACATCAGGTGAAAGCACCGCCTACGCGTGTCTTTGGCTTAAACTGTTCGATGATATTCGTATGAAACGATAAATTTGCCGTATCGCCGGCCATAGCGTTGTTCGGACTAAGAATTGACTTTGTAAATAACATTAGCTCCCAGAATTGACATTGTCATGGTGCGTGCATGCATTTGTTTCCGAAGACTTTGGCTGTCGGTCTAGCGAATGATATTACCGAAGTAACAGCAATAACGTGGCCCCAAATATCTGGCACCAGAATTTTTCCTTTGGCGAGCATCCCCACGCTTCCGCCATGACTCGGTCATGCGACGCATTTCGTCTCTGTCGAGCATGTGCCGCAATCTCAAAGTCACCGATCCGGTAATGACAGAGTGCGGGTAACTGTATTCTCCTAAATTTCCCCGGTCTAGGGGTAGATCGTCCGTGGGCAGCGGATTCGACCGTCTGGGTTTCCTACGCTTCTTCTAAATTTTCGGTTAGCCAGCTTCTTGGTTCCCAACCGAAATTTAGAAATGCTGGGAAAGCGCGTAACACCGTCACGCAATGCGATACACCTGAAGTAGTAGTGGTAATCTTTTCAGCGAATAGCGAGATGCGTGTGACTCGACTGCTTACGCCTGATCGATTGAACGGTTTCTTTGCAAATTGCTTTCGCATTCCTTCGATGTATCGCATTATGAGACATCAACGATACGATGGATTCTTCCATGAAAATGTTTTCATGTTATTCCGTTTGGTCTCCCATGTAAACAATTTTCATAGCCTCCAAATGTAATTGCACCGACCGTGGCACATACGAATTATACGATTCTAATCTTCGGAATATATACATCAATTCCTCTCTTTGTTCTATATTGACGTTGATACCTCGGTGTACCAATCTGTGCAATTTGTTAGTTTGATCCGTGTCGTTGTTTGTTTCTTTATTCTCGTCTTGATGTCCTTGATCTTCATCCCTGTTTTCATTTTCGTTGTCTTCCCCTTTTTCAATTTCATTATCTTCCCTATTTTCATTTTCCTCGTCTTCCCTGTTTTCAATTTCATTATCTTCCCTATTTTCATTTTCCTCGTCTTCCCCGCTTTCAATTTCTTTATCTTCCTCATTTTCATTTTCCTGGTCTTCCATGTCTTTTTCCATCTCCGTGAGGCATCTCCTTTCGCACGTCTCGCATTTGTACAAAAACTGTCTTACATTTTCTAATGTTATTTCCTGTTGGGAGATAACGCTCATGAAACTTTGCATTTCGCACAGCAGCGGATTATCTTCTTCTTCCATCCCTATCGTCGCAGAATCTATAATCTTGTTCCATGCGTTCTTGATGTTACCGATGCTTACCGCGTCCCACGATACAGCCAGCATATCTATGCAATCTTGTATATTATATTTTTCACAAAATGTTTTTAATCCTCCTTCAGATTTTAATACAGACCGCATCATTCGATGCCGGAAACCCCTCTTGGTTTTTTGAACTATTCCTTGATCCATCGGTTGTATCAACGATGCGGTATCGGCAGGTAGATATACTATCTTGAAGTGGTCGTCCTGCGGACCAGTCAATAGCGTCGCGTGTCCTAAGCAATTATCCAATAGTAAAATAACTTTTCCTGAAATTCCTTTTTCCGCGTGATACCTCCTAACGCTTGGTTTGAAATGATTGTTATACCAATCTATAAATATTTCTTGATTCAACAAACCCTTGCTCTGCGATTTCAAAACTACGGGAAGATTTTCCATCCTATTTTTTAAAGCTCTTGGTTTTTTATAATTGTATACAACCAAGGGCATAATCTTATGCGTGCCAATCGCGTTCGCGCATAATCCTACTGTTATTCTGTCTTTTTGTATTTTAAATCCAACCATGGATCGTTTTTGTGCTCCGGTTACCCGTTTTGTGGGTAAAGCTTTCCATAACAATCCTGTCTTGTCCATGTTATAAATATTTTCTAAATTAATGTTCTCTTCTTCTATTAGTTTTTTAAACTCTTCGACAAATCTCTGGGCCGCATCTTCGTTTGCCCTGCATTTGTCCCTATATACTTTCGCCATACGAACGCTATGGCGATTTTTAAATTTTTCAAGCCACCCGTGGCTTACTTTGAAATTGGAGCAGGATCCTATGGTGTCTCTCAACTCGACTGCCTTTTTCAAGAACTTGTTGTCCGTTATGTTGTGTCCGAGTGTGTTTCTTTTCTCGAACCACAGAATTAAACGTTGCTCCAATTCGTGATATAATGGTTCGCGTAGAAATTTCCGTTGTTTATAGTGCTTGTTCCTTTTGGAATATGTGGAAATTCTTGCAGCATTGTGTTTTATCCGGCGAATTGTAAGGGTGGATACACCATATTTTTCGGCGACAGTTGAAATATGCCATTTCTCCAAATCCTTCAGGACGTCTAATCGCTGTTGCATGGTTAAAAAATGTCTGCCTCCAGACGACATGTCGCTCGGCATATTACTATCACTGTCACAAAACTGAGAACTAAACGAAGAGCTAATAAAAAGAAAAATTCTGAAAGAGTGAGGAGTGTATAGTACAAGTTACTCTTTCGAAGTGCAAGAATTTAATCGAGTTGTGGCGTACAGGACAAATAGGACGTTACAACGGTCGTGCGTAACCACAGACGTGATATAGTAGTAGATCAATCATCCAATGTATTTTTCTATCTCGCGTCTAGATTTGATCCAGGCCAAAAAGTTGACATGGTTTTGTTCCATACTAAAAATCCATACTAAAAAGGGGGCAGCACTACTATACCGGAAACCCCGAAACGCAGACGAGGTATAGGAGTAGGAGTAGACCAATCACCATCTGAAATAGCACGTTCGACCGCCCTCTAGGCTGACGAACGACAAGTGTTGCAACTAGATCCACGAGCAGCGTAGACCGTATACCTATGATAAATGGAAGGACCTCCGATCGGAGGAACGAAAACTTACTGTATTTACTAGGAACATTTTTGAAAGCATGGTTGGCAGCTCTTATGTGTACGAATACATACCATGTGCTTGAAATGAAATAGGTTAGACAATATACGAAGTATTTTTAATATATCATGTCATTTTTCATTCGTAATAATCAAAGTAGTGTAGCAAACAAGAGAAAGGTACGTTTTACATTTATATTTGCTTTAATATTTACTATATTTAGATTGCACGTTTATATTTATCTTACAGAATTACAGTATTACGGTTAACGTATATTAATTTTAACGAAACATTCACATTGATTTTTTAGTTTACTGGTCATGCTGCAAAGAAGGGAAAAAAAAGTATCAAGAAATCTGTACCCGATGACAATGAAAGTATTGCTAGCACAGACGAAGAGTTTGCAGAGGAAAACCAAGGGTATATACATTACGGTAAACTTATATTAGCAAAATTTAGGTATCCCGATGCGATATTATTATTGGTATTTGTAGACGTCGGTCTCAAGAGTACGAAAGCGAGGAGGAAGAACAAGAAACCGCACAGGAGAAGCGTATACGACTGGCAAAGAAATATTTAGAACAAATCGAAGAAGAAGGTAACCTTTCAAAGAGATATTTCAAGAAAATCATTCTTTATCGTGTTCTAACATTAGTTTGACGAAACAGAGAGAGATAGAGCAGAATTTGAGCAGGGAGCAGTAACGAAAAGGTTACACGAAGAATATTTAGAGGAGAAAGGACGGTTAAGGAAAACCGTAGCGTCTAATTATGTTGGTCACGACGAGCCAATTATTTTGAAGTGCAAAGAACACAAAAATTCTATTACCTGCGTATGCCTATCTAGCAGTGGAAAGTTCTTATACTCTGGCTCGAAGGACGGCAGTTTAGTGAAATGTATATTACCTATAATTTAATACATAATTCTTTTCCTATTACGTTATCTTACTTTGTACTGTACGTTAGGGTCGTTGAAAGAAACCACCAAATTAAAATCTATTAAAGGGAAGAGAAAGAATCAGGAAGGAGGAATGAAATGTGTACAGTGTATGGCTATTAGCACCGATGGCAAATTTTTGGTGAGGCTATGTAAACAAATATTCGAAAATAATATATTTTGCAATAGACGAGCATACGTGAATCATAGTTTTCCTCTTTAAAGGTAGTAGGAGATAGCGGTTGCAAAGATATTGAAGTACTTTGCGCGGACACGTTGAATCATATAAAGAGTTTGCAGGGTCACAGAGGTAGCGTGACTGGTCTGGTTTTTCGTAAAGACACGCATACGTTGTATTCTGCTTCCGAGGACAGAAGCGTGAAAGTATGGAACTTGGACGACATGGCATACGTTGAGTCTTTGTAAATATTGTTTTTGAAAAACTTGTGCATTCGATCGAGTCTACATTTTGAAATGCTATAGTTTGAACTTTTTAATAGATTTGGGCATCAAAGTGGTATCACGTCGATAGACGCACTGGCACGGGAACGGGCTATCACGAGCGGTGGTTTCGATGGGACAGTCCGAATTTGGAAAATCATCGAAGAGTCGCAGCTGATATTTAACGGTCATGGTGGCAGTATAGACAGCGTGAAGCTTATAAACGAAGAAAACTTCTTCAGTTGCGGAGATGATGGACAGTTGTCTGTTTGGGGCTGTCTGAAGAAGAAACCTCTGTGTTCTGTGCCAAACGCGCACGGGAGGGACGAGACGAATAATCAGCCAATGTGGATCTCGAGTATAACTGCATTACTCAATACAGATTTAGTCGCATCAGGTATCGCATACATTTTCCTCGATATATTGCACGATATTATTTAAAGAAGAAGCGATCAATATTTTGCACTTGATATTGCAGGCTCGCGAGATGGTTCTGTAAAACTATGGCAATGCAGCGACTCCTTCAGATCGTTGAATCCGCTATTTGAAATTCAGTTAGCAGGTTTCATAAATGCACTGCACTTCACCCCGGATGGAACACAACTGATTGCTGGCGTTGGTCAAGAGCACAGACTTGGAAGATGGTGGCGTATACCGGAAGCGAAAAATAGCATTGTTATAATACCGCTAGTTCAGAGGAAAAATAAATAGTTTACGCAACAGAAACTGAAGAGAACTCAATTGTACAGAGTTATATATATACACACACACATATACATATATATACATATAAAGACTCTTGTATGTATAAAACACAGATCGTCCTCTACTTTTTTACTTGTTGTTTATTTTTTTAAATGGTCATCAACGACTGCAGCGTCTCCGAAATCGTCGAGATCGATTTCCATTTACGGTGGGTGCTAATGAAATAAAACAAATATTGGTCCACAGTACAAGTATTTATTTATTCTGTACAAAAGTTGAGTTATAAAATATTATGTCCCCATTTTAGGTCTTGTTCTTAGTCTTGTATACCATGCCGTCTTGAATTCGTTCGTATAATAACAATTATCGCCGCAGAGGACAGTTGCGCTTACGAGAAAGAAGCGGTTCGGTTCGGCCATTGATTGATTTTCGTGCCACCGGCAAGCTCTAAGATCACCGGAGGGGCACGGTGATCGATCGATCTTGTTCTCCCTTTGTTGTTTCTCCCTTATTCCTGCATAAACGCGCGTGTCCTCGTGCGAATCTCGGGCTCACCGTGTACATATAAATCAAATCGACTTTTAATTCGCGTGGTTATTCGCGTCAACAAACGGTACAGCGAGTGTACGCTACTTCGTGTGCATTCTTGCAATAAGTTTTCAAACGAGTGCGACAGTACGTAGTAGGCCATCTAAATAGGCCTTTTTCTCATCGTTTCGTGTGCTCCGTTTTTAATTACCTTCCCGTTTTATTCCCGCATTCTTTTTTCTTATGCTTAGATCTTAGGACGCGAGTGTGCCATTCCGCAGATAAGTCGAACAACATTGGCTTCCGCCTGATCAGTGTCATCCCCGTTAGTTTTTACTTTCACTAAGAACTCTGTATAATACCTTACTCTGATACGTCCCGTCTAAAATGCTTCCTTCCTTCGTTCTCGTCTCGTTTCGTTTCCGATTGTTTCAACTTCGCGGTCGTAACGATTCGCAATCTTCGAATCGGGCATCCCACCCCCTCCCACGCCCCTTACGTTCCCCTTTCCACGCCCCGCGAACCTACCTTCGACTCTTTCGCAAATCAGTCGAGAATATAATAAATATTTCTTTTTTTCTTTTAGTGGTTTTTTGTTGTGTTTCTGTTAGTCGGTAGAACGAACGCGAATCCACGATCCGTTTCGAGTGCTTGCGAAGGGAAGCGATGGCACGGAAATGGCACCAATTCACGCAAATTGTTGGAACTTATCTCTAACCGTTCAAAATATATTCGCTTATCGTAGCATTTTTCCGAAATCAGAGGCGCCGTGTGCACCTTTTCTGGCAGTTGAAGCACAATACGAGTGTAAGACAAAACTTATGATACAGCACGTTTACAAATATTTCTCTCAACGACCGTGTTGAATCGAGCTTACCGCTTTCTTCAAGCTCACGAAAGAAAATAAACGCTGCTACTCTTTGAAATTTTCTTATAGTTCGTTTACCGCGATACAGAGGAACTGAGTTTTCATCGTAGTCGTTTCAGAAAGAGACACGGTTCGGAAGTTCCACGACATTGATTGTTTTCGGGTTTTCACAACTTATGGTTCTAAACGATATTTCCGTTGTGAGAAAATACAGAATTTTCACGGGATTTTCACTATCCTTTTTCATCTGCAAGTTCTGTCTTACGTAATAAAAGTTCTGCACTGAAATCATTGCGTCGAACGATCGCAAACTATTGTCGGTCGCGAGTCGTTTGGCGAGTCGAGAGATTCGTTGTCTGTGAAGCATACACGGCTAAAAACCTTAGGCGAATGAAATCGAGGCTTAATCAATTGGATCGAATCGACTGAAACAAGTGGCATGGCCGCGTGCCCAACGTTGGGGTGGCGCGTCTCGAAACATAATCATCTTCCTTCTCGGCATCGCGAATCGTGAGATTTCGTACACTACACGCCGCCGCAATTTTCCTATTATGTATACGCTATGTACATTCGATCCCATAAAGCACACGATATCCCATAGACTCGACATTCTTACAGTTACCATTCCGTATCGCTTCTCCATTGCTTAAACGATTATCCAATGCGTCCAGAATATGAAAAAGTCTCGTTGATATGTCCCGTTTAAGTGTAAATAATCATAATCATAATCAATCGATCAATCGAGTCGATCAATCGTCGATGTCCTACAATTGAACGGTCGAATTGCGTCGATATACCTAATATTTTGCGTACGTAGATTTTTCCAATAGGCAATCGAACAAAAATGCGCCGATTAGAAAGGATCAGTTCTTTTCGATCGTCTTAATCGTCTACTTCAACGGAGTTGTTGCTTAAACTTAAGCGATGAGCTGCACAAGTAATTCAGGTTTACGAGGTTTGAATCGTTACGTAACTCGGTGGTTCTTCTTTTTGGCAGTCGGTGTAACAAAAAAAAAAAAAGTAATTGGATAGAAGTTGCAACATGCATAAGAAACACGGTATCGACGGTTTCCTTTACGAATATTCGAAAGAACGTGCGATTTTCCGAATGATTCGCCAATTGTTCAAAGGATTCTTGCTAAACGGTGGATATTATGTGCTTTGCAAGATGTACTGCTCGTGAATGTAGCGCGTTCGTCTATGGGAGACGACGTTTCGGTTTCGATAGAACGAATTGGAGCGATATCTATGATCAGTACCGAAAGACTCGCAAAATTGAAATATGCGATCGAACCGGACATCCGCTTTCGCCGCGAACTCTCACATTCCTCTTTCCCTTCGCACCCAACTCGCAAGGTAGGACAACGAATAAATTTACGACTATTCAATAAATTTGTCAATCTTCCGAGGGCATCGATGACGATAATAATTGAAAATGGCAGTTTTCGTTTCATTTCATTCAAAGTGTCGCGCGACGCGAGAGGAGCTCGCGCGAAGAGGAACCTTTATTTGTTTCTGTGCGTTGGAGCCGGATATCGTTATCGCCGCGCCGTGGCGCACGGTACCGCTTAAATAAAAAAAACCCGTTGAAATTCACTCGAATTCTTCCTAACGCTGATAACCATCAATTTCCAACAAAACGAAAAACAAAAAAAAAAGAGAAAAGAGAAAAGAAAAAGAAATGAAATAAGGAACGACACGAGACCCAATATAACAATCGAGTTCCTCTCGCGTATCGCTCGTTTACAATCCTCTAAAGTGTAGTTACAGTAACGTTCAAGGATGCACACCTAACATCGATAAAATCTATCTGGTTAAATCAGCGTAACAAAGTGTGATGTCAGAACGTGTTTCCACCATGCGGTTTTCGAAATCATCGTCGCGTTTGCATTTGTACAAAAAAATATACGTTTATCTTCTGGCTTGGATCCGAATGGTCCACGGTGCGTTTTGAAAATGTATGTCTCGAATTTAGGCAGGCAGACAGGCAGGCAGGCAGGCGAGCAGGCAGGGCAGGCAGAAATCATTTAGTAACCGAGAGCTCGTCTCTTCCTCTCTCGTTCGTTCTTTTCTCTTTTCTTTTCTTTTCTTTTTGTCGCCGCTACGAATTTTTATTCCAGGAACACATTAATGCCTGTCAGAGTTGGAACGGAAAGAGCGTGACACGCGATTTCCTCAAATCTACCCCGGCTATTCATGCACCGTGAATCGTTCGGCTCGCAACCCACGCGATGGTGGCCCGTCGCTGATGATGCCGTTCAAACGCAAAAAAGGAAACCTGGCTTCTCATCGAATCCGCGGACTGGTGCTCGATACCCTGGTCTGAACCGCGTGGAACGTGGATCGTACGCATCTCGTCCACCGAGAGCATTTCCATTTTGTACTAAACAATTCGAGACGACTCGCGCAAGGTACTTTCAAAACGAAACGGCGTCGACGTCCGTCGACGGTACTCTCTGTACGTGTGTAGCAAACGTGTCTCTGTGTGTGGATGTGGATGTGTGTTCTTCACTTGTGTGATAAAGGGGGGACGCCCGGTCTCCCTGTCCGGCATTATCTTTTCATTTTTTTTCTTTTCTTTTCTTTTCTTTTTTACATCGTAGCTTCGTTCTTTTCTTTTATTTTTTACTACTCTCCGGCATTACATCTCTTTTTTCTCTTTCGCTTTCTTTTGTTTACTTTCGTTTTCCATCGATATATGTGACCGTATATCGACATACATAATACAATATACCTATTATAAATCCGGCGACGCCGACAAATTCACGTTCAGGCGTCGTCGACCCTTTTCCTACTTTCCGCCTTCTCAGAGCGAGCACACCCGCGAGTACACCGTAATTTTGTGTATGTGGGTTTGGCGAAGATGTGGCGTGTTAACATGTAAATGGATGCCTTTCTTTTCCTTGTAGTTTCAGTGCCGGGATGTCGCAGAATTTTTCAGCGACGCCCTCGAGCGCACGATTACGCTGCTGTATTATGCTCCGTATCGCGAATATTCGATGCCAATGATTTTGCGAGTGCATGTGTATCCGTGTATATGTTCGTGTATTTGTGTGTGTGTGTGTGTGTGTGTATGCGTGGTCTTCCATGTACTTCATGAAGATCGATTCTTTTCTCTTCTTTTTTTTTCTTTTAACGTTTACTCAGTGTTACGGTTAGCTGCAATTTTTTTGTCGATTATGTGTCTTTTTTCCGGTTTTTTTTGTCTGCTTGGACTGTTTAAATACTATTTCGCTACAAGTGGACTACCATTATGAAACTCTACGCTACTTTGTATTGTATTGTAATGCTTTGTAATGAACGACTGTACTGTACTGAACGTGCATACTTGGTGAGCACACGCAATCTATAAAGGGATCCCGTTTCGCGAACGCCACACGTGGACCGCGCCGCTATCTACTGTCCCTTCTTTGGTATTCCTTTCGTTTAAACGTATACATATCTCGCTAATCGTCTTCGTAATTAGCCAGTTCTCGACGTTATAGCACAACCAAATACGCAAAGGGGGAAAAAATGCGAATGAACCAATCGAATCGTTGCACGTGTAAATTAATCGGATAAATTGTAATTTTCTTTTTTCTTGAAATCGTTTAGAACGCGATAGCGAAGATGGAGGAAACAAATGTACCAAAGAAAAAGGATAAAATGGCGACAGGATGGCAACGCGGCGCCCCGTGTGCTCTCCGTGACTGGGACCGTATTGTGTCATGTAATGTACCTGTTACAAAATTAATATATGCAACTGTGAGAGAATTCATGACCTGGCTAAAAAGTGTGGTTCTGTATTCAAACGTTCTCGTTTAATTAGTACTTGTGTTCTCGGTTATGAGTAATAATCATACTTTAATAATAACCACTTCGAGTTCTTCCATCTTGTTAAAAATCTTAGACATCAACGTACATTCACTTTTATAATAAATCGTTATTAGAAACCTATCCTCGTTACTTGCTATGCATTTAATATAAATTTCATCGTGTTATCGTTATTGATCGTAATCTGGTATTTTTTTTTCTTTATATTTACAACGACGTACCTACGAAATCATCTCGATCCCTTTTTACGCTCGATAATCCGCGGCCTGTTTCTCATTACGCGGTGGATATAATTGAACCTCTTTCTTCCTCTTGCTTTTCTCTTTCATTCTCCCTTTCTCTCTCTCTCTCTCTCTGTCTCTCTTCCTCTACCTCCCTCTATTCGCGCTTCCCTTGTCTGTACTCGTTTACTCTCTTTTTTTCCTCGTTTACATTCCCCCTTTAAAAAAAAACCTCTGTCTTGAGAAGAGAGGAACAAGTCCTTCGCGTACGCAACGAGAGTACGTGCTGTATCTTCCTAGAAGACCTCCTAATCTCCTTCGACATTGTTCCTGAACACGCACACGAAAGGATAACACAATGAAATAGCGAAAACGAACGATAGAAATCGCAGTCGGGGAAACACGGGGATGTCTTTGGAATGAAACGTGAAACCTGTTCCTCGTTCTGTTCTTCGCGGATCTGCTCGGAAACGTGCTGCCTTGCGACGTGTCTCTCCCTGTGTATGCGCGCGCGCGTATATATGCATGCTTTTCACTCTTTCTTTCTCTCCTCGTCTGTGTATGCGTATGCTTGAACGCGTGTGTGCATGTACGGTACTTAGACGATTAATTGTGTGAAGGCTAATCTTAACGCGCGACCTAATTAACTGTTCCATTAGACGTTAAAATTATTCCTGTCGACATGTCGGTGCCATAACTAATATCTACACATTACTTTCTACCAACGATTTAAATACTTCGGATGACGCTTGTTCCTGTCTGGCTGGATAAAAAAATATCTTTTCCGAGGAGCAGCGTTTCACGTACGTGTATGTCCTTGTGTGGTTATTTGTTTGATGTACGATGTGCGGGTCTGTGTGTGTGTGTGTGTGTGTGTGTTTGTGTACGATCAGTGTGACGAGGGGGTGACTGGGTTCATTGCGATGGATGCTGGTTTTGTTGCGGGTGCTTTGGAACGGATCTGAACAAAACAGAAGAAGGAAAGAAAAATAAAAATGAATTGCAGTGAGTGACCTTGTCTATTTTCTATCGATAGTTCGAGTCTATATTATTGTTATTACTATTATTCACCTATCGTCCGTAAAAATGGGTACCATTCACAATGGATTCTATGTAACGTTGCTGCATTGCTATTGCATTTATGTAATTCTTTTTTTCCTTTTTTACGGGCGTCCTTCCGCTGGTTCTGATTAAATTCGCTACCGAGGCGATCGATATCCGGTGGCAAGGAGGGCAGGGAGGATCGCAGTCCTCCGTTGCATCCACGATTCCAACCATGTGAAAAACGCGTCGCGTACACGTACACAAATAATACGTGTACGCGTGAAACGTAATCGCGCCGCGCCGCGCCGCATCTACGTACCATGCATCGCGCCCGGTTCTCCCCGTTCACCCCGGGGGAAATAAAATAAAACTCTGAGAGACCCGCAAAACGAAGTTGTTGTATGTACGTACGAGAACCATTTTGTACGTCGCGTGAATGCTCCTACGGTGACGACAACGACGAACGTTATATCTATGAAGGATCGTGAACGCTACTACGGCAAAACTGATCTACGGCTGAGGCGTTACGCGAACGCTTTCTTTTTTTTTTTTTATTACACTGTGCAGGTGATTGTCTTTGGGTTTTTCGATTTGCGGGTTGGTCAGCGATCGAACGGTTCTACGACTAGAGAAAACTAAAACGGAGACGTACCTCGTAAAACGCGACGCGAATGGGAACGAAATATGAAAGGAAAGATACAGTGGAAAAAAAAAGAAATATATATATAGAAACAACAGATCTGAAAATTGTTGAATCGTGAACGCAGGACATCGATTGCTGTCCCCCCTCCCTCTCCGTCGATCGCTCGTACGATTACGGATTGCTATTGCGATTAACACATGGGTCGTAAAAGTACAAACTGTAAACAGACAGGCGAACGGACAGACAGACAAACAGACGTGGATCGGAGGCATGTAATACTTAGGCTTACAATACTGTATTGGATAACATTATACACGCATTCAATTTCCGACGTTTCTCTCAACATTCCCGGCTGATCGTTGTGTCGTTGACCCTCCTACTTGGTTGTCGCGTTAGTAATCAAAGACCATGATGAACCATCGATGAACGATGAAAACGAGTCGGTCAATCGAGCAGCCTTCAGGATACATTTCATTTTTTTGTTTATTAGCTACGATTCGGAATTGGGGTCGCTGTTACTCTTTCGCTTTCTCTTACTTTCTCTCTCTCTCTCTCTCTCTCTCTCGCTCGCTCTCACTCTCGCATTCTCATTCTCTCGTCATACGATACATCTATCTTTCTCCGCATACTCGTATTTACAATAATTCGTTACTCTTCTAGTCGCCATTCGGTTCATCTTTTTCCGTTGGCCGACACGAGACAGCTTCTGCTCGCCGTTCTTCTCGCCTTTATATCCTCGGATGATTCTCGGTTCTCCGCGTTAAGCTCCGTTCACACCGTTCTCCACGAGTTGGTATCGCGTCGCTGAAATAGCATCGAACAGAATTCCTCGCTCGACGAGGCTAGTCGTGAATCAAATGAGGCTCGCAAAGCAACGAATAGGCCGACGACGTTGTTTTCGAGTGAACTCGCCGGGCAAAAGTTCGGCAGTGATCGCGCATGCTTGTCGCGATGCGCGAAATTCAATTCGAGGATAATGTTCTAACCTCGATCAACGCTCAACGGTTAATATGGATATATGGCAGTACTGTGTTCGGCAGAGACAACTGTGCGTCGACAGATCGTCGAAACGCGTTTAACAGAGAGAATGTTGAATTACGTTTGGTTGCGTTCGCAGCGTGAACGGAGTTTCAACGAATGCGCGCATCGCAGGCGCAGGCGCAGGCGCAGACGCAGGCCCGAGTGGCAGCGGGAACGGCGGTCGCGTGTGACCGCTGTGTCTTGTGTGAATGTCATCCTTCAACTTACCGTACGATTGGCGAACAAAAATGCGAGCTGCACGCGTGAATGGAAACGAATGTATCCCGCGAACAATAAATATAGAGTGCAAAAGAAGATGACGAAGAAGATAGAATGGAAACGAGCGGTCACAACGGCCAACCGGTCGAAGCCAGATACGAGACAGATCGGCAAGATGTCGAATCGCAGGTATTTCAACGAGATCCGAGCGCGCGTGTGTTACACGAGGAAATCTAGTAAAAGAAGAGAACAACGAACGCCGGTTGATTCGATGATGACGGACGACGAGCTGATCGTTTTCTCTTTACGTCTGCTTTATGCTCGCTTTATGTCGCTCTATGCTCGCTTTATGTCGCATCGTGTCGCCTAAACCCCCGCCGAATACGCAATTTATTCGCTAGTGAAATTTGATATTTTTACTAGTAAATATAGAATATCGAGTGTGATTATTCGTAGCGTAATGATAGCGGAGAATAAATATAATACAGATCTATAGATAGAGTTCGGTATGGTACAACTATGATACAAAAATTTCATCGTGTTTCGCTCCGCGATCAGTCTCTCTCTCTTTCACGCATGCGCACCACGCTCGTATTCGGGAATCGACGACGTCCGACGTCCGACGTCCGACGTCGAAGCGAGGAATTATTTTTCTCGTGCGTCGATGAGGCTGCTTCGCTCTGGTGTGCCCGTCAACGCGAAACACGGTCTCGCCGGAACGTAACAATGGTTCGTCGCACGTTTTACTGTTTTATGACACTGACGATCCCGTGAGGCGATCCTCGGTCTCTGGTCTCGCCAAACAGAACAACTCACACACACGCACACTGTGTTCCCACGCACACTGTATATCGCACTCTTTCCACGTGTGTCATATATAAGATTTTTACCTAGTATACGGCACTCTCTTAAATCCCCTCGCCCCGGCGTGGGAGCGAGGGCCACTTGTACATATTCGTTAGGAATTTATTTACACGCGTGCTAATTATCCTGGTCGCGATCGTTCAGCCGGTCCCGAACGGTCCTTCGTTCGTCGACCGGTCGGATATCGTCGTGGTCGGTCGGTCGTCGATTCGATTGTCCAATCGAACCCGGTTAGACATTCGATTCGACTGTTATCCGAACTAATCGAACGATTAGTTCAGGATTCAATGCCCAGTGCATCGCGAGACCGCGTATCTGTGTATGGACGTGTTTCGCCGAGAATTCGGTTAGTGGTCAGCTTTTGGTTCGTCGGTCGGTTTTGGAATATGTTCGTCGTTTCTGGAATATGTATCCAGGTCCGTTAGAAACGGACGGTTGCTCCGTCAATGATCTCGAGGCTCGTCCCTCGAAAACGGCCTCGAGTTGGTCGGTAACGAAGGACCGTTCGCTCGTCCATCGACATCCTGCGGTCGAACCGATCGAGGATCGATCGAGGATCGCGCGGAAAGTTCGAAACGGTTTCCCTGTTCCCACGGCAGCTCTGTCTCTGGCGTCTGGTGCCCCGCTAGAGAATAATTAGCACGCTGTTCACGACTTCGTTTCACGTTTTCCTCGTATTTCGAATAAATATCTAGAATTAGCGTAATGATAAGAAGGACAACCAATACGACTACCATTTATAGTAGTGATAATAGTGGGCATACTATAATAGTGTCTAGTAGTAGCGTTTTTCACCTCGTTTCGCCGCCTTTCTTTCGTCTTTGTAATCTTACTATCTACGTCCTCGTTCATCCTTCCTCTCGTCTTTTTCGTTTATTATTCTCCCGATAGTTTTATCTTTTGCTTTTAGTTTTTACTTGAATATGGCGTTGCTGCTCGTGCGTCGTGCGTCGTGCTGCGTGTCTCTTCTCTCGACGGTTCTACATATATATATATATATGCCGATCGATCTTTCGTCGATCTTTACGTTCCCCAAACCCACCACGTACAACATTCTTCGTTTCCTTTTTGTTTTCATTGATTTTTTTCGGTTTTATCGCGTCTTCTTCACGATTAAGCTTTCCCGTTCTCTCTCTCTCGAGGCAGTCCGACCATAAATCGTGCGTGTTTTATTTTTCACGATCGAGGGGCGGCCGCGCGGGGCTACGCGCGTGCCTCAAGAAATTAATTAAACGTAGGATAATCACAGAAAAAGGGGTTTCGACGTATGGGATATACGTTCTCGTCGGCAGCGCCGTCGCTTCACCGCAACAACTGCGACAGGAGCGCGCTGATCACCAGGCTTCCCGTCACAACCACCAACAGCTGGCTGTACCGATCCTGAACTCGGCTGGAACTCGCCCCGTTGTAGGTCAACTCTTCGTTCTTCACTACCTCGTTCGGGTGGTCCGAATACTCTTCTGTTGACACAAAAAGAAACCATTATTAACTCGCTGCGTCGGCTCGTTCCAAAATACCGGGTTCGCGAGGACAACAGAATCCGATAGCAACCCTGTTTGGGAATCGTTAAAGCCGCCGTGTCTTCGGGACACCCGCCTGATAAACAACCCAATGATCGATGGGAGGAAGTCATTCTTCGATGCTTCTCGAGAATTCACTCGATTCAACGTGTTTTGAATTCGATTGGTTTTGAATCAAGATATAGTTCGAAGTAGCCGGTTTCAATGGATGCTACGGATACAACGACTGCTTCTAGTTCAGGATTGAATTTAGTTGGGCCAACACTCTCGAGAGTACCTACTTCTAAATGCAAGTTCGAGTCAAATTATCTCTCGGTCCCAGCTCGTTCGGCTCGAACCGTGTCTAACCAAAGAGACAATCGGGTCAACGCGTCTCAAATATAACATCTATCCGCATTGCTGTACAAAATTAACAGGATATATTATCTTTTCGCAGGACCCAAACTTTGCGAGACTCCCGAACATCCTAAACTTCCAATCCGATCCTATCGCGCTTCTAAGAGTTTCGAAGAGCGTCCGCCAAGAGCCGGTGAGTCACATTTATAAATGACTTTTTGCCTTTTCTTTTCAAACGATATGTGCCGAGTTCTATTACTATTCGGAGGGAAGATCGGGGGATCGAAAAAGGATCGATGAATCGAGCGAACCGACTCGAGTAATTGCGATTGGACAGCTTGCGAATACGAATTCTCGGTGGTGCGGCGATCCGGCGCAGCAGCGGCGCGGCTGGTTAACGAGTGGCGCAGCTTATCGGTGAAATGCAAATGCAATGCACGCGTCCGCGCGCGTTTCCAAGTCGAATTATCATAGGTGTCGACGTAAAAAGGGCGAGCATCGAGTCGCATCCGACAGATGGTTGTCGGGGGTCGTCGAATTCAATTCCCCGTTTTCATCGGACTGTTCTCCGTCTGGCACACGCTCGCGCCCACAGTGGTGCTCCTTTTAATCTATTTAACCGTGCATCCTTTCTCGCGCACGCGCTCGAAACATCGATACCAGTAATCGACGCATCGGCCCGATGTTTTTCGCTACTGTAATTGAAGAAAATTAAGATACTCCGATGGGCCGATGCGAGCGGTCCATAAATTATTTTTTATGCGGGCAAAAATTTATTTCTGGGCGTTACAACGCCGACAACATTCGGCGATCGGCGATCGGCGATCGGCGAGGTTTCACGTGCGCCGCGCGGCCGACGCGCGCGCTTTAATAATCACTCTTTTCGATGCAATTTAACTGGAGGCGCATCGCTCGGGTCCGGTAATAAGTAGAACAAGGTACTCGGGGACGATCAAATTTTAAACCTTATTAAAATTTATTCGCTCGTTATTTACTTTATCCGATTTAATGCGTTCGACCGATAAGCCGAATGAATTACGTAAAATGATTGTTTGGCACGCAATGGACCGTCGCCGTCGCGTTCAACTACGTAACGGTAATTTAATGAGTGGAACGCACCACCGAAACCGGTGACGGTCTCTCCCCCGTCTAACCGATCGTGAAGGACAGGAGAGAATCCACCGTGTACACGGAAGAAGAAGAAGAAGTGGAAGAGAGACAACAACAAAAAGGAAAAAAAAGGAGAACAAGAAAGAAAGAAGAAGAAGCGCGAGGATCTCGTGACTATGCGCGCCGTCTCGAAAAGGAGAAATATCAATTACGTGGCGCTAATAACGAACCCCGACGCAACCCGGCAATTCTGCCTCCGAAAGAAAGATTTACATAAGATAACGAGCAGTAAAGTCGTCGGGGACGAGTGGTTTATCTTAATTTTATGCAACAGTAATTCCGATACAAAGTAATAATTATCAGTACGGCAAAAAGGAAGCAACGATTAAGGACACCTCAACTTGCACCGAGCGGTGCAATTGCAAACGCGGTGCGCGTCCACCCGGCAGACAGGGGACTCGCCTTTCTCGGAATGCATCACGGGAGCAACAAGTCCTTTTTGCGCTTCGGCATTCAGCTGACTGCGATGCGACTCGAATCGGATGTTATCATCCGGGGCTTCCGTTTCCGATAATTAAATCGGGCCCGGCTATCGAACGATCGAGCAAGATTTTCAAGACTAATTGCCAGCCACCGATAGCTCGCGAAGCTCGCTATTTCGAGGATTTCCGCGGAAACGGACCACTGTCTTTGGCTGCGTTTGGTCGACGAGACCCGTCGCGGCGTAATTAAATTCCGCCGTGAAAGAAATTCCGAGGCCGTGACGAATGATTTCGATTCCGGGGAACATCCAGAAATTCGATTCGCGGAAAAGATTCGCGTTCATCACCGATAAACGGTGGAGGAGAGAGAGAGCGAGCGGCCCCCTCGAGGCGGTTTCACGGACAGGGTCCGTCCGGCCGATTACATATTGTGCGCGAGGCTGATTCATATAGTTCCTATCTTTCGATCCTGGAAATCGGCCGCCAATCTTCGAGTGTGTCCGGCTTGAAAAGACTCTAATTCACGTGGTTGTAGGTACTCTCGCCCTCCCTTCCGCAATTAATGTCGGTGAACGGGGTCCCAAGGAAAAATCGCTGGCCAAGATAATGGTCACGAGGAGCATCGAGAAACTCGTTTCGCGGCAAAGGGAGCAGGTGGCGAGGCGCTGTGTATACGTACTGTTCTTCTTCTTCTGCTCGGTCTTGGGCGGCAAGGAAGACGGCGGTCCATTGTGAATCGGAGGCTGATGCGGATGCACGGGGTAGATAGCCGGAGGGGGCGCGTGGGGCAGGGTCGGCGCTGCCGTGGCCGGTTGATGATGATCGTGATGATGATGAATGTTGCCCCCTGGGTAGAATCGATCTCCGCCCTTGAGGACGCTTGGTGGTGGCTGGGGTGCCATCCCGCCGGCTCCTCCACCCAAAACTGCGGTGCTGGTCGAGCTGCTGCTTGGCACGGTGCTGCTGGTCACGGGCACGGCTGCAACGACACGTAAAAAATTACATTTCTCTCCCCGCACCTCTCTCTTTCTCACTCTCACACACACACACACTCTCTCCCTCTCTCTCTCTCTCTCTCTCTCTCTCTCTCTTTCTCTGCGCAGCCGGTTATCGCGGCTTCGTCTCAGACATTGTCCGATCCGTGAATATTTTTTGAGCAATCGCGTGCCGCCGGAGTTACGTGGCCGTCTCGTTCAATTTCCGGAGAGTTTTATTAATGGCCGTGCGCGCATTCATCGCAAAATAAAGTATGAAACTACTACCACAAAAGTATGATGCTGTGGCAAAACGACTGGGATATATGATCGCACGCGAGCTTTATCGATCTACGGGGAGAGGTCAAGGATCGGTAGATAGAGGACTGTGAAAGTTTCGTTCATCGGATCGAGGAAACGAGTCTCGCCCGCAATTTCGTGTGATTCGATTATACTCGCCGTTACGAGCGACAACAGCGTTCTCGGCCGGATGATTTAGGATACCGTTCCCGTGCAATTTCGGTTTCGGCAACGACCGAGTTTTGCGTAATTTTCGGCGCGTTCCCCGAGCCGGAGCCTCGCGGACGTAGAATCGCGTCGACGACCGGTCATAAACGCGGGCCACGGTGAAATCGCACATCGATTTCAATTACCGGTGTGGGCTGCGCACAGAGGACGCGCGTTCGGTATTTTAACGCGGCGTCCGCGTATCGAAATAGACGCGGTTATGATTGCGGTCGTTAAATTTTATTTAATCGCGTCGGCGATCATTCGGCGTTGCATGCCGTGCGTATGACGTCCGTATACATAATAATAGGAGCGCGGGTAGCCGCCGACGTTACAGTTATAACCGTAAACGCGGTGCAGTAAAAATCTGATACGAATTTACGTAACCGTGACGCGCCGCGGAAAGCAAAAGCCAACGAGAGGATTCTCGTATCCGTGATATCGCATCGGAAGCCGCGGGGCCGCTTCCGCCCGAAAGAATGAATTTTCATCGGAAGATACTCTAACTGCGAAAACTCTTGTCCGGACTCGCGTATCCACCGTGTGTCTACGGAAGAATGGAAATGAAATCTGTATGCGCGCGATGTTACGCCGAACCGTGACTGCCGTAAAAGAATCTAAGGATTCCTTTAACGGAATATCGGCCGATGAAGCGTCGATTCATCCGCGTTCAGGGGATGTTCGTGTCCCCGTGGACCGGCGAGAATTAGCTTCCATCGTGGAAATAAAACCGAAAATTAATTCCCCGTTTTCGCCGGCTAATTGCCACCGTAAACGTCGTGCGTCGTGCGTCGTGGTCGCGAGGCATCGGTGTGCAGAGGAGCGCCTGAAATTTTCCGCGAGATTAACATTTCTCGCGTTTCGTGACCGGCGATAGTAATCGTAGGCCACGGTGCTCGCGCGCCCGCGCGCCAGCGCGCTCGAACCGAGCGGGGCCCGCCGCGCAAAGCTTATCCGTCGGCCGACACGCGGGGATTTCGAGGCCGTGAGTCCCGTGGAATCCTGAATGCCCGACGCCGAAGAGTTCAGAGTTCTCGGGCAGCGAAATAGCTAGTCATTACGGCGCATGAATCGTCTCTGGCGAGTGTCGGGTCGGTGGTAGCGGGCAGAACGAGGCGGAGGTGGTGCAAGGAGGGCGGCTGGAACGAATTAGGGAGAGTGGAGAGACCGGACTAGAATGAAATAGTGGAATTTATTGTGCTCTGGGACACAGCGTTAGCCCCCCCCCCCCACCCCCCACTAACCGCAACAAATGGTGCACGGTAAGAATTATAATTGATAGGGATTATTTAAGAGGGGAGCCGCCAGAAGAGACATTCGAGCAGAGGGACCAGTTCAGAGGACAGCCAAGAAGAAGCAGCCGCGAACCGGCTGGCACAAAAGTTGTTCCACTTTAGAACTGATCACGGGATAATGAATTTATGGCGCGGTCCTCTTCTGATTCGTTTCTTCCTGCCGAGGATCGCACGCGTGCAACGCTCGCTCTAAGCGTGAACGCTTCGAACGCGACAAGCAATGGAGGGGCGTGTTTCTGTAACTTTGGATTAGAGTGGTCGGATGTTTAAAACGTAGGCAGTTCGTGGAACGACTTTTTAGAGGTTGGTGTTTCGTATCCGTCGAGTCGACCGCAGTAGGAATACGATCTTCGGATCTCCAAGTGTAACTCAAAATCAGGAAATTTATTTGAACTTTAATCGTCTTTAACCGTATGTTCTTCGGTGAAAAAATTTCGCCATTTTTGAAATTCTCAGAAAAATTTGCTATGGACTAAAATGCAATTCTTCAAAGTATGAAGTTACCAACGATAGGTCGGAACAATTGGTCGACTGAAAGAATAAAGCGAAAATGGGAAAAGTATCGTGTCGGACCTTTTGTCTAAGCATTTGCGCCATTAATGGGGGGATCGAATATTGAAAAACACGTCGCGAGTAGTCCGAGTATTGGTTGGATTTTGCGAAAAAGTTGCTATAGTACTCACAGTTGTTGCGCGACGTCGCGGAGGACGACGAGGTGTCAGCTTCGTTGCCGCAGCAGACTTTGAACACGACTTTCATGTTGTTGCTGGAGCACCTTCCGCCGATGCGCTTGTGAAGGTCCTCCTTGGACGAGGTGCTGATGAAGTAGTAATCGTGTCCCGGTAGGAACTCTAGTCCTCCGGGTTGCGGTGTGAACGGCCTGAAGGTGATCGTGAAGTACATCGTCTTGGACGGCTTGTCGCAGACCGCTATCACCCGCGGATTCGGATTCGTTATCCGACATGTTTCGTACTCCTCCTTGGACACCTACGGAAACGAATCGGAGGCGTTGTAAACTTCTGTGGCGAATCAATTGGCGACGCTTCCGGTTTGCAGCGAAACCGGCCGTGTCGAGAGAGAAAGAGAGAGAGAGAGAGAGAGAGAGAGAGAAACCCTGCTCTTTGTTTTACGTCTCGACGAGCACGGTGTTTGCGGAGGCAGAGCGCACAGTCCCACAAAAGGACATTAATCGTTGATTGACTACTGTGAAAGAAGTTGCCGTCGCGTCGGGTAGCCTGCGTGGCCCGGCTCGGCTCCGGAGAAGGCCGATTTCTGCTACTCGACTAGTTTCGCCTCGCAAGACACGGTCAACCGGAGAAATAATGTCTATTGTCGGAGCCCGATCGCCGCGCTATCGAGACAATGCGAGGGGGATGATGGGCGTCGAAGCGGTGATTAGATCTCGACGATGATTCGTAAGTTTCTGCTTACGTCTGCGCCGCCGGACGGTCCCGGGATCGACGATAGCAACGCGAGAGGGGAACTTTCCACGATGCTAGCAACAATTTGATTCACGAGATGTTTTTCTCACGACTACCGACAGCGGCCGGGCAACCGAGCGTGCTCTATTATTTCAGGAATCGCGGCAACGATATTCCGCTCGTGAATATTTTTAAGAGGAGTTGGCGGTGGTGTGGTGTGGTGTGGTGTGGCGTGGTGGTGGTGTAGCAGCCCCTCTCGGTGGCAGAGCGGTGTTAAAAGTTGGCTCCGAAGCGGAAGTCGTTCTTGGGGGTCCGCGGCGAGCGAGTTAACGAACGAGTTTCGAGTAGCAACAGCTGTCTAAACATCCACGGAACGCCCTTTGACAATTTTTTCGTTCGTGTAATGGGCCGGCAGTCCCGTAACACGATTTATATCTGCCGATCCCAGGGCATGTGGAGCGGCGCATAACATACGTAGCATCGCGACAAACTTTTGCCGGAAGGACAATTGAATTATTCGCGGTCGAACCGCGTGTACTTACGTTGTAGATAATATACTTCTCAGCGTCGTCGTCATACGTCCCCGGTTGGTACACGGGACATATTATATTCACTTGGTCGAATTCGAACGCCGCGTTGTTCTTGTTCACGTCTATTATGTGGTCTGTGTTGTCTATTCGAAATCTGCAACAGAAAAAGAGGATCGTTAGCGACGCCGCTCGATCGTAGATACGTACAAATACATGTCTAACGTTCCGAGGCTTTTGGGCTCGTAAATTTTCTGGACATATGTACGTATATCCAGCCTGACTAGACAGCTTATGTTCGAAAAACAGTCAAATTTCCCACCTGTAACTCCCCCACTCTCGAACAGAAAAAAATGTAGTCCCTTCACGAGGTTCGCGCGAAGAAAGGGCATTCGATCGGTAGGGCAACGAGCGAGAACCTACTGGCATTATAATCGAAGGAACGTATCGAGAATGGCAAAGGGTTAATATATTTTTATAGCGAACGAAGAGTTGGTCGTTGTACATGACCGAGCCTTTGAAAAATGAATTCCGGGATATCCGCGCGATGAGTACGAACATTAACGACTACGTTCCGTTCGCCACGGGATGTCGACGGGGGGGAGCACAATAGGTCCGGCCGTTTCCGCGTATCGGTCGCTCGGAAACGAGGGTATCCATGAAACATTCGCGAAATTCCGACGCCCCCGGAGGTTCCTCGCAGGGAGTACATGGTTCCCTCTGGGTCCGTCGGTAGCCTGCTCAGGAAAGAAAGAAAAAAAGAGAGGACGCGCGGACTCGCCCTCGTAGGCACCCAATGTCAGATAGGCAGGCGCCCATGGTGTCGGGACCCCACGTAAGTGTACGTACGGCTTCTGCGCGTATGTACACACATGTACGCACACAGGTGAGCTTGTATATACAGGTTCGGTTGTATTATGTAGCGGAGCTTGCTGGATACTTGGCGAGGATGGAACGAAAGGTCGGCGAATATGTAGAAAGGAAGGAAAGGAGAAGAAGAAGAAGAAGAAGAAGAAGAACCAGAAGAGGAAGAAGAAGAAGCAGAAGAAGAGGAGAAGGAAGGTGAAGAAGGTGGAGGACGGTTCCTATATAACCGGTTCTTCCCAACGGCGCTCACATACGGCAATACACGTCCGTTCCTCCACGTTGCACCGAGCACAGTAACGTCTCCTGCTGTTCACACCGCCCTATTTCGGGTCTACGAATCGGCGCAACGACTATTTTCTTGGTTCTCGCGGTCGCTCCACTTGTTTCGACCCCATATTTATTTTCCTTTCGCCGGCTCGCCTCCGCCACGTACGGCCGTGCATGCCCGCCGAGTATATTTGTTCTGGGTTACATAAATTAGATACGGACGCGCGATGATGCCCGGCGTCCACGGGAATGTTCGGGCACCGTTGAAATACGGTTTCCCTGTTTTCTTAACGCTCGAACGGACCAACTCTCGGACCGTTTCTTTTTCGCGACGCTTAATTTAATCCCATCGTGAAGGCCTGGCCGACGACGCCGCGCCGCGCCGCGCCGCATCGCAAGCGGACCGATCGTCGCGTTATCGTGTCAATGTTGGGACACGCTATCAATGATAAATTTGCGGTTACTTATCGGTAGTCGGCTATGCAAATACACGCGAGTCGAATTCAGCACCTACCGGATGGTGCAACATTTTATCGTGTATAAAACGGAACATTTATCGAACGGAATGGTTAGTTTTAAAATACAACAAGGAATCGGACACGAACTTTTGTACCGGCCTAATAATAAATGTTGCAAAAATTTCATGTAAAACTCGTATAATTTGACAAATGATCGAATAAAAGTGATCAGAGATGCGTTACAGTAAGGTGCGCTGCAAAGAGGGCATATTAACGACGTAGTCGGCACTCTACGGATTATTTCATTTATCGGCAATGTTAATATAATACTGACAGAGAGAGGTGGAACGTAATCGAATTTCATTGTATGTTATTGAAACGCATAAACGTCGGTCTGGTTGCTAATGGTTCGATTAAAGTAATCGAACGCACCGCGCGGATAGCAATGACGTACAATTTCGGGTAATGAATAGCATCACGCAGTAATATTACGCGTTACCTAGAGGTTCGTCGCTAAGAACTAGTATTCGCGCATGGGGACCTAGTGGATTTAGTTCTTAAACCTATTATCTCAATGCCAGGATCCATATTTAGGGTCTAAATCACTGGTATCTTGATAAATTACTGGTATCCGGAGAGTCTGCCAGTACCTAAACGGGCGCGGGGTACCTGGCAGGGTTCAGAGTTTCAAAGTTCGCCAAGTTCTCTATCTGGTTGTAAGAACGCGACGTTTCGGTCTTCGGAGTAATTTCACTTGGCGGTGTGCAAGTACGTTTTGTGCTTTCTGTTTAGGTTTCGGCGTTGGTGTGTACTGGAGAGAGAGAGAGAGAGAGAGAGAGAGAGAGAGAGAAAGAGAGCAGCCCGTAAAGCTCTTCGTGGCGGTAAAACGCGGGCGTCGAAAACGCGTCCCTACGTTTCGGAGCATTAACGGACAATCTCGTAAGTGGGCGTGTAAGGGCTCGAAAATTGGAAGGTAGGCCGGGCCTCGACCAAATTAACGTTTGGCGATAATATCCGCTCTCTCTCGGTGCCCGGTGCCCCCATGTCGGTCCGTCGCGTCCGTCGGCTCTCGGTGTACCCACCCTAACCGCGCAACCAACGCCAACAACCTCGGGACCGAGGCACGCGCACACAACCGAGACCGGCCACGGTTGTGTTCCTGTTCCCTTCGAGGAAGGTGTATGTACGTGTTTGCGCGCGCGCGCGCCTGCGCGTGTGTGTGTGTGTGCGTCGCGCGTGGGTGTATAGGACATTTCAGTCGCAGTCCGGCCATTCACGAATTTATTAGACACCGTATACGTACGATCGTGGCCCGAATTACTCGCGATAAAAGCACGGCATGGCTCCTTTTGGTACTTCGGGACGGGCAGCTCCGTTTCCACGGAGGTTGATGTACCGTGGCCGTCTTGTTCCCCGGTCGTCGACGCGTTAATGGCGGCGATGCGCGGTGAATTGTGATGTATAAATTTGCCGGAGGATTCCGTTTTGAAGGAAACCCGCTCTCCCAGAGCAGTCCCTTTCTCTCGAGCTCTTGTTCGGCCAACGGAATGAAATACGAAAATTATGGCGAAAGAACGCCTTCGACGCGATACCTCGAGAACGCGTGCGTGTATACGCGCGATGTTTTCTTTCCTCTCGGTATTAGGATCTTGTTAAATAAAAAAACATTACGACACGGTATTACCAATCGCGTGGACAGCCAACAAGGTATACCGATTACGCGGAACACGCGTCTCGTTCTCGGTCTCGGTCTCGGTCTCGGTCTCGGCCTCTCGTCTATTTGTTATTTTAATCCCGGCTCGAATTATGCCCGATGAAAGCCTGTTATTGCATGTTACGGTACTTGGAACGCGATCCTTTTAACTCGAGGACGAGAGGCGCTTTTGGTACTCTTGCTGGTACATCGCATAAAGGCTGTCTTGTATTACGATCGTCGACGTGTTATTGGTAGCCTCGATGTGTGATTTAAAGGTTTCCCCGGCGGGAACGGTGTTATTTGCATATACCTACGTATTCGTAGGATCTCTCTCCGAGGACCCTCGTATTAATGCGATACGTTGCCTTGGTTCTCAACAGTTCTTTTCTGGCCTTAGGTAAATACTTTGCATGAATATGTATGGCCGAGTCTCCGGTGACCCTTTCGAACCTGAAACCTGTGCGTCTCTAAATATCGGGGGCTCGCGTGGACAACGTTTTCGTCCACCTGATACACACGATAATGTTGCACGGACCAATGTTCGCCCTGTGTTGTGCGGTCGTTGCACACGGGGTGGGTGCCCCGCTCCCATTGATCGCTACATTTCACCCATGTGAACGCAACCATTAAAATCACTAAAAATCACTTGGAATCATCCGCGAAAACTATCGAAAGTTCGTCGACTCAACGTGTAGAGTGTACGAATGAACTTTATAAACCTCAAAGTTTTTCTGTTTTTCTGTTCGCATATAAACAATGCCCCTTGAAAGAGACAAACCGAAGGTATGCTTTGCTCTAAAGTTTTTTTTTCTTCAAAATTTAACAAATGTACTGCAATTAGATTTTAGAAAATTTCGTTGAACTCCGCGAAATGGGCGTACATGTTAAAAATCTGACAGAAACCAAGCATTACGTTTGCAAGTTTACGAGGAGTTTGGCGATAAGTGAAATTTGTTTGTCGTCTAATACGACGTTGAAGCTCGATAGAAGATTATTCGGTGTTCTCGCGCTGATGTTCGAACTGCTAATAAACCTTTGGTTACCGATGAAGCAGTCTTTATTGGCGATCTCGCGCGGAACCGACTGTATTTACGGAGTCTGGTTCCGAGCTGTCCGCGTTTATTCGTAATTTCCGTGTCACATGTATAATACGGGCACCGCGGCTCTTTTTCGCCGGTGAATCGTGTCGCCGGTGCTAATTGCTTCGACGGGTAAATGCCTATAAAATCCGCGGAGCGCCTGGCGGAATTATTCGAGAGCCAATAATTGTTCGACATATCCTACCCCTTAACCGTCTTCATTAATTCCCACTACTGTCCGGCCGACACCAATCAACTACCAAATAAAACCTACGTAAGGGTCCGCCTAATTGGAACAACGAAAAAGTGGGCGTGCACCGATCGTGGACCTCCATCGTTTCGGGACCCCTGGAAATTCCTGCCGATCGTTCGCCGAGATCAATTTTATCCGTCACTCCTTCTTTCCTTTGCCTACGCGTCTCTCGTCTCGAACGAGCGGGCACAGCTCGCGTACACGTACACATATATCGACGGAGAGAGAGAGAGAGAGAGAGAGAGAGAGAGAGAGAGAGATATGCATACCAATTGTGTGCGGGCACATGCACGTAGGATACGCACACGGGCGCGTGCACACCGTGTCCAATCCTCATTTCCCGTTTTCAAACGGCGCGCGGCGAGAGCGGAGAGCTCTATGGTTCCTCTTTCTCGGCCGATCGCGTTAGAAAAAAAAAAAGGAGAAGGAGAGGTCTGGCGCGTAGCCGAAGCTAAAAAGTTATCGCTTCGAGGGCCGCAATTACGCGAGATTCCTATCGGCGTAATTACCGTCGTTCTCCCCGTGGTTCACGGTATTCAAGGATCTCGGAAAGGAACGCCGGGAAGCAATAGAAATCGCAGGACGATCGACGCAGAAACGACACGGTCGTTTCTCGTGGTCTGCAAAAGGAGCCTTTTTAATCATCGATCCCTGACCTTCGTTTCGCCGTGTTAACGAACATCCTCGCGAAGGAACAGAACGGTTCTGAAAGCACGCGAAACTTCGCGTCGTCGTCCGCGATGCAGACGGGACAAAGACTTTACGAGAAACGCAGAGGAAGATATGCTAACCGGGATCGCGGAGGAAGCGGAACAGAGAGGCGAGGAGGAAGGGAACCGTGGAAATGCGAGAGAAAGAAAGATCACGGGAGCGAGATGGACAACAGAGAGGGAGAGAGAGAGAGGCAGAAACAGGGAAAGAGGGACGAGCGGAGAAAGCGCAGGCTTATGCACTAACTATAAGTGGGATATTCTGGCAGGAATATCAAAGCTCGTGTGCTGCGTTAAAGCGGCCAGACAGGGATGGTAAAACCGAGCAGGAGGGAGAAAGAAGGACCGAGAGGAAAACTGGAAAGAGACCAGAAGCGAAAATGCTTCGCGGATATATCCTTGCACGCTGCAGGAAAAGTGTTTGACCCTTTCGTTCGCCGTTTCATTGCCTGGAGAATCTCTGTGCGCGTATTGGCTTGCTCGAGAAGGACGAAACAAACCTGAATAGACGCTAAAACACGACTACTTCCTCGCTCGAGCGACGATTCGAATTGTAAAGAACTTGTGTCCGATATTAACACGTTCGTTACGAGCGATACACAATTTATCATATTTTAACATATAAGATTCTATGTTACGATTCTGTAGAATGTTAGGACTACGGAGTAAACAGATTTTTTTACGAAACGAAGGAACGTCCCAATTTTTATGGTCAAAGGTGAACAACGCACATTTTTCCTGTCCGTTCTACTTGACGGCTAACGAGTCCTGGTGCGGAAAGAATTAGCGTAGAAAATTTATAGCGGCCGGCGCCTATGAATAATTTAAGAAAGTCCGATGGTTCGTTAAAGCCACTCTTGGATTTTCGAGTTTTACCCCAACTGTTCGGTCACAGGAGGGGCACAGTTTCGGTAATTATCATAATTCGAACATTAGTCACGCCAGCCGAATCGCGACACCTGCGCCAGGAAAAATGCCAGGGTCCAAAGACGGCGGCACGGTTGCTTTCCTATCCAAACAGTAATATGGGAATCGTAGTTTATGGTTCCGGGAAGGTGTTGCGTATCGATCTCCACCTGCCGCCGCGATTTTGTAACGTGCTCGGTAATTGCTGCTCCCCTAGACAATTTTGTTTTTCTACGGTAGAAACCCAACACCGCTAGAGCCTTTCTTTTCGTCACGGTGGCGATCGTAATTTCGTGTGAAACGGTCGTGAACATTTTTACGGGCGTCGCGTTTTAAGGAGTATGTTAATCGCAGCGACAACCGACTGCTCGTACAGGGCGTGTCCCGTTGTACGATCAACGTTTTGTTTCTTCCGAGGTAAGATATTTTTGAAAAAGTTCTTTGAAACAGCTTAATTCGATCGCTGTTAGCAGACGCACTGCTTCCCCGTAAAAGAAAAAGGAGCGGAGGCGAGGCCGAGGCCGAGGACTTTTTAAGCCCGGCTATAAAGAAGATTCAACTTGCCACTGACGTAACTCACTTCACGGTGGAAATATAAAAGGGACCGGGCACCGCACTCGGTTCCGTAAATCTATTTCGAAGACGGGCACAGGACATTTTTGCCGAAACACAGGTTCCGTTCGTACGTCCGCTCGGTGGCGGTCCGTTCAACTTTTAAATTATTTATAAAAGACGCTCGCATTCCCGCGGCTTTCCGTACCGTGACGAATACCACGATGTCGTGCCGTATTTATAATAACTTCCTGCAAGATGGTCCTCTATACGCCGGCAGTCGGTCCATTTAATGCACGACATTAATGCGTTATGTAAAAGCGTGCGGGGTGATTCTCTTGTCGTCGTCGTTGTCGTTGTCGTCGTGGTCGTCTTCGTCGTCGTCTGCGAGAGGCCTGGCGGTGGTGGCGGCGGCGTCTTTTCGTCTCTCCGTGCCATTAGGACGGCCCCGGCGTTATTATTAGTTAACTTCAAATATTTATTATATTCTTCCCTTGACGGCGTCCGCCTTCGACCGCGAACGAATCCGTCTCGGGTTCGGTCTATTTTCGTGTCCTGGTTGACTCGAATAGACTTCCTGCTACTTCTGCATTTTCTGCATACTCTTCTTTGAAACTCCCGTGTTTTTTCGTCGACGACAATTTTTCGCGTTGCACGCTTCAACCCTCTCGTATGCTTCAGAAATAACGCAAAAGGTCTTCCAGCGCTATTTCCCTCATTTCCTCTTTACGCTTCAATTCGAGAAATTGTGTTTTACATTCGTCTTTTGTCAAAGCGAAACAGGACGAAAGAGAAATCAAACTTGTTTTGTGCTCTGCGAGAACGAGAGAAGACGCCGGCAATATTTTGTATCTCCGTGTAAAACGAAAAAGCAATCGTCGCTAATGACCAAGTTGTCGATGTGACGTGAAAAAACGGGGAGAAGAAGGAAACGCAAGTATCGACGATACTGCGAAGCAGTTATGACTTTTCTGAATTTCGATGAAAAAATGTACGACTCCTAGTGTCGGTATTTATGTTTAAATGTAAACTTCTTCCGCGATTTTGTGCAAGTTCAGTCGAGAAGGCGAGATTGAGCAATCACGGGAAGGATTGTAGGAGAAAAAACCGTTTCTCTTTTCGCATTCTAATTACCCTAATCTGCCGAGAGTTTTTCCCCGATGCCGATAATCCAGGAGATTTACGAGCGCCGGGAAAACACAGGAAGAAACATTGCGGAGCGTAGCGCGCGGAAGACGAAACGAAAGTTAACGAGGCGCTCGGTAATTTTTCCCTCGGGTTATAACTCTCGGGTTGTCTCGACTGTCTCTGTTACCGGGCATCGATTCCCTCTGTACATATCGGTTTCGGTTTTTCGCGATTTTGGAGAAATTAGCGGCGTTCGATTGGATTCGGTGCCGAAAAAGGGAGGAAAACGATAGAGACCGATTTCTGGCCGATTCTCGAAAAACCGAGCACCGCTCTGCGGTCGAAAGTGCGGTCTACATTTGCTCACGCGATCGAGTTTGCGGTCGATTCCGTGGTCCGGCTGGAACTTTGGGAACCCGTCCCGAAGTTTTACCGAAGATTGCATCGTGCTCGTAGCGGTGTAATTCTGGGCCAAAGCGGGCTCGCGTTAAACACGTCGAAACTCCAAGAAGAATCGAGAGGGGCCCGCTTAAAATATACGGCTCCATTATAACGCCGGGTCGTTAGGAAATTGACGATGTTTCGTGGGGATAAATCTCCGCGAAAGAATACACCGCGCCGTCGTGGTTTATGGATATAAAAAAGAGGGGAGGACAAAGCGATCATAGTCAACGAGAGCATTTCAAGATATTTACGAGGTCCTCCGCGTCGCCCGTCGACGTCACTGACTGTTCCCCTTGCTCAAGATATTCGAGATCAAAGCGGTCTAAAAATCAAACGTTTTTCGCGGCCGGACGAAATAAAGTGACACCGCGAATGCGTATCGCGACTCCCAGATTTTACATCGACACTTATTCGTGCTGGGATCAAATCTTCCTTCCGCTCGTTGCTCTTTGAACGAGTTGTAAACGAACAACTTTGAAAGCGAATAAGATAGGCTGACTAACTTTCTATAGTACGGATACAGATTCTCTTTGTAGCATCGCGTTGTTAGCTCCACCCCCCCTCCTCCTCCCCCGTATGACGCATCCAATAGCATTTCTCCTCGTCTCTGATCACGTGACGCTATCGAGTCGCCCACCAATAAGAAATAGAAGTGGTGGGGATGGAGAGCGGTTCTCAACCGCAAAATCTGCAGTAATGGCTTCATCTTGGAAAGAGTATCTTAAAAATTAAGTACGGTTCGATTAAATACGGAAAGGTGGATCGAGCAACCGTAGAAAGGACAAAAATGTTCGCGGCCCTAAAACTGCGATCCACGTCTTCGGGATCGATGGCAACAATTACAGAGTCGTAAACCGAGTAAATTCGGACGACGATTCGGGGCTGCTCCAAAAACTTTTAGAACGAATCAGATGCGCAGAGAGTTCGTGCAATGCGTACATATCAAATTTTCGTCCGTATCGCGATGTGGTTCGGTCGCCAACCAATAAGGAGCGGTAGGTATGGAAATCGACTCTCAACTGCAAAGTGCAGCAACAGCTCCATACTTGCAAGGTATTCCGAGAGATTAACTACGGTTTGATGAAGCAACTGTGGAAAGAGCAAAAATGTTCCCGGTCCTAAAAGAGCGATCCGTGTCTCCAGGGTCGATGGCAATTACAGAGTCGTAAACCGAAAAAATTTCGCCGACGATTCTCTCCATTTTCTTGGCGCGTCTCGAGACCAATGGCGATGCTCGATTCCACGAGGACGCGCGAGACAGAGAAAAAAGAAACGGCGGATCGAAGCGAGATGCCCCGACGGTTTCGAGGATCGGAGCGGCGATTGGAGCTGGTGCGCACGCGAGCGCGAACAACACAACACGATTACCGTCGGCGCGGCTTGGAGCGGCGTGGCGCGACTTCACCGAAAGTTCATCGATCCACGCGTACCGCGACGTTGCGTCCTATTAAAAGCCGGGCCGCGGAGCGTACAAACGCGCTTTCGCCTCTCGTCGTTCCACCTCCCTCGCGAGGCGTGGAATGGAGGCACTAAAGTGGCTAGACGGAGTGTCAGAGCCGGCCGGAGATCAGAGGGCCGCCGTTGAAAGAAATAGTCCGCCGGGACGTTATGCCGCAGCCACGTTCGCGCACGTGTTTTCGGGGTTCCGTCTCTCTCGTACCGTCGATTTATCAAGCTGGTCGAAAGCGGCGACACGATCCTCGACCGTCCGACGGAATTCGCCCTCGACTCGCTCGAACAGGTGACGCCGACCATCTATTCTTTCCTATGATTATTACGCCGCGACATCTCGCGCATTCGTGACATACGTATGCACGTACGTACATATGTACGTCCTAATGCAACGTGCTGAAACGATAAGTCGCTGTGCTCGCCAATTGATCGGTGGACCGCGGATTTTTCTGCAGAGCAGGAATTCTGTATATTGGTTTCACGATACATGTATGTTACACAGATATTAATAATTAGACCGCGGGAAAATTGGAGTTTACGTTAGAATCTACAGTTTAACGTATCGAATAGAGGAGAGAGGAGGAGGAGGAGGAGTTTTCTAATCGGTCTGTCAAACTGGAAATATATTCTTTTTAGAGAACGTCTTCATCTCAGGATCTGGTAATTGGTGTTAGGAACGGTGGAATGTAACGAGGACAACAGCTGAAGCGATTGTTCCGGTTTCTTTTGGAGCCGGCTCGATTCTATAAAAGTGTCGAGCATCGAATGAATATAAAATTGTACGCTTTCGGAAGAAGCGACAAATTGATTGGCAGAACATCGAACGTTCTGTAAGCAGGAGGAGCGAGGAGCGAGGAGCGAGGAGCGAGAGGAGCCTCCAAGCGAGATTAACTGGAATTCGAATTAGCCAGGGCCGTCGTAATTTATGTGCACCGTCACGCCACCGCTTTGTAATTGGACCAACCGCGCAAGCAGAGGTGTGTCTCTCCCGATCGGTGATCAAATGCCGGCGTCGTCGAAAGAAATAGTCGGCGACCCGAAGGTTGCACCAACCACGTGGCTCGGGCGTCCCGACGCCGCGCGTGCTTTCGGAGTTCCTCCGAGGCTGCTAGTCGCAGATTTATCAGTCGTGGCGTTTCGAATGTGTCGAAAGCGACCGCAGTCGCTTTACCCTTTGAACCTTTGCTGCGGAGAACGCGGAGTATACGGTGGCGGTGTTAATAGAGTCGTGGACGTACTCGACTTTTCATTAACCCGAATCGCTAATTGCTTTCGTTCGCGTTTCCATTGGAACATTTTTATTTGAAACAAGTTCCCCCTCGAGTGCGTCGCGCGGCTCTTAATTTTCTCCAGAGGAGAGGATTCCCGAGGAGAGCCGAACCGAACACGACAAAGCCGACGTGGGACCTGTTTTAAAGTATCATTCGAGGGGACGTAACGATACCGGTTACACACTTTTCGACTACTATTCGGCGGGATGTTCGTCCGAGCCATTTGCCCTCGCTCCGCCGGCCAATTTCGTTTGTTGTTTTTGTTTTGCCTCCTTCCGCTCACGGACACTGTCATCGTCCTGAAAGCAACGAAAGATCGGCCCGACCCCCGGTGACATTTAACGACGATTTAATTTTACGATCGGCAACTTTATGGCGATCCCGAACGTCGATTAGACGGGGACCACTCTTCGGGGAAGTACCGTTGGGCTGTATTAGCACTCCGCTTCGGAAAGAAATCGTCGAGCTTGCGGCATGACCTTGCTACGTTATAGCTTCTTCAGTTTTATGGCTGATACCAGCTGCCGGGGTACGAGGGAGCCGATGAAAGGTTTACGGTTATGGAAATGTTTGTACCTACGATGGGGAAATGGTGCGTCGGGATTTCGCTTTCGAACTTTTCGGAGCGATGCTCCCGAGGCCGTTCGTTTCAATGTCGTTCAGGTACACGGGAAATGTCTTCCGTCTCATCGGAGAAATCCACGTGTTTCGTGTCCGTCCGGCCTCCTTCTTTTCGAACCACGTCTTGGCGACGTTGTAAAAAGCCAGTTGGAACGATCCACCGAAGAAGAACAGGCCGCCGAAAAGAATTTTAGTCGATGGTCCGTTGTTCGTTGCGAACGCAACCTCTACGATTCCCGGTTAATTTATTTTGGGGGATTCGAAGCGGGTCGCTCTCCGAAAGCGAGGTGCGCGCGTCTCGCGATCAGATTAACATTAGAATATTCCGTGTAAATCACGTGATCCCCGGAGGCAGCGAAACGAACGTCCTGTCCGTAAACCGCAGCATCCGTCTCCATTGTTCTGTTATCTTAACAAAACGGCCGGCGGAGGAGCATCAATCACGTTATCTCCGTCGCGATTCCATAATCCTTATAATTAATCTGTCCCGGGGCGGTCCCGATCGCGGGTCCCGCTCGCATCCGTTAGACAGCGGACTTCCTTGACAGAGACAGAACGCCGTTGCTGGATTTGCACCTTCGACGAAGATCCGGATTGCGCATTGAGACATTTCTGTCCGGCCGATATGGAAGATAACCCGTGTCCCGGTGCACGTTCGGGGTCAGGGCCCCGTTCCTGGGTCAGATCCTCTGCCGGCCATCGTGTTGATATTGCCGAGATAGCCCCCATTGTTTATGGACATTGTCGTGCGCAGGTACGCGGGCCCAAGCGACAGTTCGGGGTCACTTCCTAGTGCCGTGACGTTTCACACCAGCGTGACACATCGCCGGAGATTCTCGGGATTCAGTCACGAATTCGCGTGACTCGCGGAAAATCACCCGTCCCGACTCTTTCTCGCCGCGCGCGTCTCCTCTCGCAGACCCCGAGGAGGCGGTGCATCTTGTCTCTTCTCTTTTTCTCGGCATCGCATCTCTGAGAAATCTGCGACGGGACTCCCTTCCGAGCGTTCCTCCGTCTGCCGCTGAGAAATCTCCTCGCGATCGAACCTGCCCGGCAATTCCTCGCAATCGTTCGCGTCCTTGCACCGACTTGTCGAGACGACTCCATTTTTACAAATTCCATCGAACGAACGAACGAATTCTAGTCTTCCGCAGTCGTGCGATCCAACCACTCTTCGAT
Source organism: Halictus ligatus (assembly GCA_028454255.1). Taxonomy (NCBI): domain Eukaryota; kingdom Metazoa; phylum Arthropoda; class Insecta; order Hymenoptera; family Halictidae; genus Halictus; species Halictus ligatus. The sequence continues at coordinate 163,152 of CM052131.1, forward strand.
GTTCACTCGTCGGTGCAAACTTTTATCTCATCCGAAATCAAAATCCGCGGAGACACTCGAACGACGTTGCTCTTCGCTGCCCAACAGCGATACCATCTTGATTCGCGTTAGGATAAAACGAATCGGTGAAAAAATCAAAAGTAAATAAATTTTCAAACATCTTCAACAGCTCCGTTATAAATCTTGATGTTGCTGGTGGCATAAAAAAATGATCCAAGTGCTAACGGTTAAGTAGTCGATGTAGTCGAGAAGACGTAAAGGTGCCAGCAGTCGAATGTACCTCCAGGGTCAGTGATATTAATTCATCAAACGGGTAGACCGGCAATCAAGAATATTGTTTGCCCGTTAGCCGAGCATCTCGGAAACCTGGATCTCCAGGAAACTCGTAGTATCCCCGATCCAGCCCGCAGGAAGCAATTTATTACATCGTGATTCCCCGGAGACCCACGCTCCCACTTAACCCGATAACATTCGGGTTGCCATTATCGAGACTTCGGCATTAGCCTTCGTCCACGGCCAAAGGAGGAGCATTCCCACAATCCCAAGAGCTCCGTGGATAGAAGTGGCGGCTGTTGTCCGCGTCTGGTGTGTGTCCCGTCGTCCCGTGTGTCTGGATTCCCTTGCGCGCCGGGCTCGATCTTACCGACGCTACGCGACGCGACGTGTAAACAAACAGTCTGTACACGCGAACACGGGGCATGTGGTCGGCCAACGAGGATGCGCAGAGCCCGCGGGCCGAAACGAGCGCCGAATCAGGAAGTCGTGATTATCGTTTACTCTTGGGCCGCGCCAGATCCTCTTCACGCGGCAGATTACTTTTTTGCCTCCTGCTTCTTCTCGCCGCCTCTTTATCTGCTCGCCCCTTTGCGCTCCCTGCTCTGTCAACATCTCCAAGATTTCTTTCGACGACTCCTCCATCGCGTTTCTCTCTTTCCGTTTCTCTCTGTCTCCTTGTGCACATACATCAAACCTCCCCCGCGCCGTCGATGTCCCTTGGTCCGTTCGGTTCGAGGAAATAGACTCGTCATCCCTTTACGACGTGCTAAGCAGTCGGGTAAACACGACGACCTCAGTCCTCGTTCAAACAGGCCCGGAGAGGGACGACTTTTACCTTTGCTGCTGGCCCGCGCACGTGACTTTCGGCCCGGGGCCCAACCGCGAGACCGCGTACCTGGGCCTCACCACGTGCGGCGTCCTTTGGGACAAAGGACCTCCGGATAGTCCGGATACCTTCGAGAGTCCGTGGGAGGGGCTCTATTTCGTCGAGGAACGCGGCAGAAGAAAATGTCCACGCTGGTATCGACCAGCGGCAAGTGGCGTAGAAATCAACCTTGAGGAACCATTCGTGTGTTCCTCTGCTCTCTCTCTCTCTCTCCCTTTTTCTTTTCTCTTCTTTTTCTTCGACGCGGCCACGGACACTTAAGCCGTGGATGTGAATAGCCGGGGCCCCTTCGGGCCGGGTTCAGGGCGGGGTTACCTTCGTACGAATCCCGGTCGTTATAGACAAATGGAGACCAACCGGTGCAAGGGATCCCGCGTGCGTGCGTGCGTGCTTGCGTACGCGCGCGCGCGCGCGCGAGCACCAGAGGTGGATTCGTCTTTGTTCGGGGAACGATTGCGGGGGTATTTATCTCGAGGTCTAGGAGGGATTTCGACGGCCGCCGAGTAAATGATACGGAAGAAGAGGGCGAGATTAGCGTCACCGAAAGATTTCGGAAATATGTCTTTAAACGAGCGGAGAATTTAATCGTGTCGAATAACACGCCAGTGGGGAGACGGGAGACGGGGAGACGGGGATACGGGGAGACGGGAAACGGAACGGTGGCAGCCAGCGAGAGAAGAAACGTCTTATGCTCCAGTGAATTAGAAACCTCCGATGCTGAATCACGGGGACGGGATACGATTTCTTGCGCGCGTCATCTCTTTCGCTCGTGTTTCACAACACACGCCCCGTGCTCCCATAGGCAGCGTTGTTCTCGAGAGAGGCATGCCGATTCCCCATGCTTTCTCCCGGTACATATTTTCCCTTGCGCAACGGCCAAGGAGGATCATCCACGAGCCAGACTTTCCGCTTTCTCGTAGCGTGGCACCACACCACGCCACGGCCCATAAAAGTAAATCGGTGGAACTCTCGAAGGCCCAAGGGCGGAGTAGCCACGGCATAAATCCTGGCGTTCTAGACAAATGGGGCCTAACGGTGCGTACGCAAGCTCTCGCACAACAACCCGCCGTATCGTCTCGCCTTTGTCCGACACCAAGAGCACCGGCGTCTTTTGCTGGTCGGTCCCAAAGAGCTGGCGCAGGAGGAAGGTCGAACGTGTACGTGGCTATACCTGGAGGAGACGAGACGAGACGAGACGAGACGCCACGACGTCCTGGAAGATATTCGAGCGGGATCCACAGAGATACCTGACTGACGTCTTTCGAGCATCTCCTTTCATCCACGATTTTCCTTACGGCTCCCCCTTATAGTCGCAGCCCCATGGCGTCCTGTCGAGTTTTCGGCAAATAATGGCCCACTTGATTGTGAGTATCGTCCGGGGGGTTAGGGTGCCGGGGCCACAGCGTCGTCACGCTCCACGCTCGATCTGGATCCTCCGGGAAAGGTTCTCCCATTGTGCCAGATACCGAGCCAGCAAGGGATAAAAAATTATTGCGGACAGAAGTGCAGCGTTTTGTTTGCCTGGCATTGTTGCCAGGGGTTAATAGTTCGCGAGGTACTTTGTCGCGTCGGGGTTTTTTGTCGAGTGTTTTCGAGCCGGGGGCAGGCATTCGGGAGCCGGGCTACGCATCGTAACAGTTTAATGTCCACGAATGGGGGATTAGAGTCGGTAATGATCATTCAGGATCGTTCTCGGGTTTGCGAGCATAAGCTCGAAAACAAGTTTAAGAGGATCCCAGGGCCCTCCTGCTGAACAAACTTTAAACGAGGATTTTTCTGTAGGGTACTTCGTGCCAACCGAGGTCAACTTGGGATTCTTGGGATCTTTGCGAGCAAACCGAATTGTTAACCGCATCATCGATTCTTTGCTGACACACGATCAACGATCGACCACAAAAATATTTTTCGATCATGTTCAAATTATCAGGACAGATGTTGACTGCTCGAGTAACGCGACGGACTCACCAACGGCTGCGTTCTAATTATCACACCGACACGGTGCGCGCGAGGGATGGTCCAACGAGAATTAACGACGTGTATCGGCAACGATCGAATCGTCGATACATTTCTAAACCTGGTCGCCGGTAGATCACCGATATAGCACAGGGGGTCGTCCGCTCGGAACGACAAGAAGCCCCCATCGTTCGTCATTAGACGTCCAACTGTCTGTCGACAATACCGTCCATGGTTACAGACATCTAAGAACGTTCTTCAGCATCAATCTTGCCGGTCTCGAAAATTCAGAGAATCCGTTTCTCCCTTCGGAGACTCGCAGGAGACTCTCCAGCCGTGGTCTTTCTCGCCTCTTATTCTCTCTCCGCACCTTCCTTTCATTCTTTCCTCCTCGTTCGTTTCGTTTCTCTCGCCCCGCGTGTGTGCTCTCTCTCTCTCTCTCTCACACTCTCTCTTTCGGGTCTCGTTCTCTCCGCAGCGGCATCGCCCGTTTCTCCTCCGCCTTCGAGGATCGACCTACGGCTGTTCTTTTGGAAACCATATATTTTTCGTTTCACAGTTCGCGGCGCCGTTGAATGCCCTGCCTCCATTCAGACGAGGGTGCATCTCCGTAGCAGCCGCCAGGTATAAATTTTGGCGTCGGTCCGAGAGCTCGGGGTTGGGAGACTTCTCCGAGGAGTGGGGCGGACCAACCGGGAAAAAACGAGCAGAAAGGAAAAAAGAGGGAAGAGGGAGGAGAAAAGATCGGTCCCATGGTAATCGATTACCTCCCCCGTATCCCCAGAATCCCATATATTGACCGGCCCCATGGCCCGAAGATTGAACCTTCGATAACCGGTGCTCCACTCTCTTTCCATCTCGCCCCCTTTCTCCTCTCCCTCTCTCCCTCGCCTCTTTCCACCTTCCACGAACGGGAGACCGCACTCGTCTATTTTTCTTATGTGGTGCACGAACACGTAATTTCCAGCGGTCCTGGAAACGAGTCGCGCTAATTAAGCGGCCACGGATTTGGCACCTGCTACACGGAAGACGAATCCCGTCGACACGGAACGACTACACCCTCTCACTCGCAGAAGATTAAAAATGCCGCAGAGAAATGCATTCGTGACAAGAAATTCGCCAAACGAGGCCTACGGATCCTTCTAATTCGTCTGTCGAGAGTTTCGGTGGTGTTGGGGATGTAGAGGGACCGAAGATTTACGATCACTTTGATTGTAGGGTCGGTTGTGTTCCAACGAATCAACATTTGTGTGTAGGCTATCAAAGTGTAGAAATAGTTTTAACCCTCGCCGATCCAATTTCTTCGGAGCCTGAACAACAAGTATATAATTGCAAAAGGCTTTCCAGAATACAGAATGTAATTGCAGTTGAAGAAACAGTCAATCGTAGTGGTGGGGGAAAAAAAGAAATGTAATACTCCTTACGAAAATAATTATAGAGAAAGGGGTTAAGATTCTTGCGTAAACGCTTAGGTTTGATGAAATGTCTATTTTCATAGTATGTTTTAGTACCTTTGTGTATGCTTGAAGGCCAGACCCATAGGGAGGGGTTCTAGAGGTAGGAAACTAACCTATAGCAACCTAAAACAACCTCTCGATAGACTTTTCCGCGGAATCTACGCTACTCCATCCGAGATTCGTCCCGAGATTCCACAAGACGGGCTCGATCGCGTTACCAGGCTTCGCTCTATTCTATTTACGGTGAGATGCGCTAAAGCCGTTCCGCTAAAGTCGCTGAAGGCCGTCTACGTAACCCCCGATGCTCGCGTTATTCAGTTTAAGGAGTTTCCTCTCCGTGGCGACGCGTTAAACTCGTCAGGCTGTTACTTTCCCGTCGTCGCGTCGTTTACATACCAACTCTCGGACGAGTTAATCAAGACCGCGTTGTCACGGCGTAACGAGCGTAATTTGATATCGCCGCGACGACGACGACGACGACGACGACGACGATGACGACAACTATCACAACGACGAGAACGACGACGACGGCGGCCGCGGCCATGACGTTGCCTAGCGCGTTTTCTAAATTTCACCGATGCGCGGGGCGCGTCAAGCGCCGATTCCGAGGAGCGACCACTGACAGATGTAAATGTTTAACGAACCCGATACGCACGGTCCGCTGGCGAGGACAGGTTAATTTAACTTTATTGCAACACCTTTTATAAACACCGTGCGCTCGTAATTACCACGACGGGACGGAGGGAAACGCCAGAAGGAGCCCGACCGGCCCGGACCGGCCCGGCTCTCGCTGGTCCGTGCGAGCAGGAAAGAGTATAACGAGGACTTTGCTTTTAATTCGGTGTCAGTTATGATTCAGTGTTGCTTGACGGGGTACGCCGCGGACGGTGGAGGAGGATCGGAGGGGGAAGCTAAAGGGAACCAGGGAACCAGGTTCCAGACTAACAAGCTTATCGCGCATCGGCAGATTGTTCCTTCTCGGAAGCCAGTTATCCTTCAGTGTATTTGATAACGTTCGACAAGAAATATAGTATAACCTTTGTGAGATACGGGTGCGAGATATTCTTATCAAAGCGAAAAGGTGGTGTGCTGCTCTCTCTGGCCAGACTCGCAATTTCGAGATCGTTTGCACCGGTTGCTTCTTTTTCTTGTTCTTGCTACCCCACTTTCCGATCAGACTCTTCCTTCGGTATTACTTTCCATTATTCTCGTTTTCTAAATAGAAACTGGCTGCCAATATTCGCGATGCAATCGCGCCCGTTTTTTATTTAGCTCCGAAACAAATTATAGAACCGAGGGAGAGCTTCACCCTCCGGTTCTCAGATAAAGGGTATCGATTGATAAAGGGGAATTTGTAATATCAATCCCGGAACAGCCACGATGTCTCTGGGAACTGACCTACCCAAATGTCGTAAAGTCAATATTACTCACACTTTATTTTTGTCAACACGCCGCTATGAACTTACAGATAGTAGACGGGAGTGCAGCTTGAGACCCGTATAAAATTGCATCGTTTTTACATAGATAATATTCGTTCAATTTAATTTTATCGCCTGTTGAAAATTTTTAAAAAAGTACTGCTGTGCATGAGCAAAGAAGCTCTTGCACAATAAAAAATTCGATGACTGAGAATTTTCATGAATACCGTTCGTGACATTAAATTGGGAACATGTTATCTCTGTGTGCAAACACTCTTGTGACCCATCGTACGTACATGTACAGTATCTTCAAATTTTTCTTCATTCGGTTGTACAAATTCATAACAGTCCCTCTATTACCCGAACTGTATTCCAACAGACTTTCAAGTTACAAGACCGCAGGAGCACATAGACCGACTTTCTACAGTATATTCCGGGTATATGGTAGTATTCTAACCGGAAGTAGTGAAGAAAATTCGTCGATACAAATTCCGAAGCTACAATCAATAAGGAAATGCAATTAGCGGAGACCGCAGTAACGGAGAATCGAATCAGTAGTAAGAGAAATGGAATCAATGAAATAAACATAGACTACCGTAACAACGAGCATCGAGAGGACGATTTCGCGAAATACTGTTTCCGATGGCTATGAAATGAAAACGAGAAGGTGTAACATATCTTTTGCGGCGCGGCGCGGCGCGCGCGCGCGTCAAAGCGTGCAACAAGGTTCCGCGCGTTGGGGCAAAGGAAGCGTTCATTCTCTGGCAGCAAGCTCTTCCGAAAAGCAGCTCGTTACTCTTTTCTAGGTATCGGACGGGGAGAGCAGGAGAGAAAAAGGTGGACTCGGCGTTTCGGAGCCGGGCTGCTCGTCGATTTCACGCGGTCTTCCACGGTTCGTCGGTCCGCAAAGCCCGAGGTAAGAAACCGGCGAATATTTTGTAACGCGTATCGTTTCCTTTCCGTGAAACGAAACAAGTCGCTAGGGGAGACGCATAGAATCGCGAAGTCGACGAGAGGATAGTTCCTGCAGAGGGTGCAGCTGCTTCTTTTTCTGGACTTTCGCATCTGCCCTTGCCTTCTTTCCCTGCTCGCCGTCTCTCTCTCTCTCTCTCTCTCTCTCTTTTCTCATGCTTTATTTCTCTGTTGCCGAGCGAGAGATTTCTCCTCGTTCTGGTCATCCTGGTTTCGGCCCCGCGGCACATTACGTGGCACATTTTCTTGCTCGGTGCCGGTACACGATGATGCTCGCCCTCGAACCCGGGCCCGATCTCCATTCTCGGTCTCGGCGAGGAGCATCGTGCGCGGTAATAACATCTTTCGCATTTCGGGATGCATGTAATATGCGAAATATATTCATGAATATTTCGGCTGATCATACGGTGCAGGGCATAGTGCTCGGCCGTATGTTTATTATAAGATGTTCGACGGAAAACGCGTCGCCACGAGGAAACCTCCTCGAGGTTCTAGCGCGCCTCGGGTGGCAAGAGTTCCGCGCGACGACACAGCGTGAACGGTGCGCAACCCGGAGCAGCAGCAACCCGCCGAGTAAAAAATGTTTAGGAGATTAGAATAATTCGGGGGCTCGGCCCGATGAGAGAGAGAAAGAGAGAGAGAGAGAGAGAGAGAGAGAGAGAGAGAGAGAGAGAGAGAGAGAGCACAGGGAATTAATGAGAGGGCGGTGTGCGCTCGATTAATCAGCGGGAGCTGTCATCAACTTTTTACCTTGCGAAACACCGTCCTCGGTTACCTGTCGGCGGTGACTCGCGAATACAGATTCGGAATTTAATACCGATCAGGAGATCCCGCGGGATTCTGCCTGCGCGGCGTGGCGCGGCGTGGCGCGGCGCGACGCGGCATCCGACCACCCCGGGAGCAACATTTTTTCCACCGGGGAGGACCCATCGGCGCGCGTTTGTTCGTCATCTCGAGACAGTCACCGAGGGCAGCGTGTTTGCCGGTCGACGAGTGGTCTGCAACATCTCAATGCGTCCTGTTTACACTGCGCTTAAAGCGTACTCGGCCGCCGCGTTATTTGGTCCTGGCGTACGCACCGCTCGAGCTGTACGAGGAAAGAAGAAGAAGGAACGAGGATGAGAAGGACGAGGAGGTACCGGTGGAGGAGGTGGAGGTGGAGCTGGAGGAGCAGGAGAAAGAGGAGCCGGCGAAAAGCAAGGGCCGGTGTTCGGCCGCATTGTATCGGGTGCGCTCGCGTTTAACCTCCATTCAGAGGAACGTAAATCCCTCGGGGACCGGCCATTCAGAGTACGCGAGAGCGTAAGTCGTCCGGAGCGCCGGGCTGTGCTGCAGAAAATCCGTGGCCGGTGCGAATGTAAACACGCCACACCGCGTTCTCTCGGCCTTTATTCCCCGACCCGTCCCGGCCCGGCCTGGCCCAGCCAGGCGCGGCCCGCCCCATCGTTGCCAGGGAGTCGAGGACGATTTTACGAAAAGGATGGAGGAGAGGATGACAAACGCGACACTTCAGAACCAGTCCTGAAGTATGCGCGAAGGGCGGCGACGCACGGCCGCGTGACCGCGGGAAAAAGATTTTTACCGCATCCGGTCTGTGTGCACAAGTCCTCGAATGATCCTCGCCGCGCCCAGCCCGCAGGGCTTATGCCAGCCGCGGCAAGAATCATTCGACCCTTGTCCAGCAGTCCTCGGTTCGCTTCTTCACCGAGACTTTCCGTCTTGTACTTCTACGGGAACCTCTTCCGCGCTCCTACATCGGAATCGCATTAGGATGCTTTCTGGCACGCAACGCCGGGCCCCGCTAACACAATATTTTTCATCCCCGCTGAATGCTCGAGATTGTTTGTCCAGGGATCGATGAATAGAGGAAGCTCGAGTGGATCGCCCGTGTAGAACTCGCTCGGCCAGATCGAACATCTTTATTATGCTTCCTGATGATGCTTGTTACCGTCGAGAAACCAGATGAAAACGCTTGTTCGAATTCGTTGCACTTTGTTCAGCGAGCCATTCTTACAGCAGAACGCACACAATGCTTTCAAAATGTCCCAGTCAACTGTTCTAGTCTGAATTTTTCGAAAGCGGTAGAAAGAACCACGATACAAATTTGTCCTAAATCTGAAAAACGCGCCACAGTAGGTGAAAGTGATATCGTATAAGATTTCGAAAGAGGGGCAGAAAGTTTGCGCCCGGAACCTGTGCCGAGGAAAAAAGTATGGACACGGGTCGAGCACAGAATATTAAAATTCGATTTAAGAATTTGAAGGAAAGTGCCAGGTAAATAATTATTTGACCGTGGTTATCCCACATAAATCGCTCCGACCGAAAGATTTTTCAGCGATAACGGGCTCGAGCAACAAAACCGCGACGCTCGTTCGTTGCGAATTTCTCGGGGCGCCCGCTGTGTAACGCATAATGAGAGAACAGTGTTGCAAGCTGAAATTTTGTATTATAGAGTGATTATACTCGTTTTGCGGGAAAAAGACCTGCAAGAATGCGGGAACGTCTCGGTTTCCATTATCATCACACGTTCAGGGATCGTTTAATGAGAAGATCGCAGAACGTGACGGGACTGCGCAACCGCGGGGTAGAAACGCATCGTTGCGGACAGGACAAGAGCAACAATGTTCGATCCTCGCGTCGAGACGGGGACCAGGGTCGAACGCGCTGGGCAGAGACCGAGTCCTCGAGAGAGAATTTTCGCGGTGGAACGTCCGCGTATAGCGGGAAATTACAGCCGATTGTCGATGAGTTATCGATCATTTTAGAAGAACGCCGCTGGGAAATGACGCCGCTTCGCATTTTGCACCGCGCAAACCCGACAATTTACCAGGCATTATGGACTACCCGTGGCCGGATATCGCGGCTCGGAAACACTCGTTGCTGTGCCTTCGTCGCCGCGCCGTTACAGATACGGTATCCAGTTTCGTGTGATCAGCCAGCGGTTTTTATAACCGCGGATTGTGGGGGTTCGGTTGACTTCGAGGTGCAAACAACGCGTCGAGGGCTTCGCCAAACGCTTGAAAAACTTTGCAATCTTCCGTATCGCTCTATCCTCGCTTTATCGGCCAATGTTTATTTCTCAACGGACACAACTGTACGATGCCGGGCCGTGAAAGCCTCGAATCTCTGATCAATGTTTATTTCCCTCTCATCATCCGATAATATTTTTTATATCTCTCGAGATATCGTTATATCGCTCGAGATTCAATTAAAATACCTCGATTTTTCGTGGCGCGTCGGTTCCCATGATCTAAATCGCACGGCAAAGAGGCGAAATCGACGGGTCGGCGAAAAAACGTTCGAGTAAAAAATCCTCCCCTCGATCGAAAGTAGCGAGACAATCTACCCCGCGGACTCGCCCATAATTAAATATTACAAATGATCGCGCATCTGGAGCAGGCCCGGTCGTTTTGCACTTTTTGCCAACTACGGGGGAAGGGAGGGAGAAAGGCTGAGAGGAAGAGAGAAAGAGAGAAAGAGAGAAAGAGAGAAAGAGAGAAAGAGAGAGGACTCTACTCTTCGGAGCGATAACGATCCACGATCACCCCGAAGGGAATCGTTCCGGAGCCGCGAGAGCGTAACTCGCTCTCCTCTATTTCTCGTCATGCTTCGAGCCGACCTCCTTAACGTTCCTCCGCGTCTAAACGACGGAAATCGAGGAGAAATTAATGTCGAGGCGTGAATCGGGCCTGACCCCCGCGTTTCGTTTCGCGTCCGTTCCGCGAAGCTGATGACCACGAGATGCAAAAATCTCGCCTGATTTATTGGAGGAATGTGTTCTCGGTAAAGAACAATGGAGACATATTTCACTATCAAGTAACGGGCCCGGGCATAACAATGAACTGGCACACGAACGCCATTTAGAAAATTGAGTTTCCCTATAAAAATCGCCTTTCATTGCAAATTATAGTGCTTCAAAGATATTCTTTCCAAAGGGAAACATTTCTGGCGAAAAAAGAATACGCAACAACAGATTTTCGATAGTCGATGATTCTAGAAATGCGCGTATGGATACGTGACTAGCTCAATGACACGCGGAGTTGTCTCCGGAAATGAAGTACGCAACATGGAACAGAATGCTCCGATAGAATCGTTTCAAGCTTTACGCGAAGCGTTTTCAAGCCACGCTGAAATATAATCGATACCTTTTTCGATCGCTACATCTTTTTTTTCTGCGATGTTTTCAACAGATTCAGCATATTGGTCGCCGTAATGATGTTGTAATGAGTCTTCCTTTTCCCGTTCGTAAATATACAACCGGGCGGTTTGCTACTCAGCACGTGAGTACGCATATTTATTTCGATTTCTTCGTGACTCGTTGGCGGCGGTCGGCGCCGCGGTATTAATCGCCGAAAGTAATTAAAAATTGCACGCATCGCCGACTCGGTAGATCGATGTTCGTCACCGATTCGACGGTTGGCGAGATACATGTACAATAAAAAGCTGCGCCGAGATGCTCTCTCGTAAACGCTCCCGATTCGTTTCTTCGATTCTAGTCGCCGGGTCACGGTTTAACGCGGCGCTGCAACGCTTTTTAAAGTAATTACATTCGCGTTCATGCACCGCCGCGTCTTGATCACCGAAAAAGATCACAGGGAGATCGAGCGCGCGCCAGATGAACGGCGTTCGAAGCTTCGACGAGCTCGTTTCTCAGAAAGACCATGACAGAAAGAAAGGCAATCCAATTTCGTAATTGTGTAGCCCATTCTGGGAACATTTTCGATGCACACGCCGCGCCGCGCCGCGCCGGTCGTTTCACAGTTCGAAGTCGAGCGGAATTCTTTAACGAAATTATCGGCGATAATGAGGGTAACGAGCGTTAACTGTGTTTCGCATAATTGAGCAATCGATTTCCACGGCGTTCCCGGTTTTTCGGGCTCGACGGTTTAAAATTATATCGCTTCGGCGTGTCCGAGATTCGAGGGAAAACTCGAAAGTTTGATAATTATATCTCGGACGGGGAATTCTCGCGCGTTGTTTCAAACATTGTTAAACGACGAGTCCGGCCGCTCCCGCTTCAAATTCGCGACGGACGAGTTGCGAGCGCGAGATTCACGATTAAATTAACGAAACGAAGAATAATGAAGACCACGCGAAGCGAGCAACGCGAATGATTAACATACGCGTACACAGCGTATTACCGGTTAACAAGTGTTCGGTCGGACCATCCAATTTCGCTGAAAACTGAAAAACTGTTGAGTGATTCTGATTCGAAAACCCGGAGGCTGCGTTCTCGGAAAAGAGATCACCGAGGGCAGTGCACTATATTATTAAGCGCATTTGCAACCAGTTTCATCACGCTCCGGCATACAATTGAGAACCCGTCTTTCTCGATCAAGGAGTTCATTCTCGCTGCGCTAGAGTCAAAACGAACAGGTTTCTCGTGGCAGACGCTCCCCGATGCCCAGGTGCAAGCTTCTCGATCCTTTCAGCGAACGTCCTATATCAATGTCGCTTACGAGCTCCATTCAGCGTATGCTTTATCAGCATAACCGGAAGGGAAACGGTGCAAACGCTTATCGGTCGGCTGCGATTTCCAGTAGAACGCCGTTCGAGAGTAACCGGAGAGTCCAGCCCGCGTTCCAGCTTCTCTATTGATCGCAAGTGTGCGCGAACGCGCTCCGATTCGCGAAAATGTTTAATTATCGCCGGCTTTCTCCCGATAATGCTCGCGCGACGAACGGCGAGACAAAGGCGGAAACGGGCAACGCGAAGAACGCGGGGAACACGGACGGAAAGAGAGAGAGAGAGAGAGAGAGAGAGAGAGAGAGAGAGAGAGAGAGAGAAGGTGGAACGGTCTGACCTCTTCGCCAGGTCCGTGGTTTCGTGTACGGCGAGGCAGTCGAGATCCATCTAGATAAAGAGTCGCGGGGCAACGATCCGTATCGGCCGAGTGGAAGGACAATTGGAACCGAGATTTCGTAACGGCGACATAAACGTAAAAGCAAACGATCGCGGCACGACGCCTTCTCGGTGTAGACACAATCCCGGAATGTTGCTGGTATCGTTCGTTCCGGCGTGCTCGGATACGAATTAAAATTCTGTGAATGCCAGGGATCGTTCGGGATCGGGATCGGTTCGTTAACGGCGACCGGCGACCGGCGACCGACGACCGACGACCGACGACCGGTGACCGGTGTCGAATCGATTTTTTTCGCCGGGGGCAAAACTCTTATTCGCCGAGGCTGTTCCCATGGTCGAAAACCCGTCTATAGTCTGATAATACACGGTTTCGCGGTTTCGCGTCGTTTCTTCTTGCAATCGGCGATCACGGTAATTATAGCCTCCCACGCTCTGATTTCCCGAAAGTTATCGTGTTACCGATAAGGCGAGAGGGGTGGGACAAGTCGATGGCTAACAACATTGCGGCTAGTCGGGCTGCTGCTGCGTGGCACCGCGCGGCCCGATCCCACGGACCGAAGGAATTGAATTATCGCCGAACGGCTAACAAGGGAAGAAATAACGAGAACTGGGTGCCCCGCCGGCCAGTCCGATCGGGACATTCACGAAATGTCTAGGATACACATGTGACTCGAGGGGACAAGGGAGCCAGGGAGAGAGCTTCTGATCCGCCGAAGAAACCCGATACGATCGTGTCTGGTGAGTCCACCGAGGCTGACAAGAGTTTCCCTTGTTTCTCGGCGAACGGCAGTCCGGAGGAAAACACGTGTCCTAGCTGCAGGACGTATAGACAAGCACGGAGGGGGAGGGGTGTCAGGGGTAGTTCTGTCCGCCTAGTGGGTATCGGCATTCCTAGTCTCTTGTCGAGCACGAGGAATGCCTCCTGCTCGTCCCTGTCATTGGGACACCGAAAAACACAGGGATCGCCGATGACGATCGCGTTGGAAAAGCTGGATCAACAGGCCAGATGGGAGGAGCAGGAGCAGACGGGAGAACCGAGCGAACCCCGGAGGAGCGGGAACGGCTGGGGAGGGGAGGAGAGGAGAGGAGAGAAACGAAGGAGAAGGGCAGGACGAGGAAGAGAGGGAGCCGTGGCGAAGAGGAGCAACGAGATACGAGCTGGCACAGGCAAGGGAGAAAAAAAGGTGAAGGTGCAACGAGGTAGAAAGCAACCAGTCCAGGTCCAGGTATTCTATTATGCTCGGTTATCTAGATTATGGCATTCCTGCTTCGAGGAACCTGGCAACCTGGGGTGGACGGAATGGGGTGTTTCAGGATACCCAGAGAGCTCGCTCCGATCTCTCTCCTTCTCTCCTCCTGCGTCACGGTTTCGTTGCTTCGGAGCACCCATTAATCCTCTTCTGTCGGGTGAAACTCCGAAATTAAAAAAAATATATGTGTAGATATGTATGAAGGAGGATCTTTGGAAGGGAAACGGTTGGACACGTTCGAGAGCTCGGGTCCCAGGTAGTCAGCCGAGCAGGCAGGCAGGCAGGCAGGCAGGCAGGCAGGCAAGCAGAAGAGAAGAGAAAAGAAGAGAAGGGAAGAGAAGAGAAGAGGCAGCGCGCCTGTCCCGATGCCCGATGCCCGATCCCTTTTTCTGACTCCGAATCGTGGAATTTGTTATACCCCATTGAATTGCGTTAAACCTTTCTCGAAACGAGCGATCCGACCGATCGTCCTTGTCCCCCGACAACCTTTTCACGGATCTCTCACGCGGAAGAGTTATTCGTCGGCCTGACGTCATTAGGCGGCGAGACGCATCCGCGAGAGTCGCATTCGATCGCGCCAGGCTATTTTCGCGCGGCTCCGATTCGTTAACGTCGAATGAATTAATACCAGGACAGGCGCGTTTGGGAATTTAAAATACCGAAATTTGTAATACCGAGAACCGGGGCGTCGCGCGTGTAAAAAAGCAGCCGCCACGAAAAACGATGGACCGAAAACCCAGCAGCAGGTAGCCCCCGGGTCCAGGTGTTATGTTGCCGTATCCTAGGTTTCTACGTCTTTGTTTTAAGGCCTCGCTATCGTATTACACTAGTAGATTCCTTAGATCCGCGATCAGATTGTTCCAGCTCGGGGCACATGGCGCCCGTAGCGTCGTCGCCCGCCCGTGCACGCACCCAGCACCGAATTTTCAGGGAACAAACATTTTAAAGGTAGATAATTTGCGCAGATAAGCAACAGTAGTGGTTTGTCTTGGCGAAGACAAACCACTCCCAGGTATTTCCATTGTTCGCCTGGCATTTCCATGCGGGGATAGGCAACCGTCGGGATCCAAGGAGCTCGTGATTAGTCCGTTTGCAAATAGTCCTCTCTCCCCATTGCCGTGGCGCACGGCGCCTCTAGCTCGAGCTAGAAGCGGAGGAGAAGGAGGCGGAGGATGTCCTTTCAGAATTCCCGATGAACAAACGAACTCCCGTGTCAACAGGTCGATCCATTAGCACGGAAATTCTCAGTGTTTTAGGCTGTGTATAGATCCGCGCGTCGCCTAGGGCCCGAGCCATTAGCGCGGATCCGAGAAACGTTAATGCAAGTATCGGGGGAGGAGGGAGAGAGAGAGAGAGAGAGAGAGAGCGAGAGCTTGTGTGCGCGCTGCCAGAGATAACCCTGTAAGATTTCTTTGTCTTGTCCCGGACAGATAAGGGAATATGGAATCTAACGCGATGATTAGAACGTACCGCAGACCCCCTAGAACAATGGACGGGGTATAAGGAGAGGAAAGAAAACCACGGGAAACGTGAGCGCAACGCCGCACCGCCGCGCGCCGTGCCGCCACGAGATTAGAG
The DNA here is from genome assembly GCA_028454255.1 of Halictus ligatus. Taxonomy (NCBI): domain Eukaryota; kingdom Metazoa; phylum Arthropoda; class Insecta; order Hymenoptera; family Halictidae; genus Halictus; species Halictus ligatus. The sequence goes on from CM052131.1 coordinate 178,804, forward strand.
AACCGTGCAAAGTCCGACGGGAAGAAAACCTTTGACTAGCTTCGTGGCGGATCTATGCACTTTCGTAAATATACACTGTGATATTCAAGGGTAAACAGGAGATATCGGACCATCGATACGTTCAAAAGATTGCGCCATATCCGGCTTAATACTCAAAAATCCCACGCAACCTAAATTGTTTGATTATTGCACCCGAAGCGCTCCGGTTTACCTCATGGTGATCACTTCTTTAACACTAGGTTCACAGGATGCGTTCAAATATTTTTAATTCACCATTATTGAAATTGTAAAGATGCCTCCCTGAGGAATTGTTCAACAAATTTATTTCTTTGCGTATTTGCATTTATTTTTTAGTACTATTGTATTTCTCTGTTCGATATAGTCAAGCCCTAATTTTGTCGAACCTAGTTCTATATCTTAAGCAATAATTCATCCGGATATTCCAATTTCGAGACAACGCGGAACATCGTCTCCGTCGATATTTCAAGCCCTGTCGCAAACGAAGCTAGATAGATACATTATCAGCAGATGGAAGAGGCGAACAGGATAACGACAGGTTTGGCCAGGATTTCCAAAGGCTCCGGGCATTAAGTTTAATTATTTCCAAGAAGAAGTAAATTAGCATGACCGGTCCAATAGGCGGCGAATTCGCGGTAATTGCACCGGGTCCTGGGAAACTCTGTGAACAAAGAGCGACGCGACGTAGAATATCTACGGTTGTAGTCGTTCGTTAAGGAATAACAGTACTTGGCTCTCGCGCGGTTGGCAAGAAACCGTGACCCCCGAATGGAAATGCTGGATCCTGTTTTCCGAGCGGAGGGTATACGGTTATTACTCGGGAAAACATGGCGAAACGCGCGACAGACGTTATCCCAGGATCTGATGGTTTCGAGCCGGTGAAGGAAGAAGGTTGGTTGCGGTGAAAAGTAACTGTTCGCCTGCTCGAGGTGGATCGATTAATGAGGGCCGATAACGGGGATGATTACTTCATTACGCGACGCCGTTTACCGGCCGGTAAACGCGAAAGTCGTACCGTTTATCGGAGGTATGTCGAGGACTCGTCGAGTCGAGCGCAGCTGGTAGGGGAGTCGGGTGCAAGGATTTAGTGCAACCAGGTCCTTGAAAGAGTCGTAAACGAGGAGCGGGTTCTCGTCAGTTTCCGGTCGACCCTACAGATGGCGCCGCTTGTACCGTCGAGCACACAGTTTTCTCTTCTCTCGCTCGCTCTCTCTTCCCTCCGCGAGAAAGACTCGACGGCGCGGCGCGGCGCGGCGGTTCGAAGACCTTTCGAGCGTTCGAGGCACTTCGGGAATTACCCTTGGTCTCTGTGGTTTCTCCACACGCGACTCAACGTTTGTTCGCCGCACAGTTTGCATTAACGATCGGCGAAGTCACTTCTTAAAACCCGGCGAATCCGAATTTCGGTTCCGGGGCCAAGTAGAAAAGTTTCCGGGATCGGTCCTCTGCCGATCGCGCTCGCGCGCACGCTAGCCGCCGAAGAACTTTCCCGGTCGAGGAATCCGAAAGTTCCCCGGGGATTCCGCAATGTTATGTTAAGCTAATAAGGTGACTGTTAACGTTGCCCCGGGTCGGAGAAAGCGGGCAAGTTAGCCGGAAGATCAGGATTAGTCGAGTCTCGTTTGCGAGGGACAAAGGAGTCTTTTGAACGAGTTGGAAGAGATATATCGTATCGAACTCTTCCGAAAGGCTACTCGAACGCGAGAGACCGTCCGAGTTTCCAGCTATCGATCAGAGTCGATAGGTTCTTCTGTTCGCGCGGATCCGTGTCACACGTATATGCTATTTCCGCGAAGTCTCTAAAAGAAGAAACTGGCGGACAGGGTATAAATACTCGTCGAGATCCGGATTTAATACGGTAATAGCTACCTATGACCCGTCGCCGGCGCGGAACGAGTCCACGAACAAAAATCCATGACGATACACACTGGCTGTATAGATCATTCGGTCACCCGAGGCGCCGTTCGCGACGGTCTCGCTGCTAGGAAACGAGGAAACGAGGGCCTGACGCAAACTCCACTCGCGGACTGGAAGAATAATCAATCGCGCGTATTATTAGCTGATGCGGTCGGGGGGAGAGAATCGTAGTCGGGCGTCGAACGGTTCCAACTCTCCGTATAGGCCTAGAAACTCGTACTCGATCGCGCGACGATCACCGCGGTCTCTACACGTATGCAAACGTAACGGGGGTCTGTCGGTGTTGGATCTCCTGTGCGTACACTGGCTGCTCGCGGTACGAGTGTACGCACGAAGGACGCACACGCTCGGAGAATCACGCACCGACGCACGCAAGCACAGGCGCAAGGTCCCGCGCGCACATCCCCGCGCGGATGCGAATGCACCGCTCATTACGGGATAATGGGTTATTTCGATCCTCCTCGAATTACCGAGTCGACAATGAGGGATTCGATTCGAAAAAGCCTCGCTCCCGCTCTCCCTTCCTTTGGCCTGACGAAGCCGCGAGGCCTTTCAGGGTCCCAGCGAGCGGTGGATTGGAAGCGAGATGGCGTAAAGAAAAGAAAGAGAAAGAAAAAAATGAAAAGATCACTCGGTGGGGGAGATGAGGGGTGAACGGACAGAGAAAAAGAGAGGGCACGGCCGGGCACAAGCTGGAGGAGAAGAGGGCGAAAGAAAGGCACGAGTTTTGGCCGGTGGCTCGAAAACCGAGGAGACAAATGAGGACGAGCGAGCGAGGATACGTCGTGGAAGGGACCGCGAGAGGCAATTCCTCTCTCGTTCGTGTTCGCTCCTTCTCTCCTTACCCACTCCCCTCCGTCGTCCCACCACCACCGTGGTCACCGGTGCCGTCCCTTCATGGAACGTGCACCGCAGGACCTCGAGGTGCAATCTCCTCCACGGTTTCGCAGGCGAAACGTGCAGTTATACGCAGTTCACGCGGGGCCCCTCTCCTTCTCTTTCTCTTTCATCATCATCATCATCATCTTCTGCTTCTTCTTCTTCTTCTTCTTCTTCTTCTTCTCCTTCTTCTTCTTCTTCTTCTTCTTCTTCTTCTTCTTCTTCTTCTTCTCCTTCTCGTCCGTTCCATCTTTCTTTCTTTCTTTCTTCCTTTTTCTGACCGCGTGAACGCAACGCGCACGCATGTGTCTCTTTCCGGCGCGACGTCGCCGCCTCTCTTATTCGAGGCTTTCAAGGAAATCATCGGCGACCGAGCGACTCTTCCGGGTGGTGACGCCGCGGAAATCGGCATTGTCCCGGTCATCCTTGTCTCGCGGACCTCCTCTCTTTCATCGACGAGCCTGCTCGAGGACTTGGCCGCCGACCGAGGAACGGGATTTTCTTCGGGCCACGGGTTTGTCACGGCTAAGGACCGGGAACAAAGGGCGCAGATAACGCGATAACCATCTGTCCCGACGCGAACCGACGTTTTTCCTTTCGTCGCCCCGACGAGATTCGTGGCATTATCGCGGATCTTCCGTCGATTTGTCTTGAGCTTCCCGGGCGAACGCTGACTCCTAATGGAACGTTAAGCTTCCCGATACCAGATTGGCCCGGTTCGTTCGCTCGATAGGCTTTGTGTCAGTCGAATTATGCGATTGGCCGCACAGTATTTCCTCAAAGAGACGAGGAAGAGAAATCGTTTTGCTGGGAACCACGAAATTAGAAATCGGCTCCCCTCCCTTCTTACTGTACTCTTTTCTGTGAAACGCTATTCGTACGTCTTCGATGTTCGATCACTTCGCCGATACGACGCTTTCCAACCTATTGTAGACGTTCGTCATAATTTCGATCTTTACCTCTGTACGATCAGAATGATTTTATCGTGTTTTAATAGATCTGTTCTTCAACGGTGAAGACTGTAATGTTCCACAAAGCGTCCCAGTAATTCTTCGACAATTACCGCCGATAACCGAGCCCCTATATGATATCACGCGTGACGTAGCCGATCGATTAAAATTCTTAAACAGTCTTGAGAAAAACAAAAGGGATCGTTCGGCCTTCGAACGGAGACAAAAAATCGAGGCGTCGATCACCTACTAATTGGGGTAAACGCAACGATGCCTCGCGAGTTCCCACGGGATTGAAATTATACTTTCGCGTATGTGTACATAGGCGGAGAGGCGGAGAGACGGTGGTCGCGAACGCTCAACCGTGTGCTCGAGAGCCGTTTGCAACGTACATACATCCTTGTGGCCGCAATTATTTTAAGTGTATAGCGATATCCGACTAGCTATTAATGACGTTCCTCCGCAGATGGAATCGCGTGCTGACCACGGATAGCGCACTCCAGTGTACACACGTAGGCGCGAATTAATTGGTGTAATAACGATTATTACCGGTGTGGCCCGTTCACAATCGAACGATATACTTTTTCTGGCTGGCGCGGCGCGCAACGGCGACCTACACGCCGCGCCACGCCGCGCCGCGCCGTTGCAACGGCCGCCGCCACCTGCTGAGTCGCGGAGAGATTTTCATTGCGACCGTGTTTGCCCCACGGGGACCGCAAAACGCATGGGGACATGCCGATTCGCGCCGCAATCGACCGAGGGGAAACCCGATCTAGAAAAAATCGAATGCGTGGGTAACGTGAAATATCATCTGCGCTGCGTCAACGCTGACGGTGATCTGTCGACGCACAATGCCTGATTATTCCATAATTCTGATGTACGACCTGATCCCCCTCGACTTATTCCGGCACGCGCCCCCCTCATTCCCCAGTTCTGTTGGGTAAATATTAATTTCCATAAATCGGGGAAATTTATTCCGCTAGAAACCTGTTCCGCGTATCCCGAGTACCAAAAATTATACTAAAATATTAGCCATTTACGGTTCGCGCCTTTTCTTTTTACTACGCAACTTTGTAACCCGATAACTCTGACTCGGCATACTTGCATACCAAGTCCCTCGAATCCTCGAGTTGGTTCTCCTGTTGCTTCGATAACGTTTTCCATTTCGTACCCCTCTCTTTATCCGACAACGATCGATCACGAACGGCACCAGCGAAACAATTTACCCAAAGCTATTTTCCCCCGCGTTTTACGTTCTCGCGTACAACGCAGGATCTATCGTCCATCTGTGGCAGTGGAACGAGCCTCACGGAATTAGGCGGAGCATAAATTTCGGGCTTCGGCGCGGGGTCGCGTTTTATGGATTACGGTGTCTAACACGGGGTGCTCTGGGAGAGCACGTAATCGCATGTAAGTCGTAACCACAACGCTACCGGGGGCTTTGACTACCCCCGTGGTCGAGGGTGCCCCACCCAGTGTATCCCGTGAACCCGAACAGTTTTTGTAACAGGAAACAGCTGCCGCAGGAAGGACACTTTCCTGATGATTTCGGCGGACCTTGTTCAACACGGCCGCCGACCGGCAGACAGTGAGAGGGAAAGAGAGAGAGAGAGAGAGAGAGAGAGAGAGAGGGAGAGAGGCTACTGGACGTGTTCTCTCGGCACGTCTGGCTTCCAGTTTCTAGGCGATCCTGGCATTGGCCCTGCAGCAGCTCCGTTCGCGCTTAATTAACCGTAACGCGGTCCTCGTAGCTCGTAACGCCCCGACGTACGCTTTTTTTCCCCGGGTACGGGTGACTCGACTCGAGTGGCTCCGTATTGTTGCCGGAGAAGGAAGCGGGAGGAGGAGCACTGGTTGCTCGGGACACCGAGTAATGATGTACACGCGGTGCTTACGCTAATAATGATCTTTTGTTTCTTGGCCTCTTCGTGGATTTTTAACGAAGATATTAAATGCTGATAACGGCCAGGATTTATTGCGCGCCGCGACGGTACCGATAAACCCTGCAGGTCGCCTCCAACGGAGAGCCACGAAGGAGAGAGAGAGAGAGAGAGAGAGAGAGAGAGAGAGAGCTAGTCTTTTTCCCCGTTTCCTGCCGACGCGACGACCAAGAAAATCGAATATTCCGACGGGCCCCGCGTCCATATATCGCGATACGACGCCGGATTATCCGGCGTAACTCGCGTTGAATTAATGGTACCGTGCGCACGGAGTTGGCTCCTGCTATGCAGAGATGAGGAGATGGCCAGCTGGACATACTGGCAACAGAGGACCCTATTCTCTTTGCTTAATCCCGGCTGTTCCACGATCTGATTCGCTCGCGCTCGAGTGCCACGGGATTTGCAAAAATCGGCTCCAAAAGTGCTGACCCGTCTCGTTGGTTTCGTTTCACATAAATATTTATTATCCGGGAATTCGAATTGACCGTCGGTTGAACATTGCAGCTGAATATGTTAATATTTTTCCACGGAACGCATAAACAGTTTGATCGAGCCACTTTCATTCGATATAGAGACGCATTATTTGAAAATTCTACCGTCGGTCGATTATCGCAGCTCCATACGATAAGACACGTGCCCGATAACCAATCGTATTCGCGGTCCTGCTCCAAGCGATTTTCTCATTTCCACGCCACAACAGTTGACGTTTCTTGCTACACTCTCGCTTTCTATCCCCACCATTTCTCGGGATCAGCAGGACTACAAGAACGTTTTCGCGTATAGCGTACCAAGATAAATAAACATAAGACGGACCTTTCCCCAGCTACGGAACATCGTTACGTCCTTCCGGTTGCCGTACCAAACAAATTTTCCCGGCGTCCCATTCCCTCTCGATATTGCTCTCACCGTCTATCGAGTCCTTCAGAGGTTTCGGCTCGGTTGAGAATTTACTGTAGCGACAAAATCCTTGTCCCGCGAGAATCGGCCTCGCAGGAAGCGGGCGGAGCTCGTCGCCGACTCTTCTTCGGTATCTTTCCTTTTCTTTCTTTTTGCCGGTCGGCTTTATTGCCTAATTAAATGCAATGATAGCCGCGCGGAGGCGGCCGCGTAAGTCGACAGACGTTCCCCTCGGAAAGTAAATCACGCGAAAGCAGAAGAGCTCTCGCCGAGGTCGGTAAATCAGTGGAGGCTCGGTTTTCTAGCCGACGCGGCGCGTTTTCGCGCTTTTTCGCGCATCTGTCGCTCCGCTCCGCGCCGCTCTGCGCCGCTCTGCGCCGCTCTGCGCCGCTCTGCGCCGTTCCGCGTAAGTTCGCGCCTCCCCCCGGGAGAGGAGAGGAACCCCTCTCTTTGATCCGGCCAGCCGATGGAACGCGAAACACGTGGTAACAGGAAGAAGGCGTCTCGCAAGTTCATGGAGATATTTACGCGCTGTCCGCGCACTCGTAAACGTCAACGCGATGTCTCGCATCTCGTTTTTCTCGCGCAGACACCGCTGACGCGACACCACCGCGCGCCGTCGGCCTTTAATGATGAATAATTAATTTGTCGCTCGTTAAGCGGCCCGCGGCGTCATCCAGGATTTTTGCCGTCCCGATCCTCCGAGAACGCTCAGAATCCGCTCGACGACCGCGTTCCGTCACGAAAACGATGCTTCAAACAATTTTCCATAAGCGGACCGTTCGCTGGAAACTCTCAACAATGTTCCGCGTGTATCCGAATGGCACGTTTCTCCCCATCGAACTGGTTAAACGAGCATTTTACCGTTTGCCAGAACCATTCGCCGGCTTCCCGTGGAATTTTCAATTTTCTCGAACGCGCGGCGTCGCATCGCCGAGAGGAAAACCGTTGATTTGCGTTGATCGTCGACGCAAATGCACGTTTACACACTATGGATAATGGTATCCCCTGACGGAAACTACCTGCCACTATATCACTTTGGTTCTATGCAATTTGCCTCCGGTACACACTTCTTTATCGCCCGTCGCGATTAACGTAGTCAGAGGTATTCTTTGCGGGACTTGATTCTTTACGCTTTAGAGGGAACATGATTCGAGCGAAATGGGTACCGTTTCTTGTCGCAACGGCTACTTTTCCCTCAGAGACAGATATTGCTACCGCAGAAGCTTTTGCCTTCAATCGTTATTATTCCAATAAAAGTGAATCGTTTATTATCCAGTTTCATGGACTCTTTGAATAATTTTGCGTCGTTCAACGATTGCCCATCCGAACCAACAACCACCAGTGTCTACAATTTTCCGGCAAGTTTCCTCAAACAGGATAATATTCTATGCGACATTCTAGGCAATGAAGGTTCTGATAGTCGACTCGAGAATTTATAAAAAATTGGAAAATTGACTCACGCTTATGTGGGAAATTAAAGGAAACGAATGCGAAGCTATTTGGTGGGATAAATGGTGGAGCTTGAAAGGAGAATTTAAAAGAAGATTGGCCATCTTTGCACACATCTCCAGGGAGTGCGACTTCGAAAAAGTTGTTTACGCGAGCGATAGAACAATGGAAATGTCATTTCTCTTCCTGTTTAGATGGCGCGGCGCGACGAGTTACGGTTCACGTGCGTTCTTTTCGTTTCCACCGCGTCGTGACCGAAACGTTTCTTTGTTTCCGCGTGATTCGAGACGCGGCGCGGTGGCCGAAGGTTATTTCCGTGAATCGAGCAGCGAATTCTCAATCTTCGGTACGAAGGGTACTAGTTTCCTCGGTGAAACCACTGATTTGTGGCCGCTGCAAATCGATGTTACCTTAATACTCGGAGCTATAAAGCGCCACGAAACGGAGCTACCGAAGAGGATAATAGGAACCTCGACGGTGGTTTTCAAAAACGAGCTTGCTCGCCCGCCGCGTGTACTACACACCGGCAATTTAATAACGGTACCGAGGCCGTGTTAAAGCGTAACGGTTCATGAAATCCACACTGGCGGAAATTAAGATTTTCGCTCGTAAACGGTCCCGCGATCTAATTTTCGCGGCGGCTGGCCCGAAAGCTCATCGTTCACGCTCCGCCCCGCTAAGCCCATAATTTTGCGCTGGGCGCGCTTAGCGATTCGTATCGCGGTATTCGAGCTCGATACAACGTAGAAGAATTCGGAGGCCCCTGTGAGTGTACACACATTACCGGATGCATAATGTATGAGGTGAATAATGACAAGCGAGAATATTTCGTGACAGGCGAAACTAGCGAAATGATGAACGGTCCGAGAGGTTGCCGGTATCGAGAATCCCGGCGAAACGTGTCACCGTTTGGTACTTGGCCAACTTGCCATTCATTAAGTTTACTCATGCTCGCCGGTGTGTACGTACGTGACTCGCCGTACGGAATAATTGGAGCCGCGTCCAAATGACAGTTTTGCGAGAGCGAGCGGTTCGCGACGGTGGTTTTCTAACTTCTCGGAAGGTGTCGCACGCTCGTAACGCGGACTAGTCGGTCGGACCAAGTTTTTCGACACGTGTCACCCGAGCGCAACGACCAAAACGAACGACCGTCGCGTCGTCGTACGAACACGAGTCCTCTCGTAGAACATTCAAAAACCCGAGAATCCACCAAAAAACGAGTCTACAGATTTTTTCCCCGCAGCTATACTAATTTTTTCGAGAGGAAACCGATTAATTTTACACGCTCGCTCTTGACGTCAGTCGTTAATTATTCACGCGTCCGAGTGAAACACCGCGGAATGCGAAACCGTGTGTATGTGTGTCTGTTTTCTCTCTCTCGCTCGCTCTCTCTCTCTCTGCCGGAGACGGACACGCGGGCACTTTAACGAACATCAAAATCAACGGGAGAGCAACGCGGTTCAACGTGAAAACGTGTTCCATAAATATCCCGTTCGACGGGGATGCGCGTAATCATCTTTGAAATATCGATAATATCGGGCCGCGTTGTCGTGAAATATTAGGTACAATTTAATAGTTTGTCAGCACGTTTGACTGCGGCGCGCGAGAAAATTAACGAGCCGGTCGGTGAAAAATGCGATAGGGCGTGTTACGCGTGCGTGCAAACAAGTAGAATACGAAACTGTAAGCTCTCGGGGGATAACTAGAAATACTTATTGCCCCCGGTCCGTTCCACGGCTTCTTGAACCCGATAGAATCGTCTAGCCGCAGCGCCGCGCCGCGCCAAGTCGAGCCAAGTCGAGCCGATCCGAGCCGAGGAGAGGAGAGTTCAATAATCTGCCGCGGGAGATCTCCTGTCCGGCATTGAAGTCTCCAGCGGCGCGGCAGCAGCAGCAGCCGCAGCAGCAGCAGCAACAGCAGCAGCATCTGCCGCGCATCGCTCGTACTTTGTTCTCCGTGGTCGTTCGTTTCGCAAAAACCGAAACGGAATCTTCCCCGATATTTCACCGAATCGGCTATCGCCGAGCCCCACAAGAATAGCCACAGCTGAATAATCATGGCCTTCGATACCAAACTCACGGAATTAACGAGACGTTTACGACATTTTCCATGAACATTACGCAATTTTAACGTGCACGCGACACGCCCAGTCAAACGGTCTCGAATCCTTTTTAATACATTTCGCCGTCGTAACTACAAAGCGAATTCCACCACCACCGTCGAAAATACAACGAGGCAGTAAACGTCAGACACCGTACTTGAACCCAGAGGAGCCGGAATACGCCTTCCACGTGGAAACAGATTTATGATAATCAAGGAGCCACTGGTTTTCGTGTTTCGCTGACAACTTCCCGTCTCTCTCTCTCCCTCTCTCACCCTCTTTGGTTTTGTTTCGCAGTGCACCTTCTGGCTTTCTTTTTTTATCGCCTTTTCGTAAAGCGAATTTCGATTTTCCAATATGCGGCCAAGATTTACAGCCGACCGGGCGAGCTCGGGGCCCTCGGATCGTACCCCTTTCTTCTTTCTCAGTTTCTCCTTTTTGCGCACGGTGTACGCGTTACTTCCTTTTCGATTTTTTTCTGCACGGGACGTGTTTTTTACTGCCCTCCGTACGTCCCGCGAAGAAGACAGTCTGACAACGTCCTTCTCCTTCGCGAAATGGATTCTCACACGTACGAGGCACGCACACACCGCCCGACCCCGGCCACCTCGTCCCGGCTGCAAGTAATGCATGCGCGACTTCAAACCGATCGTCAAAGTCAGCCGGACGTCGGGTCCGGGACCTTATACGAGAGGAGAATAGGGTGCCCGGGATTTCGTTGTTGCGCCGATCCGCACACACAGGCTCACGGTTTTCGGACGAGCAGAGAGAAACTTGAATGCGTTGCGGACGTTGCACCGCGCGCGCTCGTTTCACGGCAAAAAGTTACGCCACTTTTCTCGGCGATACCGCCACCAACGGAACTCGGAAAAATTCCGTTTCTCTCGATATCGCAATTTATCGAGATATTTCTCGACACTATCTCGACAAGTTCGAGATCACCTATATTCGGCCCTGTCGTCATTTTTCCGGGATTGGCCCTCCGTGTCGCTCTCTTTCTCTCTTCTTTTACGAGATTCCAGACAGCCTGTTCTCGATCCGGATTTATATTATCGGTTCAGGCACGGAACGTTTCGACCGATTCACCTCGGACAAAAGCAATGTTGTATTAAAAAAAAAAAAATGGAGTAGCGTCAATTACAATGTTCACGCGTCGCATTTCGTCGTCTCTCGCTCGGTCGAGAAATACGCGGTCTAGGCAAATTGCCGCGTAACCGGCGAAAGAAATTTGCTCGGCTAACAAGCTGCATATAAGGAGACGACAGGAAGAAGGCAAAAATGGAGGGGAAACGCTACGAGAGTCTTCTCCGGTAATTGAACTCTCCGAACTGTTAGTTTCCATCGTGTCGAGGTTGCGGTTCTCCGACGCGCGTGATTCCGCATGCGAATTTTTGCGGAGCCGCGATCGTTTCGGGCTAAACCGTTTTTGCCGGTGACTCGCGCGTGAACCCGATCCAGCTCGGAAGAGCAGAAAAATGCCGTGACAAATTAGCCTAACCACGTAATGCGGATTTAATTGGCGGTGCGGTGAATCGCGTCTGCCGCTTCGGTTTGCCGAGAGCGCCGGCGATTTCGCCTCCGACAGGAAACAACGAGAACGCTTATAGATTTTTTTCCGCAGATAAAATAACGAGGCTCGTTACGCGGTCAGATTTACACGTCTCGTGCGAAAACGACGCGGGAGCCCCCACGGAACACGTGGAATTTCACGTCGGAATCCCCATTCAATCCTAACACGCTTCCTTCACACCCTTCAACCATTAATCCTGCGTTTAGCGGTCTGCAATCAATTATTTTTACACTACGTTTCACCACTCTGAAACAATCGCGACTGAATCGAGATGGATGCTTCAAATTCTAATCGCTTTGCTCAGACGCGAAAAGCGACGCAAGCAACGTTAACGCTAGTTACTAGGTTTGTAAAGACGGATCTATGAGGCATTATTCCACAAATCTATTACTTTGGGTACATATTATTGAAAAAAAAATTTGGATGGACAGATTCTTGCGCCGTAAGCCTAGAGTTAAGAACCTTCATTATTCTTTTAAATTTGAATAACCAACAAATTGAATACGAAATCTGTTCTTTAGAATAGAATAGAATAGTTTTTTATTCCACGGTTAAAAGCCGAAGAGAGGGGGCACTGGTTCACGACGGCAGTAAAAATTCGGAGTCAAAGGGCCAGAAGCATTTTAGTGCGAGATACTTCAAGTAACGGAGACATAGTGGAACAATTCGAGGAAACTAGATCGTCAGGTACGATTCTCCTACTTCGCTGGAAATCGGCCGTTTCGTCCCTTTTATCGTCGACGATTTGGACGACGTCGCGTATAGAATGGTCTGGTCGAGGGCCATTCGCGAGCGTATTAAAGCGAACAAGACGTCGCGATGCACCCCGTCATTTTGGCATACGCGATACCCCGCACTCGCACGGCTCGACGCGATAAAAGCCCCGCCGGAAGCGCACGGGGGTAGACACCGACGCTAGGGGTCGTTACTCAAAAGCGGCGACGCCAAGAGAAATCGATTCCCCGGCGACGACTTTGAAAACGCTTTGGCACGCGTGCCAGAGCGGCTATGTCGAGCGGACATGTTCGCGTCGTCGTTCGCGAAACGGAGCTCAGAAATCTCGGGGACATCGTCCGAGCCACGTGGCCATTTTCTTTTCCTCGGTGGGCTGATGAGGGGTGGGGGGATGGTTCCCAGGATCGAAATTGTTTGCGAGAATTCTGGTGCCACTTACATAGAGTTGGTGGTGTTCCAGTACATGCTGATCGTCTTCGCGCAATTGCTCACAGTGGACAGCAGAACCGTTTGCAGGCAGACGAGGAACACCAAAGTCACAAAGGACGTGGAAACCATCGTAACAACGTGGACAACGACCAGCACCGTCACCACGTTCACCGAGACTCAACAAGAACCAACAACGACGACGACGACGACGACGACAACAACAACAACAACACCTGCACCTTCGTTGCTGTCGTCCACAACCACGTTCCACCACCGTTGCACGAACACCACATCCACGCTTCACTTTCCCCGAACGGCTAACGGTTCTCCTCGTCGCGTTTTTCCGATTCTGCTCACAGCTCTCCTGAACACTCGTCGGTCGAGGATCCTGTTTTTCCCGGTCGATTATCCTCGAGACATTCCCAGCGGATAGAGCGGCGCACGGATGATCAGACGCCCGCCTCTTTATGCTCTTCGGAAACGGAGCCGAGTCAGAGACGATCCTGGACTCGGGACTCGCGACGCTGTTCGATGGGATCGGCCGCGATCGACCGCCGATTAGAACCGATCGAGTTTCTCCGGTGTTCGGCTGCTTCCAACGGTGTCCGCCGAGGTACGCGTTGTTCCATGTGTCCACCCCGTGTTTCTCTCACCTGGAGCGCACCTTGCGGCAAGCCCTCTCATTGGTCCAACTTTGTCTGCACGCCAACTCGAACCGATCAACCAAAACCCACAGAGGACGAACTCTAATCGGAAAGGCTCGAGTCGTGCGAGCTATATCCCAGCGAGAGTAATCCGAACGGTTCGACGACACTCCGATCGAGCTGCAGCGAGCAGTATCCGACGGAATCACTCCGACCACCGAACGACCAACCTGCCGAGCATCCCGGCGTCGTTCACGTAACCCGACGGTACATCGAAAACCAACGAACAAGAAACCACATGGAGGGGGTGTGGGATCAACCGTTTCTTCACCACAGAAACTTTCTACTTTACGGAAAAAGTAAAAACAAAAAAAGGAAAGGAACAAGAGAGGAACGAAGAAAACACTGCTAGGTAACAGCACCGGAGAGAAGAGAGAGTCTCCTCAACGCGGCGATCCTGACGGCGGTACAGGATACGGAGCAAGAAACTATACGGAGTCAAAGATCGCACCGAAGGATCTCACGAGGAGCACAAGAAACGCAGCGAAACGAGGCGGTATCCTTCTCGCCTGGAGCACACCACCCCCGGTTTTACTTTCTCACGCACTTGCGATTCGCACGGGTCGCCTCGAGAGCGACGCTCTTCACTGATCCACAAAAACAAGACTCCGTTTTCTTTCGGGTTTCGGAGTAAAAAAAATCCTTTGAACGATCCTGGATCACTCGGGGAGACGATCGATGCAGCGGACTATGCTGCGGCCGGCCGTAGATCGTGGATCGGCGCGACTCACTCCGGGACTCGAGAGTAGGACTGTTCGCACACGAGAGGTTCGTTCGAGACGAGCCCCGTTCAACGCAGAGAGAACAGCACCTCCGTTCTGGTCGGTGTCGCGGACGCGTCTGTCGGCCGAGCGGTGTGTCGCGGCCGTTCGTCTCGCGTCGGCAGACTCGAACGGCGAACGGGGGTGTCGGGGATCGCCGAGCGCCGGCGGAACCGCACGAATCAGCCACGGGAACCCTCGGTCTCGACTCGCGCCGGCCGACGTGTCTCGCTCCGCTCGGCGACTACGCGGTATTACGCCGCCTGCTCGCGAGACGCGAGTTTCCGAGTCGAGGATCTCCCCAGAGCGCTCTGCTCCGCTCCGTTCCGTTCCGTTCCGTGTTCTGTCGTCGTCGGCTCGGAGGATGTCGAGCCTCGAGAGTGTGCCGATACGAGACAAGTGCCGCGCCGCCTCGTGTTTTTACCCGTGAAATCGTAGCCCGAGCGGATTTCTGGATTTCTACTCTTCTGGTCCGCCGCGTCGCGCGTCGCGCCGCTTCATTCCGCGCACCGCTCTTTTGCTCCAAGGATTTCGGGTTATGCCCCTTCGCGTTCTCTCTCTCTCTCTCTCTCCCTCTGTTCCCGACAACATGCGAACGCAACTGACATAACTTGATCGCATTGCCGACTTTGAGATCGTTTTACTCGCTCCGTACAGTGTTCTTCTGCTCGGTAAAGGCAACTGTGGAAACTAGTTTGCTACCTTCTCTGGATAGAATTGCTAATACGGTATGTGATCGGAAGTTAGACTCGTCGAGACTCGAGGTAAAGAGTATCGTTTCTTCATTTGAGATCTAGTTTTCGAGAATGTTCGGTTTTAACGTTCAAGTGTTCACATCTCCGAGAAGGAGGAACGGTAAGCCATGCACAGACTCGTCAGTCTATTATGTACTATTCGATGCTGCGCATGTTTGACAAACACTTGTTACATTATACGTGGACTATTTTCGACGATTTTAATTGGAAGGATTTAGAAATATCAACCTTAGGTCCTCGCCATGATCCCGTCAATCATCTCCATCAAAAGCCATATGTTACGGAATACTATCTTATTTTATCTACAATACGTTAAACTTCATTTTCATGAAAATCGAAGCTTTACTTTTTTCACTTCGTATCGCATCCTTTATCTCATAGTGGCCTGTCACCTAGCGAGGGAAGCCAGGAACTAATAGTTGAACATTGTTATAGTAATTTAATGAGAAGATTCGAGACAGTGTCTGACAATTGCGCGAAGTGCCAGGGTTTTTGGATTTCTACTCGGACTAGGTTCCAGGGTCTTCTTCGAGAATCCCCGAAAAGTGTTGTGAGACCGATATTTTGAATTTTTTACGATGACTATCGGTGTGGCTCGATTGGTTTCGTGTTTCGACCGTTCCGCGAAGTTATCAGGGTCGTGGAAGAGGAGGGGCGTGAATTTCGTCCCGGTTTCATCACGAGGTGCTGGGAATTGGAATCTCTCCCTTTTTTTTTGGTTCGTTTTTTTTTGGAAAGCAATTTTCACGAGGGAATTACGTTTCAACGGGAGGCGAGCGTTATTCGCCGGTTGCCATGTTTGGTTACGGCGAGTTTTCGGAGTCGATTGAACACCATTAAAATGAATTCACGTAATTGCGCGCCACCGATAAGATACGTAATTTCCTGCTTAAATATTACGGTTATCGTTGAACGCACTCACGGTTTAATGCCGCGTTATAAATATTCACCGATATCCACGGGGAGAACGAAGGTTGCCCGACAGCGAGAAGTGGTAATCGATCGATCTCTTCGCGTCTGCCATTATAACGAGGTCGTCGTTTAGCCTCGGTTTCTCGCGATTCCGTGTACCAAGAAACAACCGTGGAGGAGATAGGGCGTCGAGACGATGATCGAATTAGAAGACAAGTTTCGCGACAACGTGATCCGCTGTTTTCATTGAATCGTGGGTGGGGGCAAAGCTTCCTGGATTTCGCCGCGGAAAGACGGTTCGATGCTCGTCGACGAACGGAAGCGGCACGACAAATGACCGTGCAGGACCGTGCCCCAGGAATTACAAAACCCGCGGGATTTACTTTTCAGGATTGTCCCCGAGAAACATTGTTCTCATCCGAAGCACGGTGATTACACGTAGCCATCCCTTAAACATCGTTTACGTCGCACGAAAATCTTCGTACGAGCAACCACGGCCGAGGAGGCGCGTCTGGATCACGATTCGCCCCGAGACCCTATGAATTAGCGTCCCCACTCGTTTTCGTTCAGCGTCGCAACGGGCTTTTAAGGGACCCAGAGTGCCTCCCTTGACTTACGATCGCCGCTAGTCCCCGTTTCCTGTTTCAATTTCGGCACGCGCCCCGCGTTCACGTTTCCCTGACGTGTTTTCCCGGTTTTAGTTTGCACCGCAAAGAGGGAGTCGCTTTCGTCCGACTCTCACAAACTGTAGTCTCCTTGCTATAAATATAGGACACTTTAAAACTGTTTTAGATTTACCGGTGTACTTTGTCGAGCATCGTTACAGGCCGTGGTTGATTCGGCAACCACAAAGATTAGATAAACTCACTGTTTACATATTCGATAGCGCATGAAGTCTGAAACGAAGGTTCACGATATCAATTATTCTTTTGTAAGTTGATTGGAACAGTGCTCCGATTCGAAACTAACAAACAAATTTCGATAGAGACCTATAGACGAGTACAGGATCGTTCTTGAAATACAATCAATCGGCCAAAATCTAGTTTCGTTTGCCAGCATATTCTCGAATAATTGGTAGCCTATCTTCGTTGGTTGTCTCTGTCGAATTCGATTGACTCATCGATGCTCGCGATCGCAGAACGAATTAGGCGGAGGAATAGACGGCTTATCGCGAAATGCAAATCGACCGGCCAATAATGTTTCCGTATCTGTTTGTGCATCTTTTTCTCGTCGGGTTCGATGGTTCGTCGACTGAATCTTCGTCGGGGATCGTCTAACAGGGGAAAAACTAGGGGCGGGTGTAGGGGGACAGGGGAGGGCAGAAGACGAATAGGGTGTGCGAGCAGATTTCTCCGTGGATGCGTGTGCTTACAGACGAAATATGAGAGGCGGAGAGAGAGAGAGAGAGAGAGGGAGACCGAGGCGGGGAAGAGCAACGCATGCGAGCGTGCATATATTCCCTGCGAATGCACCCGGGTACGTGGCGCCCTCATCGCGAACGATCGTCGTTCCCCGTATTGCTCCGGCCGTATGCAACGATCCTCTCCGGGGCATGCTCCTCTCTCGGATCTCGAAGAACCGGTATCTACCCACGGACAGTCATGTCGGTCATTAGTCCGGCTAATGCAACGCTTCAAATTCTATCGGGGCACGGCGCCAGGACCGCATCCTCCCACTAGAAAACCCAATCGCCGCGTTAATAGAGGACCAGAGAAACGCGTCCGATCCTAGCAATCCCCCTCCGGATCTCACCTGCGGAATCATTCCTGGAGCAGCATAATTATTTTCTGCTTCTTTTTATATTCGATTCAGGTTCTCGGTCCTGTTCTAAATGATTCCACTGCCGCGCGCGTACAGGACTCGCGTAATTAAAGGTTTCAAAGTATCGCTTACGAGCCGGACCGCGGACTCCATGCGCTCTCTCGTATCGATTCCAACTTATGCCGAGCAATTTAGCGAGTTTGATCAGATTTTTATCGCGCCTGGAACCCGATAGAATCCTAGCAGTCGCTGTAAGGTAGTTTACGATGATTTATTTTCATTTCATAAGTGCGGTTTCGATCGTTCAGAGTTTTCGATATCAGACTGGTTGTTAACACCGCGGTCTTCAGCGGGGAGATGGAAATCTTGTTAAAAGTATAACTTGAACGTTCCTTGTTCCATAGGTCGTAGATACTCGTACGCTATTATAGTTGCTTCTGTTATTCGGATCTCCTCTTCGCAAAAGGTGCGTCAACGTTTGACAAGTTAAACGGTCGATTTCCTGAACGATGAGAATTCTTTCCTCTATTTCACGAACAACGGGGACTCGTATGCATTCTTGCGGTGAATCACGGCTCTCTAAATTCCGCGAAAGGTGTGCCAACAGTTTCGAAGAAGAAAAATGCGAGAAACGGGAGCAGGGAAAGAGGAGATCTGGGTTCGGAGGAGTTCGCGTCCCTAATAAAGTCGAGTCACGCTCCATTCCGCGGGATCTCTAAATCGTCCTGAAACGGAGCGGGTCGGGTCCCTGATCGTTGACCTACGATTCGTTTGTTGCGCGTCTCGGGTACTTTCTTCCTCGTTACACGGCGTCTTCTTCTTTTCGCGATCGCGCGCGATCGAGGAGAGCCAAGGGAGGTGGTTCGCTCGCCGGCGCGGCGATGAAGATATCAAACGGATGCGCGAGCGGATAAAGAGGCGAAGAGCCACTTCGATCGGTTCGTTGTATAAATAGGACGACTCATGGAGATGAAAGTGCTTCGCAAATATTGATCGTTATTCTTGCGGTTCTCTCGTGCAGACTTCGAAGGGAAAAAGAAGAAGCGCCGTTAGGAAAGCCGAATCGTTGCGCACACACAACGGGACACCGACGCGCCCGTTTTCGGGGGCCCGAGCTCGGCGGACCGAAGCCGCAGGTATTCCGGAGGGCAGGTGTGTCGATCTAGGAGCAACATTCGCCGTTTACGGAAAACCTGCGAACGCTCGTCGCTCCCGTTTGTGTTTGCTCCAGCCGGGATTCATGCTCCAAGAACTTTCGCGGCGAGTTTACGTTCGGCTGTCCCTGATTACTCGTCTCGTTACTCCGCTGGGTCGACAGGCATTTTTCTTTCGAACGTCTCGCAGCTCGGGCAACTATGTTGATTGAAATTCTTCGGGACCGTCTCTCGAAGCCTCGATGCCTCCGTTAAAAATCGAATATTCCACGCTTCGTTTCGTATATCGTGAATCATTAAGCTATGTCCAAACTGAAGCAACGTCGAGCAACTTTTTTTCGCCTTCTGTTGCCTTCTTCTTTTTTTGCTTCTTTTGCTCGATGTTGCTTCCAGCTTCGGATTAATTACACTGTTTAGCCAGGCGAGGCTACCTTTTCGAATTTCTTTGAAATCAATGATTGATTCTCTTGTCGGATAGTTTAGATTGCCTTCAGGAAAATGATAAATTTAAATGGAATGTTTGTAGCTCTCGGTGAAAATGCAAATCTTGTCGTTCGATGGTTGTACCTCTGAAGTACGAGTGATAGAAAAATCGTGGTCCTATCGCGTAATCGTGGTCTTGGGAATGAAGCACGAGTTTGGAGGACGGTCGAACGAGCGAGACCGCGCTCGGAGCGTCGATCCTCGATAGGCCATCGGCAGCGAAAGTTCCGAGAAAGCTTTCGAGCCGTCGGCGAGCCATAATGAATTTTCAAGTGGCTCCGGAAAAGGGAACCTGTGGGACAACCGAAATCCTGAGCACACATTAGGACGAATGGCGGCGGCGGCGGCGGCGGCAGCGGCGGAGCGTTCGAGTTTCTTTGGTCGTCGAGGGTCTATCGGTGGCCTGTACAACCGAACGAATCCGCAGTGATTCGGCAGCGGCCGGGGGCAGGTGCAGCGATTCGGAAATGGTAATTCCACGACCACGGAAAGTCCGACGTCGAATACTAAATCCGGGAGTTGCATTTATCGATAATTCACCGGGCCCCGGAGATCATGTAATCACCTAATGGTCCTTGACTTTAATATTCCGAGCCGGTTCGATTATTTCCAGCTCGCCGCGCGGCCCGACTCGCAAATCAAGAAAGTTGCAGCATTATTAATGCATCGGTATCGATGACGTTACCGCTGGAAATAAATCACCCGGAGGCGCGGACCGATGATAAATTAATCCATCGCTATTGCGGCGATTTATTACACGGATTTCAAAGACCGATCCCGCGATAACGGTTTTCTGAACGGATAATATCGCCGATTTCGGATTCCGACACCGGATCGGAACCGGTGTCATTCGACATCGATATCAGAAACCACAGTGAATGATTTAAAATGGGATTGAATAATATTCGGACCCGTGGAGATACTTTGATACAAATTGGATCGTATCTTCCGTTCCCGGTCCGTTCCGAGCACCTTAATTGCACGCAACTCCGCTGATCCCGCTGAATAATATTCGGCTGTTATTTCCATGACATCCGTCATGCTCCACTGTTTCATTTTCATAAAACAGCAATTAGTTTTACCAAAACGACCGGGCCTCTTCCTGAACGCCCCTATACGTTTCCAAGAAATGCTCTCTCGGCCCGGGTTACGCGTGAATTATCATATTTTAATAACTTCGCTGGTCAAAAGCAGCCGCGGCTGATGTTCGAGTACCCACCGGTGATCTTCGGTCGTACACGGTAAAATGCTTAGCGGTCATCGATCATCATTATTCACCGGCGTTTGCCGAATTGGTAACGAGCGCGTGTACCACACAGGCCCGTCCACCCATACACTCGCGCCGCGCGTCCACACCTTCGCCAGGGCCCAATTCATTTCGCTTCGTTACGGAACCACCGCGAAGATCTCTGACTGACCCAGCCTTGAACTATGATTCGACACGAGTGGACGAGTCGGGACACGAGCGATCGAAGATCGTGCTCGATAGTCGAGGGTGCCCCGTTAATTGATCATTCGGGGCGGTTCGCCATAGAGATTGGCACCTGCGCGACACGGGGATTTAGGGAAGTCGTGAAACGCTTGCGCGCGGCGCGGCTCGGCGCGGCTCGGCGCGGCGATCGTAAAAGATCCCAGGGATCCATTAGCCATTAGGCAACGTTTACGCGCGTCAAGGTGTCCGTCGGAACAATGGAGCCACCAGAATAAGAATCAATTCTACGGTTTTCTTTTATCCGTCGGTTTCTCGCCTCGCCGCATCGCGCCGGTCTCCGAAAGCTTCGCTATCTTTTTCGCATAATGCATTAACCTCTCCGCCCCTCCTCCTCTCTATCCCCCCCACCCCCGCCACGCGTACGTATTTAATTTGTAAAACGATCGGGTGTCCTTGGCGGCGAGCGTGACCACTGGCGGCGGCGGTACCTGGAGAATAGCTCCTCGCCCGATTTCTCAGAATCGTCGGTCGATTTTTCCTTTTGCCACTTCGTTGTGTACGATATCGAAAATAAAGAAATGAAGCAAATCCTGCGTGAACGAAACATTCTTTCAGAACTACCTACCATTTCCTGTTGGCCGGACCGTCGAGATGCGGGCATAAAGAAAACTAAAATGGATTTACTTATTTATTTTGTTGACCTTTGAGTTGTAGATGGTGTGGTGTTTTTGATTATTCGAGTCTTCGACCGTATCGTTTTCAATTAATAAACATGTATGTAGGAGTGGGACAAAATAGTAGAAACGCTTCGTACATTAAGTGTAATGTATGCACAATTTCAAATAAAACAGACTATTTATTACATATCCTTGGAGACAGTGTTTTATTCTGTTTAGCTTGTAAGTACGATGCCCATTATTTCTCAATAAGTACATTTCTCCATTTCACCTACAGAATACGAGAATATCCTGCTATCTTCTCTTGAAATTTTAGTATCCCCACGGTTCAGTTTATTTTTGACGAATGGGCCTGGCGTTATCCTTTGATCTATACCCACGGCTATGCTCTAAACGCAGACTCCTCGCCGGCTACGCCACTGATCGCGAGCGTATCCTGGAATTCGACACACCGGCGATCTCGAGGCGCCAAGACAATGGTCCCTCCCCTCATCCCTCATTGTTTCGACCACGTCTGGAATCTTAAAAGACTATCCATTATTATACACCCATAATACACCAAAGCGAGCGAGCGAACGAGAGAGAGAGAGAGAGAGAGAGAGAGAGAGAGAGAGAAAGAGAGAGAGAGAAAGAGAGAGAGTGGGAGAGGGGAAGAGAGAAAGAGATATACGCCAACCCTCTTCTCTCGTGTCCACGTAATAGTCGAAATGGCGCGGGACACCTGCCCGTGAAATCGACACACGTAGACGCGAGCTCGTCCGTGGAAAATCGTCGCGCACTATACCACGAGCACACGCTCCTCCCGCTTTCTACGATAGTCGAAGGTTTCGTCGAAGACGACGGGTTCGGCTCCTAGGTACGTGCTTGACTTGCATCATTACGCATTTGAATGGTCGACAAATTATGCCGGTGGCGCGCGTGCACGCGTGTGTCCTGCGAGAGAGAGAGAGAGAGAGAGAGAGAGAGAGAGAGAGAGAGAGAGAGAGCCGGACCGTGGCCCTTTGAGGACGCCTTTTCAGGAGACCTCGCGACGATACACGGGTTCGAGGACGCCGGATTCTTCGGGAATCGAACCCCGAGCATAATGCGGCGAGCGTACGTGTGCGGGCTGCATAATCCGCGGGTAAAACGCGCCGCCCGCCGCCACGGCATAATGCCTTTGCCCACCGTAGGTGTACCATATTACGAGGGAGGAAGGTGCCTGCACTTTATCTAGACTCGCACGCATCTATTTGTATCTACGTTTATACACGCTCTCGCCGGATGTGTGTATATATATACATATATAGCGGGTTCGAAAGGCGGATCGAGAGAGAGAGAGAGAGAGAGAGAGAGAGAGAGAGAGAGAATGAGAAAGAATGAAACCCGGGGGACCAAAGGTGGTGTGGGGGTAACAGAGGCAACAGAACCGGAGGAGAACCGGAGAACAGCCCGGAGAGGGGAAGGGGTGGGAGAGAGACGGAAAAGGACACAATGGCAAATGGTATTCTATTATTCCAGATGGGCATCGCTGTATCTCCCTCGCTCCTCGCTGCACCGAGGAATGCAGCTATGAAATCATTCTCCAATATCTCACCGTTGGATCCCCTTGTTCTCCCTCCCGCCCCGCGCGCTCGCAAGCAAGCAGAGCCTTTCCTATCCAACCACCGACCACTGTCATCGGTAAGTAAACCCTAAACCACCGTCAACCCCCTTGGATTCTATTACATCCCCGACCGCCAACGCCGCGCCGCGGTCATTCATCATTCTCGTTTAATAATCCTCTTTTGGACGGCGGTGCATATTAATCGCGACGCGCCGCCTGTACACGTGTCGCGCGGTATCAATGCCCGCGACTGATAATGGCTAAATTGAATGATGTACTGTGACAACTCAAGGCCTTGAGAATTCCCCGTCCGACCGGGACGCTTTAATTAAAACCATTCTACTCGCCCGCCATTTTTGCGCTCGCCAGAGGGTGCGGAAGTGCCCTGGATTCCGACAAATTTTTCTGATTCTCCCGATTCTTAACCCTTTGAACTCGAAGCTATTTGAATCTTCTGAAAACGAAAATCGAGCGCGCAATCTTCTATAGCGCTCAAAATGCAGTCTATTCAATGTTTTGGATTGTGGTATGATTATTTTTAATGGGGCCTTGCAGTCGCTATCTGTTTGCAAATTGTTAACTTTCTACTACCGGAAATTCAATATTTCATCGAATTTTGTTCTGCGACGCGTTTGTTTTTCGTTTAAAATTGATTTCGGCTTCAATGGCGACCGAATTTACGTTCGTTTCGCATTCGCAGCTGCATGAAAAAGTCATGGAGGTCTGGCGTCATCCTCGCGGAGGATTTGATGGCTGTTCGCCCCTTTCGGTTTTCTTCCCCCGCGTGTACCACTGTCCCTGTGGTTAGGAGGAAATAAGAAATTGCGAGCAACGATTCGGAACAGCTCCTTATCCCAGCCCCTCGTCAACCTTTTTTTATAGTTGGTCGTTTGTTTGGTCCGTTACTTGACGCGCCGACACACAGGAAATATGCGGCCCATGTAACGAATGCCTGTCGAGGGGGGCCAGAGGCGGATCCTCTGCTCGTTTGTAACGCAACATTTATGCCTTCGATCCTGTGAACTTTGGCAGACACGGTAGAGAGGATGTTTTGGCCCCTTACGCTCGGGCGTCTGCGTTAACTCGATCATATTGTCAACTATGAGCCTCGTTTTAATCACTTATTTCTGTACAGCGGCGCGGCGTCTCTTTGACAGTTGGTAGAAACTATGTCATAGCTGGTTTGTTACGTATTCCGGAGAAATGGAATTACGGTTACATCGACGTCCGGTTGCACGTCTATAAATGCAACCCCGGAATAGCTTTCCAAATTCAATCTCCAGGACATTATTGTCATAACTTATTCAGAATACTCTGAAGTGTTTACCAGACCGTCGGGTATTCTCAGCACTGTCGGATGACACTTTTAGAACCGTCCAAAGATAACTTAAGTGCGCTTAAACTCCTTGCGACCGGAATCACGTATGTTTGGCATTCTGGGATTAACCCTAGGATTTCGGAGGGATCAGAGAGTCTAGAACTCATAATTAACAGTCCGAGAGGACTTTGGATCGATTTGGACTTTCAGTTTGTTGGTCTTTTTCGGGACAAAACGTTCCTCCTTCCTCTGCTCCTACTTTACCCTCGCGAACGTTACGAAGACCAGCAATTTCTGATTATCCGGCAAAACCGAGGGGAACGTTTCCGAGAGACCGAAAGGGAAACCGTGCGCCAATTAGCACGCGCATTATGCCGAACAAATGCAACGAGCATGCGAGCAACCCTCATGAGGGTCGGACGGCAATCGCAACGATGACAACGTCGACACCTACAGTTTCAATTATTCGCAAACAACTGTGATCGAGGATCGTTCGATCGGGCCGGGCCGGGCTGGGCCGAACAGCTGAAACGTACCTACCTCGGGCCTGTACCGGGAACCAGTCCCTAATGGTCCGCCTCGGTTCTATCGCACGCGAGGAATATCATTCCGCGACAGGTGCGCACCGGCCGACAGACTTTGGCGGCTTTCTCGCAGAAGGCGAGTCTATGCGCAATTTCACCTGCCGTGAATTTTGCCAGTCGTCCCTCGAGCACCTACTCGAAACGCGCGCGAGAGAACGCTCGTCGGCACTCGACGTTCGTCGATTAATCGAAACACGTGTGTACGATCCGTTCGAGAAAGTTATGTGGACGTACTTGGAAAACGAGGGGGCCCGGCCATTGTCCCCTTTTTTTGCGCGCTTTTTTTCGGCTTTGGACATCGGCCACTTTGAGGAGACAAATTGAAATTCGACGCGAATCATCGATGCTTTATAGACAGTTCGCGCGGATGGCGGGCACGGTCATCGACGCGGCTGAAATATGATATAAAATGGCTGAATGGAGGACACTCGAGAGTTTTTTTTTTATGAATCGAACGAGCCTGCTGCTCGGTTCTGGTAAATCGATTCGCAAACCGTGCCTGCCTTCGATCAGAGTTGAGAGATCGCTTCGTTTAAATCGGAAACGCTGCTCGTGGTGTCAATAAATCAATTTTACCATGTCCCCTATGGCTTTTCAGAGAAAATAAACTGATCAAGTTCTACTTTTCGAGGACCAAAAATCAGAAGAGGCTTTCCACTCGACAGATGCGACATCTTTCTGTAACGGTGCACCACTTATTTTACCAATGTACAGTACATTCATCGACAATGCCATAATTTCATAATACGCAACAATAATTATTGTAGATCTCAGCTGATCTACGTTAGAAAGACAACACTTCGGATCGCAAGTAGTTAACACATTGAATGACAATCTATCAGCCTCGAAAATGCTACGAGATAGAAGTAATTTGTTCAACGAAATAAAAAGTAAAATGTTAAGATAACATGATGCTGAAAGTACTCCATTACTCGTCTAGTATATTGCAGATTTTAATCAAATTTGCTACACCGAATGCGTTAACGTAAAACCTTATTTACCATATCTGGGAGACATTCGGAAGTGTCTAAGGACACCCTGTCTATAAAATACTTTTTGAAGAAGCTAACAATGTCCGTCCGAATGTCGAAAAGTACAAGATCGTTGGGCGCAACTGTCAAACCGCTGTCAAGATTTACAGCTGTTCGGGGCCTTGTCGGTTTCGCCGCGGGCTGCCATAACGGGCGCGAAACGATTACGGTTAATTGTCCACGGGGCAATTACGCGGAGTCATGCAAAGTGAAAGAAACGTGGTTCTGTACGTCGCGTTTCCCTTTTTCCGCGGCGGCATCTGTCCCTTTTAGGAGAGACGGGGGAGGGGTATTTCGACCGTCATCGTCGCGGCGACCTATACGAGTCCCCGACGATCGCGAAGATAGCGATCGGGAATTCGCGATCGAGCCTTCCGCGTTCGGGATTCCATAAAGAGCAACGAGCCTCGTCTACCTCCTACCCGGGGCCTCTAATGTCGTTTGCACACGTCGCGTCGCGTCGCGTCGAGTCGCGTCGGGGGCCCCCGTTCTTTCGTTTACGGTCTCTCACACGATCGCACGGTTCAGCCTTAATTAGCCTGGTCCGAGTTTAATGCGGTCGAGATTGCAGACTTTGTCTCTAGCGTGCAGGCAAACGGCGAACGTTCGGCGTTTACGCTCGCGCGGTGTGTGGAGCGCACATGCACACGTCGTTGCACGAGAGTTTGTCGGCGTTTGTGTCGCCTAATGGCGTAATGCTCGTTCGACGCCGCACGGAAAATATCGAACACTTTCTCCCGCAGTCGGCGTATCGATAATGCCTCGATTTATCGGCCGGTGTTTAGCCGGTGGCCCAGATTCTTCCGTCTCGGACGGAGTTTGCCGCGCGCCACGCCGGTGTCTCGGCGGTGCACAATGCGAATTAGCTTCGCACGTTAATAGTCCGCATAAAGCGTGGGCGTGGTAATAAGTAAGGTTTATGCCTTCTTTCGGCTATAAACTTGATCGATAAAGCGAAAAACTACACGAGCCCGGCATCTATTTTTTCGCCCCTACGATTCATAATAGCCGGTTCTGTCCGACGCCCGATATTTATCTTCTTCCGGTTCGCGTCGCGTCGGTCTCCTTCGCTCCTGGGAATACGCGCCTCGAATGTCCCACCTAGCCCGGCCAACTCGCGGGACCCACTCGGCAATGCACACCCTTCCTTTCCAGCTATCGTCTTCATTGTCGATGCGCGGCCAAGATCTTCGCGCAAATTAACAAGCTGACAAATGTGTTCGGCTAATGCATCTTTAATTATTTTCCGCCATTTTAATAATCCCCCGTGAACCCTTTTTTACACTCGGACTTCTCACCTACCGCCGACTCGAAGGCGTTTCTTTATTACCTACGGAAATAATTACTCGTCTTGGTAAATGGCGTGCGGCGTGATATTTTATTCGGACAAAAACTTGAGATCTTGCAAGCGTCATAATAGATAGCAATCTTTATATGCCCTCGCAAAAGTTACACACTTTCGAGCATAGTTAATAATAAAAATTTTTTACAATGCACAATGTTCAATGTAAACAAAATTTTAAACATGCAAAACATAGAGGGGTGTACATTGTAGAACAATCTTTTTTCACTTGGCAACACGGTCACGTCGCAGTCGAGTTTTGCTGTCTAATGGTTCAAATTGATCGAGCCAGCGGGTGCCCGAAGATGATACCGTGGAAAGACTTTTTTTTGGTAACTGGAAGAGAAAGTCACGATCTAAATGATCCAAACGAGTTTTTTTGATGGAGCCCGATTCGCTCGTACGGCTTCGGAGTGTAAAGAAATCCGAGAACACGATGGGTTCCTGATCGATTGTCTATGGAAAAAGTGCTTTAAAACACACATTTAAATGGAGTAGAAGCAGACCTTCGAGTTCACATGAATCTTAAGCATATATAAATGGGATTCGAAATCCAAGAAGAGTATTGAAAAAGCATCACCGGCGATCTGGATAAAATGTAATTAAACGATTAAAGCAAAGATTGATTCTGACTCAGTGTCGCTTCAAAGACGCTTGAAACGTTTAAACATGTGAAGTAGGAACAGTAATTATCGAAAGGGATCCGTTTCTGTAATAGTGTAGCAACGTCGAGGGCCGTCCGGTACAATGCGATGCAACAACTTTTCCGACTCCATTATAAAACGGATAACGAACTGGGGACTGCAATTAATGTTGTATTTACAAGAGTTTGGTATAGCCGCCGTAAATTTCACCGAATTGATCTAACTGGGTCAGCATCGAGAACGCTCGTTTCACTGGAAACTTGAGCATCGACAGGCGTTACGTCGTTAAATTACAGAAGTAGTTCTTGAATAATTTAGCGTGCAATAATAGCAGTGTCCAATTACCGTGACATTGTTAAATCGATCAGACGGGAGTAGAAACGGCGGGTATCGCGGTAGCACGCGAGTCGTAATGTTTTAAAATATTTGAACAGCGGCCGAGGGGACCCGAATGGAATTGTGCACGGCATCGCGGTAGCGCAGATCCGCAACGGAGCCAATAAAACTGATCGAATGAATTTGTTTCGACCGGTGGATTGCCGAAGAACTGCATCATTATGAACGTTATGGGACCGTGCCGGCCGTGTTCCCCAGGCATATGCACCGGTTGATGAACTAGAAAGCAATTATTCGAACTGATGATTGCCCACCGGAAAAACAGTACGCGTAACGATCCGCATTGAAATCAAATGGATCCAATTCTCTGTGTCATCTGCGGGACGGCGATGCGGGAAAAGTTAAGCGATTCGGTGACCGCTATGAAATTAGGAAAATAATAGCCTGTGTGCGGCTTTCAACGGAAACGAACCTATTTGCTCCGGGTTATTACCCGATAACATAAAATAATAGAATCCGGTTCTGGCATAAAAATTCGTTTTCCCGATCAAATGTGTTTCCAAACGGTCTACATCATTTCTGATCGTTAGTTGTCCATTAACATCGGCGCAATTTACGATGCAGGATATTAATTATTAATAAAAAGTACGAGCGACACGTGCCTATGCGTTCGCTCCGGGTTATTGATTGGAGAAAGTCGGGGATACGTTAGACTGCGTGCAGAATGGGCAATAAATCGGAAGCGTAGTAAACTTAAAGTGTACTTTCTCACAGTAAACCATTGCCGTGTTCAGGCAGACTAAGATAAACAAGCTAAGACTTGCAAACAGGATTGAAAAGTTAATCAACCAAATTTGTCACGCATTTTGTCGGTATTCTTGCGTAAAGTTATTAGATTCAAAGATAAATCTTTGCTGACTTGCGAGTAATTTTTTATGTATCGAGGAATGGCGAGAACATAAATACTACAGAACTTATACAATCATAAATTATCATTGTTAAATAACACGAGCATATACGAACAACTTAATCGTACGTTCAATAATTTTTTATTATTTCCTAAGCTTCCTCCTATTCAATTAGAACTCTGCCGGTGATTATGCAGATGAATTAAGACGTGTCTGCTTTCTTCGAGATATTTAGACTTTTGCGTCTGATTTAGCAAAAAAATATGTTACCATGATAAAGAAATCCTTGCACTCTTAATAATAATTGTAAATTTAAAAATTTCGAGTCCGTCATTTTGACGGGTCCCGTAAATTCAGTGTTAATGAAAGACTGGCGTTCGTGGGAGAATCGTAGCGCGAGCGTTAGATCGAGATATCTAGGGAGGTGAAGAGAATATCGCGGAATTTATGAACTGTCTCGGTAAATATTTGATCGTCCCGGTCCGAAAAGGCTGGAGCGCCGGGAAACACATTGTCGAGGTTAGCGAAAGATTGCGCCCGTGGCGAACGTGTCTACGTGATCTGCATTCGCGATTCGTACGGGCTCGGGCTCGGGTTCGGCCGGTCGCCGGTTGCACACGCGGTTCCGTGAGAAGCTCTCTTCGCGTCGGATCCGCTGAAAGTTGCTCGATTTTTCGCGGCGTTAACCGGCCGGTGATATACGAGCGAATATTATAAATGTATCTCGGTCTCGTAAAACAACGACTCACTTTACGGGGTATCGCTATTTATCTCTCGAATTTATCTCCTCTACTTTCAGTCAGCGTAATAACGCGGGTAATTTATGCGCCGCGAGGCGCGCGTTATATAAGAAGCCTAGCGACCGACGATATTTCAATTCCGCTTTTATTTCGGTGGCCGTCGATCGAACGATGTTTCGCACGTTGTCACGGCGCGCCGTGCCCTGGAAACACCGTGGCCAGCCACGGACGTGTCGTCGCCTCTTAAACCTTAAAGTATCCACCTGCGAGAAAACGATTCGCGTTATTTTATCATAAAAGCTTTCTCTGTCTCGCTCCGTTTCGTAGCGACGAAATCGCGAACGAGTCTCGCGGTAGCAACCGGTTCCAAGGTGTCGCGGTGCGGCGCGGCACGGCGCGGCGCGCACCACACCGGGTCGTAAACGTCTGACGGTACAGCCGAAAAACGCGGCCGAAAAGTTAACGCTCTGTCAACGACGGTCGCCGACCGTTTCGCCGTCGTTCTGTTCGCGCCTGTAACCAGCCCCACGAAATTTTACTCCTTTTACGAACACGCTCGCGCCTGCTTGTCGCTCTTGCGTAAAACGGTCCCGGCTCGACAGAGGACCAGATGCCAGCCGGATTGGATCTGGTTTACGGTTCGTGGCTCGATCACGATCGGATCGCCACGGATCGACGTTTCACTCATCGGCCTGGATATTCTCTTAGACGAACGGGGACGATCCTCGTTAGGGCACCGGAGCGAATTCGATTCACCGATGGCCGTGTTTGTGGGAGGAACCGCTGACAAATGGCTTCCCCCCGTGGACACCGCGGCGGTTTCATGTCTTTTTTTATTCGTTCTTTCAACGGATGTTGCTCCATTACCATAACGACGATCAGACGATACTTTTTTCTTTTTCTTTTTCTTTCTCGTAACTCCGATGACTCGAGTAGTCCTTTCACTTTTCCCAAGAGCTAATCGGTAATTGCGTATTACCGAACGGTAACGATATGTTCTGGCAATGTACATGTCGAATCGAGACTTCGAGGCCAAGGTTAGCGATTCACACGGAGAGGATCAAATTAGTTGCGCGTCTTCGTCCGGAGCAATAAAACTGAACGTTAATCTTCTACATTTACGACTACCGAATTTCTTGTTGCTCGACGAGCCTTTCCAATTTGTCCGTTCGGCCAAAAACCCCGTCGAACGTTCCCGGACACGAGGAGAAAAAGGAATTAAGCGGACAGATATGGCAGGCTATTTAGTATTCGCGAAAAATTCAACAGCGAGATGCCGGTATGTGTCGCGCGTCGAAATCAAGGCGAATTGTGATTCAGCGGACGGACGATGTGCTCGTCGGAGGACATCGATGGAGCGGCTAAAGGGACTTAAACGGTTCTAAAAACGACGGACACGTCAGGGCGTCGATGTCTGGGAGCAGCGTATCGCAGCGGCCGCGCCGGGAACCAATTGGTTTCATGTCACGTACGAAACAATCGTCGCGGAGACAAGAAGGAGGTGTTAGCCCACGGTCAGGGCCGTGCGCATTCCAACGGGCCGGTCGAATAATCGCGAAGGACACGGGGCAACGTTCATGCGATTTGTTTTCTGCGCGAAATTCGCGATTCGACACGCGTCCACCCGACAGCCGAACCGACCGACACGCAGATATACCGCCGAGAGACGACCCGCGTTCAGGGGTCGCCGTTTCTTTCGAGTCGAAGGTTCGAATAATCTGCTCTCGGGATAGCCTCGAACGATGCAAACCTAATTCGTGGCTAGCTCGGGCTCTGTATCCTCTGAACATTTAGCTACGAAGCTCGCAGTGAATCTCTAGTCCGAATCTTCCTATTACGATAGTCGGATCAGAGATCTTAACGAAGATCCACCGAATAGCTACCTTGATCGTACCACCAGGATAGTGTCAGGATAGTCCGGATCTTTGCCTTTTTCCTGGAATCGGATTTTATTTGTAACGGGGATCGATCGGATCGAGAAACCGTCGTTTGCCAGGATAATTTTTTTCTCTGCGCAAACTTTCCGGAGCGAAAGTAACAGAATCGGAACGCGACAGTAATTTTTTATGTAATCGCTCGGTTTCTCCGTGTTTGCGTAATCCGCGAGGTGCGAACGGTTGTAATTAAGCTCCGGTCGGAAGAAATGTGGAACATCGGGAAAGTGTACACACGCCGAGTAAGATTTCATCCTTAATTAACTGTCACGCCGCCATAAATTTCGTGTGTTTTGTCGCTCGCGGTGCACCGTACTCGAGGAACCACGAGGTGGAGAGAGGGCGGGAGAGAAGAGATTGAATGGAACAAGTCGAAAGTTTACCAGAAGTGAAACGCGATTCGATCTTGTACATAACTAGTGCCGGCATCGTTAGCTATCGGCGATCGGCGATCGGGGATCGGGGATCGGGGATCGTATCGGAGCACAGTTACAACGCCGATAAAATGTCTTTCGCCGCGGGAAAAATCCTGGCGTATTATCGAGAATGGTCGCTCGCGGTGTGAACATTCCCGAAGATAGCGAAAATATTCGCACGATATCCAAGGAGGACAAGAACCGGCGCCGAGCCGGGTCGAGCCGAGCGGAGCCGAGCGGAGCCGAGCCGAGGGCAAGAAGAAACATTATCTCCGCCACGATCGGTCTATAAGCCAAAGAGTCGCAAAAATCTGTCCGGATTCCCGGGGACAATTCAGGGGAGCAATCAATAAATTAGCCGAGTCGGTGACGTGCGCCGGGTAAAGCGTAAAACGAGAGGAGAGCACATAACGATAACAAGGTGGCGGACAAAGAAGAACCTTGGTAAACCTGTCCTACCCTTTTTGCCCCAGATTCTCGGGGTTCGTGAGACGGTGCACGCAAAGTCGGCGGAATTTATGCATTCGCTGCAAAAACATTATTCCCCTTCTTCCACTCCGCTCGCCCCTGCTCCGTCTTCGCCGTCCTGTTCTTTGCGTATTTCCTTGTCCACCGGCGTGTACACGATAGGAAATCGTAGCAAATGTATTTTCCTGGTTCCTGGAAGTCGACGACGATGAGGCCGGATTCATTGTAACGCGTACACGCTTGCTCGTTGTAGCTCGCTCGCGCGGGTTCGTGTACACGTTCGCCCTGACGAGAGAAGATTGCGCAACGAGGTCAACCTCTGCCGAGGCCCGGAACATCGGGTTAGGTTCACCGGTTGAACAGAGTCGAAAAAGGAGGAAGGGGCCGAGAGAGAGAGAGAGACAGAGGGAGAGAGAGAGAGAGAGAGAGAGCAGAGAGCAGAGAGCAGAGAGCAGAGATCGCAGCCTCCTCGGCTGGCAGAACCGCGCGCGCGGCTTGCTTGATTGTCCGTTCTTAATGTCAATAGGAAATGACTCACTCCTTAACGCCGCAATGATATCATGCTACGGTCGTGCGACTGGCTGAACGAGCCTGCACACGCTCGCGAGCTTGTTCACGAGATCGCGATTCGATACGCGGGGATGTCGACCACGCGGTTTCTCTTTCAATCAGAGCGTTGGAGGAGGCTCTCGTTGCGATTAATTCCGGGGGATGGTGTCGCCATTGTTCCCTCCTTTACTCCTTTCTGTTACTGCTTGATTGTGTTTCGCAGCCGGTCTCGAGCTGATCGTGACGAAAGCTCGATGCTCGATGCTCAATATTTTTGAACAGTGCCCGATACTTGTTTGAAAAGTGGTGCAACCGAAATGCTCGAGAACTTTGCCAGGCTTCAAAGAAAATAAAAATGTTTATACAGACTACTGGAATTCCATTCTTTGTCTCCTATTATCTTCGAAACAACAATTTCCGCAAAACATTCTAGGTCTCAAAACCTGCAAACGCGTTTGTACCTTTCAGTTGTCCGCGCATGGTATAAAAATGTAAATTGAAGAAATTACTGGAGCGACGTAGGAAGGATTAATTAAATTGTCAGACCCGAAAGAGTTTCTTCATTTAAATTCTGACTGCTCAAACGCTTTCTACGAATATTATAATATATTATAATTTCATCTCATTATCCTCGGCATCAAGGTCCATCCACCGCACGCAACAACATCTCGCATACGCTTTTCGCACGACCTGTTTTTAATTGGAGCGAAAGTGAAACCTCCGTCACGCACGCGTTTACGCTAAAACGTTTGCAAATAGCGTCAAACAAAATTGCGTCGAACGTCTCCTTTTGCGAAGACAGATATCGATTGAAATTAACCGAAGACCCATCGAAGCAATTGTCTACGTCCTTTGCGAGAATATATTAGATGTGTGGTTTGACGAAGCTGTCAGAGGATCCAGAAACGGTTTGATCGCGGAAAAGGAAGGTTTCAAAGGTGCCGTGAGCCTCGTGGAGCGACCACCGCGGCGCGTTTCTAACGAGGAGAGATTTATACCGACCCGGAGAGCTCGAATAAAACGAGAGGGGTCGCGTGTAAAAATCGTGGTGGTAGCGGGACAGCGGGGCAGTGGTTCGCGAGCGGGCTTTATGACACTATTTGTCGCCGGCTAATTGTCAATTAGAAAGTGCGACACGCGTAAATTATTCATAGAGCGGCAAGATTTAGAGGCCATTGAATCGCTTTCGGTGCCCTGCGCGCACCGGCGAAACGAGAGTAACGCCCGAGACGCTAGGTATCTACATAGAATGGAGCAGAGCCGTGCACCTTTCCGCGGGTCCGCTCGAAAATAAAATAACGGGGTTAGGGGAGGGGGTGTCCGGCAGGGCTGCCGTCGTCCCTCGGTATCGTAACCGTCGATCTCTATTGTTCGTTAGATCGTCGTCGGTTCTAATGGCGGGGAATTCCCTCCTGTAGCCTCCCCCGACTTAGAATCTGGGTCAGAGCAACCGGCGTGGCGCGGCGTGGCTCGGCGTGGCGCGGCGCGGTGGCCCCCGATCAAGAGCGAAAACGAGAAACAAAACGAACGCGAAAATCGTCGCGCCAATAGTGGCCGCGCGCTCGCTCGCCGCTGTTGCTCTGGCAGACTCCGAGCAGAGCGGCGCGGCGCGGCGCGGCGCTGCGGCGTAGGTGTTTCTCATAGGCGTCGTCAGGAATGCTGATTGTACGGTCTTTGTAATTATTTAGGTCGTCGCGGATTGAGCAATGCGAAATGAGACGCGACATTTAAAGAGGACTGCCGTCTCGCCTCGGCTTTCGTTGAAATCGACCGTCGCGTCGGACCAGGGGCTTTTCATGCGATTCCGCTTCGCGAACGCTTTTTCTAAACCGTCTCTCTGAACTCTTCCGCGGGAGGCAGTTTATAGCAATTATACTGATGAAAATGTCGTCGCAAATATAGAACGACGATGGCACCCCCGTTTGCCTTGCGTTTTCGCGACGTTTTCTGGTTACACACGTCGGATGAAACGGCTCGGATGGACCGTATTTAATCAACGTACGACGTTTCACCGTTTTGCCGGAGCTCGCGCGTCCCCCTTTGTTCTTAACAAATGCCCGCTATTATCCCGTAGAAAACCGCAATCTCGTTTCAGTACCGTGTGTCCTCGCCGACGACGTAAGTAGTCGGTCGTTACTCGGATCGACGTTCGTCGAGATTAGTTGTCCGGCGATTAAACGGAAATGGAAAATGACCGTTCGCATTTTTTGGCGATCTTTGATCTTTCGAATGCTCGCGGAATCACGTGATCCAATCTTGGATCGAGCGAACAAATTATGTCCGGTAAGTTGATATATAATCTATTCATCGATTGAAAAACCTAACCGCGCTCGTTCAATATCTTAAGAGACACGCGACGCTAAATGTCATGTTAAAAACGTTCGGTCGATTAGCAGTAAACGTCGGCATAACGGAGCCGCGGAACTGGTCCCGTACTCGTAACACGATCTTTTATCGGGGATAATGCGCGACGGGAATATAATATTGTTATTTGACTATATTTGGTATATACGAGCGACAAGAAAGCGCCGTAATAAAAGTAATTGCTCGTTCGTTTCCAATGGCTGACTTCCCGTCGGTGTCAGGGATTTGACAATATACGGTCCATTGTCGATCGCGGGCTGGAAGCAACAAGGGAAAAAAGCCGAGCGCCGCTCGCGCGCTAGTTAAAGTTCTATTCATAACTATAGGTCGAGGAGAAAATTGCTTCGCCACCGGCAGAACGAATAACAGCCTGGTTCGAATTTCATGGGTGAAGCGGAGGCCTATGGCCGACATCCAGCGCAATCGTGCCGCGATATCTGGCCGTGTGTCCGCGGACAACGGATACGCTCCTAATAAATTCCTTATGTAAAGCATCGATCGCTTATTTGTCAGAGTTAATTGGCAACTTTCTACACGCGGCGCGAGTCATTTAAAGATCAACCGTGTGTGGGGGGAGTCGGATCGGCGCGGCGAGGGGGCCAGAGCCGCGATGGCGGCCCACCGACACAGATCCATTTCGTATGATTCAGGATCAACCTACAATATACGTTCGATAAGTATATAGGTTTATTTAATAGTCTATACCGGCATCGTGAATAGCGCACAACAGATCGCTAATGATCGAGCGTAATAAATTCTACCCGGGTTTAATGATTTTCGCTATACGATACGCCGAAGGTTGCGTAACAGACGAAGCGTATAATGCGTTGCTCAACGGCAATTGATATCAATTTTTTCACTATAAAGAAGGCGGTAAACGGTTTCTTTTATATTCCGTCGTACGACCTTTCGATCGTCCGGCAATGGTGTCGAGTTTATAAAACCGAGTTCGTACCTCGGTTCGGGCTGTAATACGATATGTATATTAAATGTTTATAAAACGCTGTGTAACATATACGTAAATATATGTCGACGGCACGTACTCGCGTCCTCGCAACGTTTATTCTCCGGGTCGAGCATTTTTAATGCCCGCTATAAAAGCCGGTACCGAATTGTCTCCAGTCCCAGGTTCTACAATGTACGCGCGAGCGCCTTCGAGCGCGTCTGCAAAAATCGAGGTACATTTTATTCCCCACGGATCTCGTTCGCGGAAGGTCGAGCGAAAAACGTGAATGATAAAACCGCAAGAAAAAGCCCCCGAACCAGCGTATACGCTAGAAAGACCGAGAAACACCAGGTGAAACAAGACCGGGGATCTACGGCGCGGCCGATCGGCAGCCGTAATCGGGTCTTTCACGTAACGTGGCGACTTCGAGAGGCGATTCTTTAGTCGTTTTCTTGTGTGAAGACGCGACGCGACGCGACGTACCGAATCCGTGCATCGAGCAAACGAGCCAGGCCAGGAGACGAGAAAGCGCAGCGTGTCTCCGAAGATCGCGGGTATATCTTGCTAGGAGGTGAGGTAAGCGAGTGATTCCGGAGCAAGAACGCTCGTAAAAGCAGCATCACCGGGTGCTAGACCCGGTTTCGAGAGAAAGAGAGAGAGAGGGAGAGCGAGTAGAAGAAAAAGAAAAAGAAGGAAAGTGGGGAGGAGGAAGACGAGAAGCTACAAAGTATATGAAGCGTGACGGTAGTGGTAGTCGCGGAGGAGGCGAAGAAGTAGGAGGAGGAAGAGGAGGAGGAGATGCACGAGGAAGAGAAGTAGATCTACATAAGAGATCATGACTCGAAGCTAGCCGAGTTTCGCCGCAGTCGAGAGGAGAAAGTTACCAGGAACTGCCTGAATCTGCCCGATTGGCAGCCTCCTTTTCCACGGGGGCCCGGGCATTGTAGTCACGAGCGTGCAACTATAACAGCAACGATAATGCTCGGGCGACGAACGCGTCTTTTGTTTCTTCAGCCTTTCTCTCTTCCCCGACACGCCGATCGCCACGGCGCGGCGTTTTCTTTTTCGTTTTGTTAAATCGTCGTTACACGGTGCTCGATCTATCGGCTCCTCTCTCGCTCCTCTCACGGTCTCGCCGTCTCCTCTCCGATTAAAGACTGTTCGTCACCACCGCGCCGCGTCGGTTTGCTTCCATCCAACGCCTCCGAGTGTTGCAATCTCGAGTCTTCTGGCAGCTTAACCCCTGCTGATCCTAGTCCCAGGCCATTAGTCGCAATTAGTCTCAACGATGAATTTTCTATGAGCGAATAATCAGCCGCGGTGCACGTAACGTGTACCCGCCGGTTGTCTCCGCTCCGGCAATTACACTTTCATGATCGAGAGCTGCGCGCCGAGAGTCGGCTACGTCGAGCAAAGAAATCGATCCGTAGACGTCGTCGCGTCGGACGTAAGGGATCGAGAGTCGGCACGATCGCAGCGCAGCCTTTTCGAAATCGACGGCTACTGATTCCGCGGGGCTACCGATTTATCCGGGGCCCGCAACGGGGAACGTTTTGCTTAACGAGTCGCGATTACGATCATGCAAATTTTCTTAATTAACGGCGACCCGTCCCCGTCGATCCGGGACCGATCCGTTCGTGTTTCAAAAGCGAAACCGTTCCGCCCCGCGCCCGTCCGCCCGCTTGCCCGCTTGCTCGCTCGCCCGCTCGCCTCGATTTCAATTACTTACACGACCGGGCCCCGACCCGACCTATTGTCTGCCGACGGTCCGATACACGGTGGATAGGTTCGAGCGATCTTAACGATCTCTCACGCCTTCGCTTCGCGCCGAGGATTTCATCCCGACGAGAAGACGCCGCGCGCAACAACGGCGACAAGACAAGACAGCCCGTTGCGAAACGTAATCGGCCCGATAATTGTACGTATTACCGTGGACGCGGGTTACTTAAAAACCACCGGTCTCCTTTTCCAACGAAGCCTGTCTGCCGGGGGAAATCGGCCGCCACAGAGCACAGACGACGCGACGCGACGCGACGCCCACGCGTCCACAGCGAATGCGCGCGGGTGCAAACGTCGTGCTGCACGCCCGTGCACCAGATTCGGAAAGAAACTTTGCCGCGTTCCTCGGGATTAGATAAGCGGTCGTACGAGTGGCAATTAAAACCGCGCGTGTCGCGGTCGCGAAGCGGTAACGGATCGTTTGCCAACGATAATGCTGCGCACAGATGGCAAAGATTACGGACAGGACAATTTGAAAGGAACTCTTTCGAATTTTGTCGGGTGATTTGTCGCTGCGTGCGCGAGATTAATGGCGTGTCCTGAGAGAGAAAGGAAAAACTCTTTCGAATTTTTCGTATGCAAAGATTTGTCGCTATGTATGTTGCGTTGTATGTTTCGAGCAAACGAGCAAGCGAATTCTGAGGTTGTACACCTAGGTAGCATGCCGCGACAAGGGAAACGCTCTATTCGAAGGAACGCCCGTCGAGTTTTTACAGTTTCAGGAACAGATGTAGTAGCTAATAAACACGTGCTTTACGATCCATTGTTTTCCAGCTAATCCAATTTTTTGTTGCTCGCTCGGCGTTTCGCGTTATGTGGGCAGGAGTTAGGTAGATCGTTCGCCGAAGAATAAAAGAAACACCGTGACCTTGTTCTCGAGTCATTGTCGTCCTTCATATTCTACCAATTATTCGTATGCTTTTGCGAAAATAATGGTTTGTGTTGTAAACAGGATGAATACATAAAATTCATCGATAATTGGATTAGAACTAGCAGACCTTCCAATCGGAAGGCAATGAAGCCTGATCCATTTTAGCGCTCGACTCGTTTTAAGCTTAAAAACTATAAATAATAATCTGAAACAAGCAATAGCAGGAGAAATGAAATTGTGTCTACGTGCTAATTGGTGGAGCCGAATAAATCAACGTCGAACCATAAATCTCGCTAGACCAATATTCGATACACGTTCCGTGCTGCTCCGAAGCACTACGAAATACTGTTTACATAATAATCGGCAAGGTCGTGCGTGAGAAATTAAAGCCAACTTATAAACATCCGAATAGAGAGCTTGTTAGCGAGCCGTTGAAAGAATCGTTACAGAGTATGTACACTCGGAAACATATCGCGCATATTTTTTATACACGTTTTTTACTTCAACTTTTTCCTTACCGCATGCCGATTTGAAATTACGTTCAGATATCGCGAACCCACATATTATGGGCGACAGGTTTTCCCGTATCAGCGTAACAGTTGCAAATTATACACATAGCCCAGTTTCGCGAATTACTTGCCAGAGATAACTGAAATAATCAGCAGAGACTGCGCGCGCAAAACCGAAGCTGTCGCAGTAAATAGTCATCGATACCTTTTTCCGTGGTTCTTACGGTTTTCTGGTTCGCGCGCGCGCCACGCTATAATTATAGAATTATCCGGCGAGGAACGAAATAATAGAACTCAAACCCGAGCCGGTAATTATCGCCGGGGATTCGAATTGAAATGTAGAAAGCGGCGATGAAAAATGTATCGCATTAATATTCGACTGTTATTGCGCCAGGAGTTGGTCCGCGGACTGGTTCGATAGTCTGAGCAGTGGTCTTTCCGTTTTCGCATAACTAGCATACACCACGCCTGCCTGTAATCTGATTAGCATATTCTAGCCTTTGCCCTCGTTTGCTTCTCTTTCCATTACGGAATTAACTGGACTTGGAACAAACGTTACAGCCGTACCCGGGGACTAGAACCGGCGAACCTAATATGTTTACCGCATAAACTTTATGCGAGACCTTGTAAAATAACCAACGCGTTCGCGCAGAGCATAGATAATAGGACGCGATTATGGTAAGGTATTCCTCGAAATATGTATCAGGAATCGTGTCATCGAAGATGTTTTATTTTACTCGGAATCGTACGGGCATGAAAGTTGAGCAGGATCGTTAAACAAGCTCTTTCGAGGTTGTTCAAGAAATGTTCTATCGTTGCTCTTTGCTTCGCCATTGTAACTCGAACGTTTCGTTTCGACAGGATGCATCGAAATACTGTCCGACGAATTTTATTCGGCTGTCGCGTAGAGCAGAGTTTCATCTTCTCCATAAATTATATGTTAAAAGGCCAGGGAACGAAAGCGGAGATAGATACAACGAAATTTCTCGTCGTATAAACAGAGCATAAAACATTCAGCGGGAACGAATTCTCCCCGGGCTAGAAATATTGTGGGACGGGCAGTAAATAATATCGCTAAAAATACGGCGGTTCGTCGTTCGTTTACGCGTTTCCGTCCCGTGAATAAAACAACAGGGGCCGTAAAGCGTGCGTAAAGCGTTCGTTATCACGTGGCGAAACGGTATCGATAGGCTTATTAATAATTTACACGACCGCGGTCGATTCGATCGGCGGATACCGTCCGCTCGGAAATGTCAATAAGACCGTGCGGAATAGGTTTTCCGCGGGCAAACGGTAGCCGCCGACTTCGGATCCCGTTGCCCTTCCTCGACGTTTATGCAACAATGACGCGAACCAGCAATGTCCTTTTTCGATAACACGGCTACGCCGTCGTCAAGAAAGCGCCGGCATAGTTACCGCCACCTCGGTATCTCGACGATTACATGCTACCGGTACACGATTATCGTCACGCTGTTGCCCGGCTCCTTGCACGCCTAAGGTTTTTGAGCATAGCTGCCAGCGAAGCGGAGACCTCGAATTGAATCGACAACGCCCAACGCCGATTGCCAAGTGCGTTTCGCTGCTAGCGGTAAATCAAGAATAGATGGCATATAAATTGGACCGTTGATTGCCCGACCACCTGCGTTTAATAGACTAAATAATTCTATGAATCGAAATTCGGCGATAACTCAATGATCGAATTCATTTCTGGCAACTTTTATGCGGACTCCGTGGGCCGAACTAGTTCTCGGTCGTTGTATACGATTCGATCGCTGCTGCGCACGAAAGTCTACCAGAACTCTTGTCGGCGTTTTCTTTTTATTAATCTCTGTATACTCGTTAGAACGAGGTACAGTGTAAAACATTCTCGAAGCCCAGTGCATCATATGTTACGGTCTGGTTTCGAAAGGAGAGACTAGGCAGTGGGGACGACAAATATAACGTCGTTCGAAAAAGTCTATATTACTTATAAAACATATATTCGGTGAAATGCGCGAGTCTAGGGTCCAGGACGTACGAAATGGAGGTGTGACACACATACCCGTGGAATACCTCGGAGCCACATAAATTCCAATCAGCGTGTTTTCGTTGGTGTCAATGCGATCGGGAATAATTCAGCTTCGAAGTCGCTCAACCTTGTTTTCGGCCTCGGTCCACGTGGACCGTCAGTAGCGGCAGGCAAAGAAATTCGGGAATTAATTATGTCATTTCAGATCGACGATCGCGCGCGCCGCGAGGGAATGACTCATTTAATATCGAGGACTACCGGCTCCGCTCGTAGTCGGAGCGACAGGTTACGTCTGGTAATCGGCGAAGAACATTGCGACTCACAATGACTGGAATATCAAAGTTCCGGCGTGATCGGCTCACGCAACCACCGACGGATGCATTAATCGTCGCGCAGTGACAAACGAGGCAAATTCGTCGACGTTCCCCGTCGAATCGCGCCTCGAAGAATTAATAACTGTCGGCCGTATAATCGTTAATGGCCGTTATTATTAATAACGGGCCGCGGAGCGCGGTCCGATAGCCGCGGCCGTCTGCGAAACGGTAAATTACAGCGTGCAAGCAACGTTTCCTCGCGTTTCCAAGGCAAATCGCGGTTCCCCCTCGCACACAACAGTTGCACGTTCGTACGTTAAAAGCTGAGCGACCGTTCGCGCTCGACTTAATCAACTGTTCACCTCTTCCCGACTCGTTAATGGCTGTTTATTTGCGCGTAATCGACGTTAACCCCCGCTTGCTCGCTTGACGAATAATTACACCGCCGCGAAGCCTGGAAGCCGTGGAATTCGCGGAACCACCGTTCAACCCGGGTTTCACCGGATCGCTAATGCACGTATTCCAGGATTAGCGTTCAACTCGAAGACGATGCGCGCAGATTTTGAACACGGGCCACCGGGCTTCCAGCTCGATATCGAATCGCGACTCTTTGTTTGGTCTGTAGCTGTTAACTCGTGTTCAGCCATCGATGCGATTATAAATTATGTAAGAAGAGGGAAATTGATGTCGCGTCTTCTGTTCTTGGAGGATAGATTGTTTGGTAGCTTATTATAGGGGATAATTTAGGAGACAATTACCCGAGAGTGAAATTCGCGTAAACACGCGGTGCGGAAGATCGATGATCGATTTCGCATGGTAAAACCATGGTTACGGGTGTTCGCACGAATACAAGGATTCCGTAGGATTGTGTTTAACCGCGATCCTCGTAATGACATCTGCCGCGCGCTCTCTTAAATCACGTCTTCCGTCGGATTGCTAAACCCGACGTTTACTTCTTTCGCCCGGAATGATATAATAACACGGTTGCCCACCGCGAGACACGGATCTCTGCCGGTGTCTGTTTCCACGGGAGAAATCGGGCTTTTTTTTCATTCGCCCCCCGTTCGATTGCACGCCGCGAACAGCTACGGTACGAAAGGCAGCAGGGGATCATTGTAGTTCGTTACCCGATAATTACGCGGTCGATTCCGTTAAAGTGGATCGATTCTCGACTTTCGGGCGAGAACATCCGAGAACAAGACTAAATTCGAGTCTCGAATTGACACGAATTTTTCGAAAAGTAGTTGTCCGTTATGGCCACGGGGACACGAGACCTTGACCAGTCATTATGGTCACCTCCTTATTAGCTACCATTGTCTTTTTATAAGGCCGAGTTCTAGTTTTGTTCACGCGATCCGAAATTAGAAGCAGGATGTTTTGCGGGCTGGTTGATTGCGGACAATTTGCACTCGTGATTGGCGTCGACCACCCTGCTGCGCGTTGCCCAATCCTTTTCTATTTCTCGCTCAGGCTTATAGTAGGGCGGATTGGTCGTAATGACTCATTCAATCATTTTTACCGGAATTCATAGGAATTTTAGACTTTCGACCCTGTCGAATGGTAGACGCGGCTGATGACTTCATTCAGCGGCGATGTTTCCGCTTAGATCCTTGTGAAATTTTCTAGAAATATTTTTAACGTACTTCTTTCGGATAGATTAACTTTTTTTTTTTAATATAACGTATCGATAAATAGCTTTTACCTTATTTCAATTCTCTTCCTAAGACAACTGAGAGTTATTTACGGCAACTCTGAGGTTTTCTTCGTCGGTAGACGGTTAATTCAAATAGATAAGATTGGAACGATCGAGGTCTAGCGACCAGCCAGCTAACGCGATCTTTGATGCGGCTCCTGTCGTTCCTTTTGCAAAGCGGACGATAACAACTTAATCATCGGAAGATGAGAAGAAGCCGGACGAATCCTTTGAGCCGGTGGGTCCGAATATACCCAGGCGCCACCGTCAGGGGTTGATATATATTTGCGGAAAATTGGCTCGCTATCGGTACAGGCGGCGAGCCTCGTTAACCGGCAGATGAATACCCCTGCCATTTCTAAAATTACAACTCTGTAATCTTCGTCTCCCATTTATCGACGCCGCTCTCTTCCCCGGCCAATGGCCGACGGAATCGCAAATCCTCGTGGCCGTCCGCTCGAAACCGACCGAGTCCTTGAACGTTCGAAAACGAGCAATCGCGATTAGAGCAAGAACTGCTCCGGCAATCAGCGTACCAGCTAGTTAACCACCTGCTCGATTTGAATTTAAACAAGTACAACCGATCGGGCAACAGAGAGGAAGAAGAGGAGGTGGCGGAGGAGGAAGCGGAGGGCAGTGGCAACGGGGCTAGCG
The DNA here is from genome assembly GCA_028454255.1 of Halictus ligatus. Lineage (NCBI taxonomy): Eukaryota > Metazoa > Arthropoda > Insecta > Hymenoptera > Halictidae > Halictus > Halictus ligatus. Next base: position 223,324 of record CM052131.1, read on the forward strand.
CGACGAACACGTAGCAAAGCGAAGTTGTTAGCGTTGTTGGCGCGATTCTACCTATACCGGGGCCGCATTCCATCCCGAAGGTGTAACGCAGAAACGGTCAGCCGGAAAATAGCGAATGCTCGTGCTCGTTCGGTCGAATACGGTGAAATGCGCCGCCCTAATCAAATTCCGGTTGCGCCCGGTTCACGAGCCGCCTTGGCACAGCCCGTCGACCGAAAAAGGTACGATTTCCGAGCGAGCCTTCGACGAATGCTACGCCGACGATCGATCCCGTCGCGTCGTCGCGAAATTCGAGGAGAAGCACGGGATTTTTCGGTGGCACGCGAAACCCACGTGGCTCGTCCCACGTGAGACGCGCGCAACGATTATGCATCTCCCTTTCCGCGGACGACGCGCCGCGCGTATGCAATTAGAAATTTCCTTTCACCGGCTGGTTGACACTAATCACACGCGAGCGAGCCCCTCTCTTCTCTCTCGTTCTCTCTCCCACACCTCGGCGAATCTGACCTCGGCCGACCATTCCGGCTCCACCGCTGCCGATTCGCTTAACGATCGGACGCTAAATACCAATTACGAAACGGTTAATTACGCTTCCCGCGTAAAAGGATATACATATGCGCAACACGACGCTCGCCGATGACCCTTTACGTCGAAGAACACCTTCTTTCCGCGGGCGACACGACTGCTCCGCTGCTTTACGCGCCATTAGCCGTATACGAGCACAACGGGCCGGCCGTTTCGGGTGAACGTATGCATCATGCATAGGGGACCGATGAATATTGGAGCGATATGTCCTACGGACCAGGAATTTATCCTTTCGCTCGGACAAGGAGAAGACCGGGAGTAGATACGTACAAGCTCGGCCTCTGAGTCACACTTTGTGCGGTAGGTCTTGACGAGACGACCGAGACCGAACACCTCTTCGAATGCGCACTGGAAATCATTTGTCTTTTGCCTTCTAGTCTTTCTTTTAACAGGAACATATTTTATTCGTCACAGACGCTGGGCTAGGATTACTCATTGCATCGCTTCCGAGTTTGTCACGTGTACGTGCATAAAATTGCCCCGCTTTGATATGCTACTATCTAAAAGCATTATACTTCTTAAGGTTCTTTATTTATTCGATGGAATTTATGGTCGATCATCTTTTAACGACGCAGTCGAAGTGTAACGAATCTCTTAGAGTAATAAAATATATTTATCGTAAAGGATTATTTTTATAGTCTCTCTGATTTATTGACCGGTTACACCCTTAGCGTGCATATAAATTCTGCTTGACCCCATACGTTGTTCAACGATTTTCTACAAGCTCGACGCAACAAGCACAACAACGTAATAACAATATTTTTCTGCTATTCCGACGCTCGAACGAAAACCCAGAGATACAATTGTAGATACGATAGTCGCGCCGATCCAAGAAGGGAGGTTTTCGCTGTGGTCTTCTGGAATCTAGATGCGGTAAGAGGGGTATAAATAATAGGCGGATCAGCGATGCGATAAATATTGCTACACGGTATCGCGTATCCTCGTATTTAAAAGGCGTGTCTCACCTAAGAATATAGCCGGCTGGCAATAATACTTAGTCTGCGCAGCGTCTCGCAGTCCGAATAGAGCCAAGCCTTCTATCCCATTGGTAATGGAACCGCAGATATATGGAGATCAGGATTCCCAGCCGTCGTAGGTCTGGCTCTCGAGCAAAGCTCTCCATATAATCAGCATTTCGGGAGGAATTGCTCCGCGTCTAACGATCGCTCCGAGACGGTTCGTAGTCCCGGCAGAATCCAGGAGAGGTTGCCAGAGCGAAAGGAACCCCTTAAAATCGCACGTTCCCGGTGGATTCTCACGGCGCGGCGGCGTTCAATGACTCCGGCCCTCCGGTACCATAATGGACATTCGAAACGGGCGAAACAGACAAAACGAAACGAAACGAAACGAAACGAAACGAAAACGAAACGGAACGGGCACGAAGAACGAAACGATTGCCGTGGCACGCTCTAATCTTGGGTAATGGCTAATCGTGGCGAGCCCACGGGGCACGCAACAGAAGCACCAGAAAACGGCAGCAGCGCAGCGGCCCCCATGAAACGGAGGGAATCGGCCTAGGAGGATCGCGGGGCCAACGGATATTAGCAACAGGCTAAAATGAGGCCGTGAGTAGAGACAAACCCGTTGGAAACGGGACAAACGTATATTTTGACGACTGGAAATCGGCGGGCGGGTATCGGGCACGAGCCCTCCGGGCTTTCACCGGCGGAATCGTCAGTTTGGTGGAACTACGGCCGACTCGTCCTTTCTACGGGATTTTTTCAACGTCCGAACGATTCTTACGGCCCCCGTGTTCCGTTTAAATATCGGGATTCGTAGCACTCGGGCCAGACTCTTCTCTATTATTTCCTAAGAGATCGAGACCGTATAACTGCGCGCGGTCCCCTTTCCACGGTTCCGTTCCGTTTCGTTTCGTTTCGTTTCGTTTCGTTAACGCTCCTCTATCCGCCGATCCCCAGGTGCATAAAATCGAGCGAATGCAGTCTCGGCGCCACCCCGCGCACCGATCGCATACATAAAACCGATTCGAAATTACACACGAAACGAAACGAAACCGAGCATCTTCCGTCTGTTCGCCTCGGTCACGGATCGGTCGGCCTCCGTCGAAATGGTAATCAAACGGAATTAACAGGACGCAGCCATGAACACCGCCGACTTTTTAACACATTGTGTCACTAATCCTCCCTCTTCCGATGATTTTACGTCGGCCGATCACCGACCGAGCAGTTTCGACGAAACATGCGCACGCAATTTACGTGATTGATTCTGCGTTTCTTTTTTGTCGAGCCGAAATACGCGCGGCCCCTGCGTAATCGCGCCCGATAATCGCCGGATTCGGACTGCTGGCCAGCACTCAATGGCTCTGGAAATCGGTGGGAGGTACTGAATGAAACACGGAGCAAGCTACCATGCTCCTTTCGCCCCGGCCATACTACGAATTATGTAATTTTTCTCGGCAATGAAGACTCGCCGCGCAACACGTTTTCCCTCGTTCCCGTAACTTTGTTGTGCAATATTCCCGGATAATGCGGTTCCTGGAGTCCGAAACGGCAGCCAGTTGGTTTTCTAGGTCTTCGATGCAATTAAAGAAGTTTAAGTTTCCAGCGGCAATAAATTCTCGCAGAATGTTGCAGTACGGCATTGAAATAAAACTTCCAATCCCACGCTGAATCGTGTTTATTGCTTGACGAGAATTTTCAATCGCGCAATCGGATTCTTTCGTTCGAGCACGTGCCATTATCTCGGGAAGGAATATACTCTCGGCCGCGCAAAGATTCAACGAAAAGCTCGATCGAATGGTTGGTTAATTTATACATTTCCTCGTTTCGTCCTCGCCAACGATCAACTCCACGATATAGACGTACCGAGGGGAGTTTCATTTTGTCGGGCATCGAAGACTGGCAAGACTCGGGGGGATGTTCAAAGCCATCGAATTCGCTTCTCGTCGCGAAAGTGGCCGCTTCCGGCGACAGCTCTCCGCCGGCCTGAATTATCATAATCCGCTTGCTAGCTCGCGGTGTCCCCTTAATATATTGATTTCATAATAAAATCGTAATAAACGGTATTGGCGGCCGGAGTCGCGGGCGATTTACGATCGCGTTAACGACGCATCCTCGCGCGACCCTCCGGCCGGACGTAGATCGTCCATCGATAAACTTAATTTGCAACTAGATCTCGTTGTAATAAAATTTAATGGCTTGCGCGACGAACGCGGAAGGTGATAAAGAGAAGAAGGAATAGACCGGTGAATAAGCGGAGGAGGATACGGTTCGAGAATTCGACCGAACAAAGACAGAGAGAGAAAGAGAGAGAGAGAGAGGCAGAGAGGTGGAGAGAGAAGAAAAGGCTAGCGGCAAGAGATGAAAGTACGATCGCCGGGACAGACATCGGGGACAAGAATCGGCTTGTATCGGCCCGTATGGATAGGTACTCGCAAGAAAATGTCGTAACGATGTTCGGGACTTTTTTCCGCGATCGTAGAAGGCGACCGAGGAACGTACACGCTTCGAAACTCCTTTTATGTCGGTTAATTCTTCGCTCGTTGGGTGTTCGGGGCATATAGAAAGAATAATTGATGGAATTTCGTTGCGTCGATGTTCGATACCGCCACGGTCCAAGGAAATATGAATCGAGAAACCGTTGTCTCGTTCCTCCCCGGTCGCGATCTCGCGCCGCACCGCGCCTACAATTCACTCGGAAAGAAGCTTTTCTGTCGCACTCGTATTTTTAGAATGAACTGGTTTCCGTCAAAATTCGGGAATTTCCCGGCAAGACACTTTTACATTTTTTGTTGACACATTTATTTGCGTTTCGTCCAAAATGCAGTGGAAGATCCTTAGTTTGGCTTGGCCAGTCAGTGAAAAAATTGACTAAAAGCGACGCTAACGGTGCTCTACGACCAACTAGAGATATACCAGCGTATATCTCGGAGTGATCCGATGGGAAAGAGTTAATTCGATAAAATCCCGGTTGTATATGCAGCTACTCCCGAGCGAGGATTCATTAAGGATGTGGTTCGCTTAACGCATTCGTTCCTATGAAATGGAGACAAAAAGGAATAAAAGTGGAGTGTCGACTGTGTGCTGATACGAACGCGTGGTCGCATTCGCTTTCGAATTATATATAATGGTTGAAACGTTGGCGTTGGTCCGGTGTCGTTCGTGTGCGGCGCTGTTAAGCGAGCGACAGCCTTCATTCGTAAAGCTTACCTCGGAGGCTTCCGAGTACAGTACTTTATTAAAATCCGAATAAAAAAGCGTTTTTCCTCCGTCCGCTTATGATGTTTTCGGCGAGGCGCGGGATTGCGCAAGCCGGCGCATTTTTCGTGTCCCCGTCGGAATCTCAATCGGGAGGCTAATGTGATTCCGGTGAGTTATCGCTTGGCGTAAATAAAGTTATGCAAAGCGTATTAGAAGTGGAGCCCGGGTTCGGGGTCGGGGCGTCCTTAAATCTTCGTCGAAAGGCCCGGGCCGTGTATGAAAAGTTTCGCCTCTTGCCTCATCGAATCTGCAATTTAGAAATCCGAAGCGTGCGCTGCTTTAAAAGGGCGATTGAACTTTCTCTCCTTTACGGTGTACTGTACACCGTACGGGGTTTTCATCGGGTTCTCTAGCCGGAATTTATGCGTGCAACGGCCGGACAAAGAAAACCGTGCAACGTCGGGCGTTACACGGGAAGCTGTTTTCAAAATTAATACGGCGCGGGGGATCGCGTCGAGCAACGCCGCCTGCCCCGATATTATTCGCCCCGTCGCCGCGTCGCGTCGTCTCGGCCCTTGTGTTAAACTGTCACTTCCAATAAACGGGCCGGTCGATGCGCGGAGGCCTTATGGCTGCCGACGCAGCAGCCACTTTCCTCCCGTGATTTCGTCGAAGGATTTAGAGGCTGACCAAGAGAACAGAGGCGCGCACCATCGACGCCGGTGGTACCGCCAGGTATCTAATTACGACCGCTCCGAATACACGAGTTTCTACTTGCGTGATGCTCTCTAACGGCTCCGCTATCCCTTCGACTGCTTCTACCAAGGATTCGCAGTGGACGCCTCCGATCAACCAGGTCTATCCCCCTCCCCCCGCCCCACCGGTTTAAGGGATGCTCGAGATAGAGCCGATTCCAATTAATAGCTCCCGATTGGTATCGCGCTCTCTACGCAAACGTTTCAAGCCCCGTTTCACCATCGATGCAATCTGATGCGTCTCGATGCAGATCCGCTCTGGGAAATCTTCCAGATGGCAGAAATAGTGTCTGCACCTTTCTTTGTACGGCCTCTCATTACATTCGGCAAGCATCTGGGCTCAGTTTTTGCGCGAACAAAGACACGAATGCCTTCTTCGTTTAATCCACAGCATATCTAGATTTCTCATGGAATTTGTACGGACATAACACGGGATGAGTTGTGACACGTTTTTGGTCGTTACGAACGTGTCCATACCACTCTGACGCGATTGTGCTGTTAAACGGGCAACGATCTTAAGAAAATGGTTAATTGAATCGCAAAGCCCGAATCGAACAGAATAGAATTTGTTTCCCGTCCGTTCGCAATAAGGGAATGCAGGAGCGATTACGACCGTATCTCGGCCGAGACGAATTTTTCCAAAGTAAGGAAAGGTTGTTCGAGTGGATCGATTAATCCATCAGAATTGTCCGCATTCCGGGCAGAAACGAACTATTCGAGCGCAACACAGATTCCCCGCGTCCCACGATAAAGAACAGACTCGCGCGCCGATTTATTAATGACTCCCAAGTTTTCTAGCTCGCGCGATCAATTACAATCCGATTGAGTAAGCCAGACCACTCGGAACGGAAGAAAGAGGCGGGTAACGAACGGATTCCACGTCTGGATTCCGAGGTTCCAGCCCCACCGATATTAGAAATTAAAAATGACGAATCGGTACCGTTTCTATTGATTTTAATTATACGGCGTCGTCGCCCGGCGAGGATGTTCAAGGTGGAACACCAGCCGGTTTCTCCCGTGTCGATGCGCGTAATCGTCGACCTATATACGCATAATTTGTGGACGTAGGAGCCGATTTAGGACGTAGGACGCTCTCCGAAGCTTCTCATTATTCCGTACGAGGGCGAAGGTGTGGCGCTTATGGTTATTCCATCGTTTCGAAAATAACAAACGGCCCCTCGTTGTCGCTATTCCACGCTCGTCGATGGCTATAATAAATGAGTTATTATAGAACTCGAGGATTATCTTAGATTGGAGGGGGCTCTCGTTACAAAACTTCGCGCAATATTTCGTCGTCCCAACGAAGACACCGCGAGCGTTTCGAAAAGCTCCGGGTCTCGGCGTCGAGAGGACTGCCTAATTGCCAGAAGGAACACGGCCAGGCGTTCCGCATATTTCATTCTGTCCGGGATCAGCGGCGTTAACTGCCGCGACGTCGATTAGAAATTAAAAATGACCATAATTAAATCATCCGCTAATAAATTCCGAATATGAATTTATTAGACGTTGTCGGGCAGGAAGGTTTCGGACCTAGGCCGTTGGCTAACCTCTTAGACGTGGTTGCAAGTGACCTCGGCCTTCCCGAGAGAAACGAACGATTGGTAGACGCGTTTCTGTCGCTTCTTGTCAGTCACCTTTTACGTTATACGAAAAGGAATCGAAAGAAATTTTATCTCCAACAACACGAAACATGGTTCATAGATGGGAAGTGTTTTCAGTTCATTGGTATACACGCGCAACTGCATAAGAATATTACGGATCGTATGCACTTACGGAGTGTGAAGATTATGTGATCTACAAAGAAACGGACACGGTAACTCTGCTGTATAATTGGAGACTTTTTCGATTCAGAGTTTTTCAACTCTGATTTTGACAAAATAATCAACCAAGTCGAACAGCTCGAACAGAATCGTAACAATAGGAATACGAGTGAGACTAGATTCGTTTGTAGACCGAGCAAGGAAGAGCTCGGTAACGATTCGCAGATTTGGAACCGAGGTTCGTATAAGCGGAACACGGATAAAGGGAGAGCAGTGTGCCAGCCGAGATGGAAGCGTAAAATACGTGGGTCACGAAATATTCAGTAACTCGGAGGTCTCGAAAGCAGGAGGGTGACGGCAGGCCCTCGAAGATCTCCGCGTCACCTATTTTTTCCCTCGTTGAAAAACGCGCGGCTGCCGGATTGAGAGAATTCCACGGGCTGGCTCCCTCTTTCTCCCTTGCTAATTTCTCGTTTCCAGCGAACGTCAGGTAAGCCGTGGGTGGTGGAGGGCCAGTGGGGTGCGGGGATGTACGGGGTGGATGCGAAGAGGGCTCGAGGCGCGTAGCGAGGTAACACGAAAGGCGGTGGAAGCGAAAAGGGCAGGCGGCGGGCAGGCGGGCAGGCGAGGAAGGCAGAGGCAGAGGCAGAGGCAGAGGCAGAGGCAGAGGCAGAGGCAGAGGCAGAGGCAGAGGCAGAGGCAGGCAGTCAGGCAGCCGTGAGCGAGGGACGGAGTGGATTCCTTCGATTCAGTTCGGTTCGAGTTAGCTGGATTTGGCGAATACGGCTCGTTTGTAGTCCGCCGAGGGGCCCCGCGGCGACTGCCGACCGCTCGGAGCCGAGCCGAGCGGAATGAAACCGAGCGGAGGAAGCTACTACCTGGCTCGATGGAGCGAGCGTCGAAACGAGACGACAGCACCGGGACGGGCCGGCAAACCGACAGAGAAGGCAGACCGGGCCGGAGGGGCGGAGGAATTACGGACGAACCTGTTGTTCGTAACACGTGTTTGCGTGAACCGTCTGTCCGTACGTCCGTCTATAAGAGGGCAGCGGAAGGCGACGATGTATTACCATCGGTGACAGTCCATCTCGTCGTCGTCCCCGTCGTCCCCGTCGTCGGCGGCGTTGTCCTCTTCCTTTATCTCTCTCTCTCCGAATCCTCTCTCTCTCTCTCTCTCTCCCTCCTTCCGACCCTCTCTGCTAGCAACCTCTCTCTCGCAAACAATCCGCTCGAGGGAAATGAGCAAAGCAAAGCCGGCACCGGCGGGCGCCTCGATTTCGCCGGCCCTATTCCCGATTTCGGAATGCGACCCTAAGGAGACGTCGCGGTCGTCGTCGTCGCGCGCTTCGCCGAGAAGGTGAGGCGATGCGAGGCGGCTGCGTGTGCACCATACAGAGGGACACGTTCCTTGGACGACCAGCAGCTGGAGACGTCGCGATCCTCTCGCGTTCGGGAATTATTCTGTCGTGCCCGGGATAATGAAGGCGATCCGGACTACTCCGGCTACGTCTCTGTTCTCACGCGTGATCCGCTCTCGGCTCTTCCACTGCTGGCGGACCCCGTCGCGTTGCTGAAATCCTCCAGCTATCTGGGACGAGAGCCACTTCGCTTTTGCGCGAGAGGGATTCGAGCATCCTCAACCCCCCGTGCGACGAATGAAATTGAAAAAAATGCTCGGGAAAGGCTCTTTCTGAATACTTATTTGGGTAATTGGTTCCGTCGAGCAAATGCTAACCATTTTGTTTTCTCTTTTTTTTTCTTTTTTTCGTGAGTACAATGAGCACACTTACTCGAACTTGGCGTAAACGAGTTATAGCAACTTGCGACCGCCATTGGCTGCCCGAGGAGTGATTTCTGAAGAATTGGTACACGAACGATACAATTATTCTTCAAGTTGGGTTAACAGATCGAACCATTGTATGCAGGAGTTGGAAACTAATTCGGTGTAAGCCCCACCGCATGAAAACTGAGATGATCAAGTAACGTGCTTGTAAAAAGATACTATGTACTACGTACGTCGTTTTCTGAGAAAATTGGAATTACACTGACTGGCTTCTGAGCACCCAATACGCGATCAAGAAATGCCTTCTAGCAACGCCTCTGAATGGTGTACAGTGAACATTTGTATACCATTTGCGTATTATTTTCTTTAATTTTCCAAGAGCTAGAAACACCGAATGCTACTTTCGACGGTGCCGTGGAGGGTTGTATATATTCTTCTGGAGGGTTGTATCTATTCTGGAACTCGGGCTAGGGCCTGATTAAAAACATTGTCAAAGTAATTTCCTGAGGGTGTACTAGATTCTTTCCACCGAGGAGTTCGGAAAAGCAGGAGGATTAATCTTTGAAACGCGCGGGGAGCAGCTCTAGGCAGGGCTGCGGGCAGGGAGATTAATTTTTTAAAATCGCGCGCTGAGTCATCCGAGTAGCTTCGAATCGAAACAAATTCCCCCGTCGCGTTGCTCAAAGTGATTCGCTCGCTTCCCATTCTAGGCGGCGGTGGTGGCCCGATCCTCGAGGAAGTAGAGGGCCTCCAGTAGGTGAGCGAGCGCAAAGAAAAAGAAGCGCTCTCGTGTAGAAACTCCCTCGGAAAGGACTAGGAAGGTAACGCTGCCCCGTACCGTGTTACGGCTTGGTGCAGTCGGCTCGTTCTCGACAATGAGCGTGTTCTATCGTGGGCAAGGGGTTGCAGGGTTAGCGGAGGAGGGTAGAAGGGGAGGCGTCGGCCAATGAGAGCGCGCCGATACGGCGGCCATTTTAATGATCGGCCCTAAGGTAAACAAAAGGGAAAAAAGGGGGACACAGAATGACTTCCAGCCCCTCTCTCGTGGGGTTGCTCGCCGTGCGCGACGGGTATACTAACCCTTTTCTTGAGCTGCGTGCACACAGGCGTGCGGTGCGTGCACGTAGCGTCGCACCGACACGCTTCGGTATCACGTATGCACGCCCACGTGCACGCGAGGGGTGCTGTATCGACCAATCGTTGGCCCGGATCTTCTTACAGGGCCCGCGTTCGAGGATACCATGGTTTCCCCGTGCGATCCCCCCATAAGCGTCACGCGGTATGGTGACGATGACCCCATACGACGTTCTCGCGCCACCCTTCCCACTTCTCTGGTCCTACCCCCGTCTCCTCTTTCCTGTCACTCGTTATACTTTTTTTCATACCTACAGGAGTGGGGAAAGTTTGATTGGAAAGCGGGATCGGGGGCGGTCGCGTCATCGCGGGGTGATCCAACGGACTGAAGGAGACAGAGAGAGAGAGAGAGGGGGAGAGAGGGAGAGGAAAACGAGGGGTTATCCGGCCCCGATTAATTAATGCACGCGTGGCAACGCTAACGAGAAAGAGACAAAAATCATTGGATAACGCCAGCCGGTCCTCGATGGCTCGGTGATTGAACGGGGCTAGAGCGGGGAGGAGGGTCGGTCTCGGGTACGGGAGGGAACCCGGGAGCCTCGCCTCTCTCCTTTGACAGGACGGGCGAAAACAATGATTTCTTGCTACGGGGCTTGTATGGTGCTTGATGCTGCTGAGTAATGACTCGGGTTGTTACGCGGGAAAAATAAATAAACGAGGAGACCATCGAGCCGCGCCGAGACGGAACGCGTTCTTTCTTGGTCAAGAGGCGTGCTCCTGTGGGAAACTCGGCGTGTTCCCTCCCTCCCGGCGTAATTGCGTAGCAGGCTGCGCTTGAATAGTCGTAAATATAGATTCCCGATTGAAGTGATTCTTATGCAGATGGCTCGTCGGGCTCGGAGGACGGCATCTTGCGTTCATATACCTAACAGACCCATCGCTTTTGTGATCGAGAAATTTCACTTTGATCGTTAATAAAACGTAGTTCGTGCGCGCGCGAGCAAGCGAGCGAGCGAGCGAACGAGCGAGCGTACCCCACCCCTCCCTATTATTTCCACTCCGTGCCACGAACAATAAGGAAAAGGATCGAAATACAAGCAACAATGCCAGCCGGGAGATTCGAAAGTGCCGTCGGCAAGTCTTCCGACTCGGCCCTGTCGGCTAGGTAAGAAGACGGCCATGGAACAAAGCCGAGCCATGAGCGGAGGCGAGGCGATATATTTTACGCGTCTACCGGAAGTGCGGTGGTATGCGCCGGGAGAAGCGTAGAAGGAGGGAAAGCAGAAGAGGGAACGGGTGCGAGGTACACACGCAGGGTTTCCAGAGAATACAACGCGGCTCTCGTGAGAATGGCGGATACGCCGGTGAGCCCCGTACCCTGGGTGGGGGCGTAAGAAGGCCCCAGTCCGAAGAGGGTGCGTTTCTTCGGCCCCCTTCCCTTACCTTCCCTTCCCTTCCCTTCCTTCCATCCTCCCTCTACCTTTTCTTCTTCCGTTCGAGTGTCGGCCCGAAGTGAGCCTGATGTGATTTGACTACATTCACACCTACGTCGACGTCCTGGTCCCACTCGTCCTTTGATGCCGGGCAGCCAGACCATTCCGTGCACCATCGGCAGCAGCAGCCCCGGTCTACGAAGGTGCAGCAGCCTTCGCCGAGCGTGTTAAAAAACAAAAAAAGGAAAACGAACAAGAAACCGTCGGCTGCTGCTGCTCGCTGCAACGACTCGCAACCGCGGGGCCCTCCGTCGTATACTCTGCATCTACCGAAGTCCTGGTATTATGGTACGGCTGCCGCCGTGCGCTATGGTCCTCGCCATCCACAGGGACCACGGTTCGCGTTGTCCCGCGAAGAATACGCGCGGAACAACCGGAGAACACAGGGGACAGAGACGAAGGATCATGGAGATCCAGTTACTTCCAGTTTCGCCCGACGACTCTTTTGCAGATATGTCCAAACTTGTCCTCTTTTTGCCCTGCTCTACCCCGCTCGGAACAGGTTGATGGCGTGCCAGGGTACGGACCGAGGGGTCACGGCCTCCTATGCTATTTTTTAGTTTTCGGGGAATACCGTCTCGACCTGATTTTCATGTTACATCCTTGTCATCGAAACGAATCCCTTCGTACGGGTCTGGTCTTAATTTATCTCTCTCTGTTCTCTCTCCGACACTGTTTAGTTGCCGACGAGCCTGGATCTGGTACGGACGACAACACTTTTTTTTTACCATGAAAGTACTCTGTGTCGCGATGGTCGCGATTAACCCTATTCATAAAGCAGAGTGGAGGCACAGCTCCGTCTAATCAAATTTGCGGCTGAAGCCTCGAGGTTCATGGAAACGCGTGTTCATTAAGCCCTTTCCCGACGCGCGCGCATTTAGCGTTTCTCGGAAAGGGAGACTACATACTCGCCAGAGTCCGCAGTTCGTTGGGCTTTTGATTTCTCAACGACCTCGTTGGCAACGGGGGCATCGATGCCTCGGACTCGTTAGGCAACGGAGGAGTTCCCCTTGACACGTATGCTCCACCGGTACAAGCATCAATTTCGAAAAAAGAAGGCGGAGGAAAGAAAAACGATCCGTAGGTGTTCCTCTTGACCGTAGCGTAACAGCAGCTGGATCGCGTGATGCTCGTCGTAACCCGCACTCGCACCCGCGAGATACAAATTGTCCGGCGCGTTCGAACGATCGTACGATCGGTCTCGATCGCGATGGGAACGGACGATTCGCTGCGCTGCGCTACGGTGCTCGGATCTTCGGGAAAACAATCAGCACGACACGATATTGCGTCGTTCAATTAAGATGGAACGCGGCGTGGCGCGGCGGTTCGGTTCGGTTCGGTTCGGTTTCCGTTCGAAGCGACGCGACGGTGGTCGTCGCAAGCAATTCTATATTGCGGCGCGGTGCGTTCCGATTTTTCTGGTGCTTTTTGCCGGGCTGATAAACTCGTTTGCAGCCGGGTCTCGGCGACCGCGAGCACGCGAAATTGCGCGCAACGATCGCACTCCGCTATCCTTGATTTACGTCCGAAAACCGGTAGTGGCCGTGCACTCGCTCGGCCGATCGCGCCACCGACACCCACCCACACGTACACCGCGCTCACACAACTCGCCTGGTACATTTTACAACGCTATTCTTAGGTTTTCGATTGCGAAATCAATCTCGCTCTCGCTCGTAACCCGGAGCGCGCGCTCAGCCTCACGAAACACAGAGAAACCGGCGTTGCGCGCGGATCGACGTGGTGCGGAGCGGAGCGACGCTGCGAGGATAGAGAGAGGGAGAGAGAGAGAGAGAGAGAGAGAGATAGATAGATAAATGGATAGATAGATAGAGAAAGAGAGAGCGCCCACTCTCACTCCCGTGGTATCGGCCACGTCCTCGTCGGTTGTTATATAGCCGATACACGCCGATATAACTACTGTACGTCCCATAATTCATTAGCGCGGTATTCTTACCTTCGGTCTACGAGGCGGAGAAGCTGTTATCCCACCGGCTCCTCTTCGCGCCGCGTGAAAAGAGTACGGGGCCGAGACCGGGCTGGCACTATGAGGAGGGAACGTTTCGTATTAATTAACGGTAATGTCCCACGAGCCCGGGAACGAACGTTTCAGTTGAAAACATCGCGTAATGGATCCTGTTAATCCGTTGCTCACCTCCCTCCTCAGACTCGTTACGATGTAAACTATTTCAGCGAGCCAGCCCGACGACGCCGGTTTATAGGTCTCGGGACCTTCTGCGTTCGACGGTTAGGGTTAACTCCGATCGACGATAACTTCTGCTCGCGGGGGGGAATTTGATAGACACGGCTGAGTGGGAGACGTCCGTTTCGAGTGCCGTTTAATTAAGCCTGTTCGTCGCGGATGGATATAACAGAATGGTGACGAGCCTCTGCCAGACGATGCATTCAGAAACTTTAATAGCTTTGATAAATTCGCAGAGAGTGCACGTGTTTGTTGCTCCCTCCACCCGATGGATCGACGCGTCTCTCGACCCGCAAACCAGAACAATTCGAGGGAGATTCGACCCCCGTTGACGTCGCAAAGAAGATTGGAAAGTAATACCCATCCCATCGAGTTTTCTTTCGCTGGATTTCAGTAGTATTTCAAAAAGTGAAAACAAACCGCGTGGTAATTCACGTCGATAATAACGACCAGAAACGTTGCGCGTATATATTCGCCAACGATGTGGTTGGGTTAAGCATTTTACCAAAAGTATTTAAGACGAATCGAAGAAAAAAGTTAATGGAAACTGAGGGGACAAACTAGATGTTCTCCGATGGGACTGTGGAGAAACCGAACAGGCGTATCGAAAAATATTTTGTTTTCATAAACGTGCAATAAATTGACATATTTATCGGAAACTAGTCTCTGAAAGTGCAGAGTCGACACTTATCGAACCCCCAGCATGTTGATAAATAATCGTTCGCATAGTTTCTCGGAGAAACGTGACAAACACGGTGATCTCGCCGAAAAACAGGCTCTCGGACGAGGCATCCGTATCGGACCTCCCATACGGCTACCATTGATTTACCGTCCAATAACAATGGCTTACGTAACTACCGTGCATCGAGTGATTCATTGCGGAGACATTCGCGATCACCCAGAGCCCCTCTCTCTCTTCCTCCTTCCCTCTCTCCCTCTTTCTTAGTTTTGTTGTCCAGTTAAGGAGCGGGAATTAAAACGAGCAGACGGACAATGCATGTATTAATTATCGGTATCATCGCGAAGGAGCCGAGAGCGGACGGTTTCTCTTTTACGATTCTATCCGGCGGGCGACACGCGTTGCACAACAAGGATCGCGTGCGGCAAATTGAATCGATACCGCTTTCGCGCTAAAATACGCGCTTCCCGTCGCGAGTAAATCGCGGGTGACGTCACCCACGCGAAATCGCTACGACGACGACAACCATGACAACGACGACAACGACAACGAAAACGACAACGACAACGAAGACGACGACGACGACGACGCCCCGATACCGGTCTTTCTGGACCGCCACGTAGGCGTTATCCGGCCGATGTAACTACCGCGCCGCCTATAATTCATTAAACCGAGATCCCCGGCTTTGGACCGCGACCTAATGGAGCTGCTATCTGGCCGGTCGGCTCGAGTCGCGTCTCTCGTGGACCGATCGAGGCGGAGAGAGGCAAAAAGAGACGCACGCGAAGGAACGTCGGCGGAGCAGGGACCTTTGGGAACGCGTGTATTAATTATCGGTATCGTCGGTGGCGAGTAGTCCGGAGTCTTCGGGGCCCGTTCTCCTCCGGTCGGAAGGTTTTTTTGAGAAACCGCGCGGGTATCTCGCCGGCCGGTCACGGCGACGATAATCCGACGGACGGGGCTTTTTAATTTCGCCGGATTATGTTTAAGGAATCCCGATAGCCGGATAGGCAGGCTGTGGTGGCCGGTCTCGCGCGGGGGGCTAAATTGCTCAATGCCAAATGGGCCCCGATCGATTGCACGTAATAAGGGTGATTGAAAATCCAAGTACAGGGGTGTTCGGGCCGCGCGACCGCTTTCCCATCGTCCATCCGTGGGCCTCCTCCTCCTACCCCCTCCCCACTCCACCGTTTTATCTACCGTTGCCGATTGACGGAATATGTCAGTACTTGGATGCAAATTACCGTAGATTATCGGTTGCCGGGAGACCCGGGCGCCCGGGACCGAGAACATTTTTTCGCCTAGAGATCCCCTTGAGCCCGTTGAGCCGCGCCGTGGTAATCTCCGGGACACGCCGCGCCGAGAGAGGACGTCGAACGGTCTCTAGCTGAAAAGGTCTCGGCCGAGGAGCCGAATCCGCTGGGAAAGAAGCACATCAACGTCCCAAAGATGGCTGATGGCCTGTAACCAACACCATCCGGGGCAGCCATTTGCGAGACATAAGGAATCCGATACGGGGTTTTGATCTCCATAAGCCCACCCTCGATCGTGTTACCCGCGGACACCTCTCTCGCCGCCACGGCGCAACAAAGATGGCCGTGGTTCCCCCGCGATACTCGCCATTATGCGAACGACGACGGCCCCGCGGCCCGAGAGCATCCTCGATGCCCTTTTTCGACCTCCGGTTTCAGGTCAATCATCCTCTTTGTCGTCGTACCTGCCTCCTCTCGGTTACGGGATCCGAGGAAACAGGCTGCGGATAAGAAACCCGGTCAAATTGCTCGTTACCGGGAACCAAAGCTTGCCGATTGCCGATTGCCCCGTTCAGATTCGCCATTTTTTCCCCTATTCGACCGGTCGTCGCCTTGCACCGAAGATAATCCGCCACGATTCCGGAAAAATTCATTTTAACCCTAGACGGGCCAAGGGCTTGTTAAGTATTTCATGTTTTCTTCTGTAAAATTATGTATATCGATGTTTCGTTTGCCTCGATTATTCGTTGGTTCGCGTCTGAAATTGGTATTGCTGTCGAAGAACTCGTTAAGAAATACCTAGCTGTGAAGCATAAACGTTGAAAATCCATTAGACGAATAGTCGTCTACCGAGGAAGAAGAGTTCTCGACACGCTTGAATTCTTTTCTGACAATCTTCTCTGTGTAACGGCTGAACTTTGAATCACAGATTACAGGGTAGAAACATGCGGTGCTAAAATGTTAATCGGGCACGGAGAACAGACACCGATCGACTCCTCCATTTTCACGAATACCTCGTAGAGAAGAAAGAGAAACGTAAAACTAATCTGTAGCCGTTAAATCGGCGATAACCGGCCGACAATATCTTTTATATTTTCCATAGAATCGCAGAGTCCGTCGTCGCCACGGATCGAAGATCTCGCAATGGGCTATTAACATGCAATCACGGGTGGAACAATGCGGATCGCGGTGCGGCGCGGCGCGGCGACTGGCATCGATCGATCGAAACATCACTTTCAACGCTTACAATTGATTTCCAATTCCCTGGCGATTCCCGTTCCCACAATCCCCGGGTCTCCACAAAGGAGTCCGGAGGGGCGGGACACACGATCGTCTGCCGATCGGGGGTCCATTGTGGACGGGAGCATGCATGGTCGCGCTCGCTAATCCGGGGCAACGTGTCCGGGGCGACCCGTTATCTAACGATCGGGAGCGTAATTCGCTCCGGCGAGCAACGCGCATAGGTCACCCGGGCCCCGACGGTCTCGTTTTATTTCGTACAAGACGCCGGGGGCCCCGGAATGCCCCGGAAAATAATCGGTTAATCTCACGGTCATCGTTTTCACACGGCACGCTGTTTAAAACCAGCCGGCAATTTGTCCGTCGATACGCCGCTCGATTTGCTTGCGCGCTCGGCACCGCTCCGCTTCGAGTCGCGCGAGGAACGCCCGCGTCGTTGGTATTCCCGTTACTAATGCCCGGCCGCGGCGTAAAATCGCAAAAACAGAAAACTTCTTATCGGTCGTCTCGCGCTCGCCGAGCCGGTTTCCTCGATCGTGTCGACTCGGCAAAAATTCCCCGAACCCGTTCGCGTTTTCGAAACAGCCGGCACAACCGATTAATAGAGTTCTCCTCGCGGTCGCGGCGTACGGAGGACGCGCGAGCAACGTGTTAACCTTATCTCAAGGTCATCGGCATCCCGCCATTTCTATCGGCTCGACCGCAACGCGTTATCGTTCTTCTGTTCGGCCTGGCGATAGCATTCAACGAATATTACAGGTTCCAAGATGGACCGACACGCGTGGAAGGTTGTCCAGTCGAATCTTAATTCGATACAGTGAAATTTGTCTACGGACTCCTGACACGCGATAAGACCCTTTTACCAATTCGTTGTATCCCATTAACGAGTACCGGTAAGAAATAATTCACATGTGTTTTATTTCTACCAGTTGGTTTAGTTGGGCTCGTATAAATTGCGAAATTGAAAAATCTCTTTGAAAACTGAACCGTACGCAACGGTCAGAAACCGTTGTTTTTGCCGATGTTTCATTATTTTCTATCTTTTCGCTTGCTCGTTCGTACCGTTTTCTTGCTTGAAAAAGCTGCTTCGATCGAACCCAGTATTTCTTTTTCCCAACGCTATCCGTTTCAAAGTGAATGTTTCTGTAAAACACAGCGATGACCGGAGGGGTTCGAGGGATGAGCACGCAAGTTAGTCACGGGCGTTCCGCGTTCTACTTTTTTCCCCGGTGTCCTTCTTTGTGCTAATTCTTTTTTGCTTTCACTTTGTGTTGCAGGGTCTCCGCGTGCACGTTCGATTCGAAGAAACGAACACGGGAGATGTATACGCCGAAGATTGACGGCCAGATAAATCTGCGCCGGCGTGAGAAATCGGGCTGGAAACAATCAGATCGAGTGTAATTAATGGAGTGGATATCGAACTGTACGATACCGATCTCGGATCGGTCGAGCGGGGCGTGAAGCGACGCGGTTCGCAGGTGGACAAGCAACGGAAACGATCGTGGATGCTGCCGACGGAGGATGCGCCGCTGAAAGGAGCAAATGTAAATGCTTCTGTTGCCCTTGATGCCGAGACATCGGCTAGCCTTTCGGCGACGGAAGAACAGAGAGGGAAAGGTGTTGCTTCGCAGCGGGTGACTTTTTATATCTTGTACTTCTTGTCTGGCGTTTTTATTGCGGATAAACAGGTAAATTTCGCGCGGTTATTTATACGCGGCACCGATACGTATTTCTCGTTAAACGAATTCTTCGCGCGATAACTCTCACCGGACCCCGCATTAAAATCTCCGCTTTCATAGTTCTTGCTCTCTTTTCTCCTATCGGCACAACGAGAACTTGTTTCTTCCAGGTTTTTAGCTGCGATAAAACCGGTACGACAATGGGAATTACCATCGTCTTTTTAATTTTCTTACCGGTTTTATACGGTACAGGCGTGTCGGTACATTAATTGAGGTGTTATCCGCGCCAGAGAACGCCAGTGAAAAAGTGCTGGTTACGAGAGAGAACAACTTTCGAAGCATCAAAGGTATTATTATCTACACGATGATACGCTATTTGTCAAAAACGATTGTTGACACAAGGATACACATTCTCGATCGTATATCCTCGATTTTCCTTTGAATTTTCGATACGAAAAAATTGGGGAACGACCTTCCGATGTAGAAACCGGAAAGCGAAATGAAGTAAAAGAGGGAAAGTAGCCGCGCATCGAATCGATCCTTGGCGCGTGCACGCAATAAGTCGAACTGGATTAAACATCGCACGGCTTGCTCTAATCAGAGAATTGAGCAGGCGGATGCACAGCGCGCCCACGGCCGATTACTAATACAGGCGAGTGGTTCGGCAGTGCATTATGTCTTCTTCGCGGTTCCCACAGTTGGCAGCTTAATTAATCCCCGCCGCGTCCAGATTCCATTCGATAATATTGCAGAATCCCGAACCCGTTTCGTTGCTCGATCGGCTCTCCGCGCTGTTCTTGAAAGCGCACAAAAGCGGTTCCGGTCCAACCGAAGGCAGAGGAGATCCGCGGCGCGATCTCCCCCGCACCCGGCCCGGTCCGGCCCGATATCCCTGATATAAATATCGTTCGCATCGATCAGCCCTTGGTTGCCGATTCGCTCGGCCGATATTCGATCGGCGACGAGTATCTCAGTCGGGCTCTTAAAGCCGCCCCGTTAGGACACTTTTGCGAAATGAAAAGCCGCCGTTAAGCGATAAGGCCTGACTGGCCGTTAAGAGATCGCTCGGCCCGCTTGGCCCGGTCGCGCGAGCGTTTTTCACGCTCCGCTGGACCAGTCGTACGCCAATCGTGTCCAGAGATAAAGGGTTGCCTCTCCGTTAAGCCTGGTTTCGTGTACTCTGCCACACACCTACGTACCACCGCGTATATAACGCCGGAATATCGCTGGTCGGACCAACTCGCATTTATGCGACGTCGAACATCGGCCACGGATTTGTAATGAGGTCAACGTCGGAACCACCGGCCGCTGTACAACGCCCGATCTTGATACTACAGCTGTACTATCAAATTTTAACTCGCGCAGTATATTATTCAAGATTTAGTGCGCTGCCCCGCAATATTATGCTCTGTTTTTCGGACCGGACTCGAGATACTGGCGATGGTCGCAGCAGCTGTCCATCCCACTTCATCCCACATGATACACACTGTGTCCAACCGCGTTTGTCAAATACTCCAAGAACTGGTTCTGCAAACCAATCCAATCATTGCAATTCTACTATAAACGTTTCGCTTCCAAGTTGTTAACGATTCAAATTGATCAACAGCGATGCATGAGTCAGTTCCACGACTTTTGCGTGCTATGTCATTGTACGCCGACTTACGAATCATCCTATTGGCGCGTAACAGGAACTTTTAATCTTGAAAATGGTTTGTAGAATCACCATTTAAATATGTGACTTTTTAATGCTTTTAGGCAATTTTATTCGAGATTCAAGTCACGCCCACTAACGTAATCCAATCAGAAAAGTTACTATCTAAAAACAGATTTTTAAGCACTTTCACAGATCATTTCATAGAAATCAAAGCGAACGAAAAACCTGTTTCTCTATGTAAAGAATATAAATATAAATAAGGAAAGATACGCTGGTTCCTTGCAAATTCCAAGAGCGCGTAAAAATCCCCAGACTTCCATCAGTATTTTACAAAGCCACTGGTTTCCGAATGGAGAAGAGCCTATCGGGAGCGTTTCCCAAGGCGAATCATTTTTCCTTTCGATCGTAAACCAGTCGCGATCGTTCAGCCAATTTTCGCGAGCGCCGCGCCGGTTTCCGCGTTCGCATTTTACGATTCCCAATTGCGGCAGAAAATCGAGAAAACGGGCGTCCGTCTGGCGCGCTTCCTCGATCGCGTCCGGAACAAGAGGCGTGCAAGCTGAGAGAGCTACGGAACTTTTCTCACGTGTCGGGCAACCGTCGAAGCAACGGCTCCCTTTTCGCACAACCTCCAGCAGCCTCGAACTTTTCCTTTCGTCCCCCGCCATTCGACGTTGGAACGGGAACACGCTCGCGCGCGATTTCCACCGTTCCGCACGGTCGTCGCGGCGAGGCGTGTAAAAGCGTGCCGATAAACTGGGAGCTTTAGCTCGGAGTATTACGGAGGCACTAAAGCCTTACTCGAGACCCTGGCGCGTTCTATGCCCGCGTTGCCCGTTTTACACCATAAAACCAGGCTCGAGCACATCCACGCTCCCGTAACCGCTTGATGTACCTGTCGATGACGCGTGTATGCGCTTGTACCGGCGAGTGTTTCGTTCATTATGCAACAACCGGGAACGGGGATCGTTATTTTGATAGACATTGCCGCGCCGAAGCCGAGATTTGATGTACAATATTCTCCACCCGTTGTTTTGTCGGATCTTCATCGAGTAACAAGAGGTTGTTAACCGTGAGACTGCTGTTTAGATGCTACCTGCTTTGGTACACGCTTTTCCGTCGTACCTACACCGTTCATCTCTCTGTTTAATTTTCCTTCGGTTCGTTTTTCCATGTAAACGAGTTTATTTTATACACAGGGCTGTAACAATACAATACCCAAGAAATTCTATATCGACTAGGGCTCTTGCTATCCGGATATCCGAGTATTCGGACTACTCATTATAACTCGGAATCCGGATTTCGAGCTATGAGTAATTCGGATACTCGGATGTCCGCAGAGTAAGAGCCCCGCGTAGCCTCTAACAATGAATTCTTACACGTATTTTCGCAATCTTCCACATCGTCTACCACAAAGTCTGACCAACAACCTGATCGCGAGGCATCTCAAAAACTCTAGTTCCCGGCGTGATTCAAGACTGACTCATAATTACTAGTCCATCAACCGCGCACGAAGATGCTTTCCGTCCGGCATCATCAGGAACAACGCGAGCTTGTCAGCTCGTCCGCATCCGCGTCCGCATCGTCATGCGATTCATCGAAACGTGACACGTCGCGTGAGTCACCGACCGCGAGAAGGCTTTCCTCGGAAATTTAAGACCGTCGACAATATGTTGTAACCGGTGGCAAAAAAAAAAAAGAAAAAGAAAACGATAAACGAGACTGGAAAAAATCCGAGTGAAAGGAGCGTTCGAGGTCTGGAGGAGAGGGAGGGAACTCTTCCTGCTCGGGCAGCGATTTACATTCTTGCTATTTTTTCAGCTGGCACGGCGAGGCGCCTAGGAATCAGCCGTTGCAGGCTCGTAAATAGACGCGGACGTGTATCGAGGCAGTTCAGGAACGGACAGCAGGACGAGGAAGAGCGACGGGTCGGCTTGTGGCGGGTATCCTGAATGCGTGGTGGCGGAATGCGAAAAAGGGGGAAGGAAGAAAGATGGTGGAAGGATCTCGCATGGATCCGCGGCGGGAGGGTTTAGGAGGCGGGGGGAGAACGGGAGAGAAAGAGAGAGCGAGAGAGAGAGAGAGAGAGAGACAAAGGGAGATAGGTGGTAGTACAGCTAATACATTATTGCATTACGCACAACTAGGTAGGTAGTTAATTTAGCAGTGGCGTGCCTCCATCGCCGGCCGATTGCTTCTTGCATTGCCTTCCACCAGTCATATGCATAATGTAATTGACTTCATCCCGCGCTACCACGCTTTTCGCCTCGTCGCTCGGCTTTATTCTCGTCCGTCCTCCCCACACGCGGCCCCGGCCATCCTTCTCTACCGCAATTTTTTGTTCCGTCCCTTTTCACCCGGTGCCCACTTCTGCCAATCCTCCTCGAAACGAGGAGGATGAAACCTCTCGATGCGAACGCCGCTTCATCGTGGAGGCCCGAGGAGCTTAGTCTTCTTCCGATGTGTGTTCGAGGCTCCGTGCGTCGCTGGGGTGAGTTCTGAGAGCGGTGCACGCAACCTGCCCGAGTCGTGGGAGGGAAACGGGGACGCTAATTAAATCGGAAAGAAGAGCATCTCGTGTCTCCGTGTTACTGGGTATCGGTGTCTGTCGAGCACACCGGTTGCCGGAACGATGCCGAGAGGATAGCTCGAATCTGGCGAATCCTAACTGTACGGTAGGTTCTCGCTTAATGCACTCCCCCTCGAAATATCCGTTCCTTGCGAGAACACCTCGTTTGTTGCATTTAGCGAATGGCAACTTGGTGGAGGCGTTGTGAAACTGCCCCAAAAATGTACTTCCTTGAAAGGGGTGATTTCAGGTGGTTACCGTGTTACGACGATAAACCGCTGATTATTAAATTCATGAATATCATCGCGCGAAGAAGGAGCACGATATTGGACACCTCCTAGACAACAGGTATTAGGGTCGAATCATGCGAAACCGGCTGATATTAAGCGTCAGATGGTGAGACGCCTGACAGGCAGATAATAGACGGAGCAGGGTCACGATCGACCCGTGACGAGGCTCATTGTTTATGCATTAAATCTATTCCATTATCGTCTTTTGATATCTCGAGCCGTATTATCCAATAACTCTAATCGATTAATTAACTATCGAGGCTCTCTTGTACCAAACCTGTGACGATTAAACCGCGAGATTTGTAACGCATGCAAACGTTGTGTGGAGGCTACTTCCTTATTGCTTAACCGCGGTTTTCCTCATCGACGATTCATCAGGACCTTCCTTCTCTTGGACCTATCCAACGTCAATGATTGCTCGTGTCGTATCGAATCTTGCGTTTCAAGAGAAAATCGATGTAGCGTCGTTATGATGTACAGTCGCGTGGGTGTATTTGGAGATTTTTCAACTGGACGTCTTAACAAAGATCCTTGGTTTAATTGCGCGAAGGGTAAAAGGACGGATAGAAATCGCAGGATGTCTTCTCGGATCGATTCCAGGCTCGTTTTCTTGTCGGGGATTGCGCATTCTCTTTTTCTTCCGTTCAATAAGCAATATATTACAAGGTGCGGTATCCTCGGACATTTACAGCTCCGTGCGAGGACGACGATCCATGGAACAGATTTTTATCGATTTCCCAGCGCGCGTCGATCGCGCTCGCGGAAATTAAGCCGGAGAATTTCTCTGCGGACCAGAGAGCGGGTTTATTGTTTTCGAGAAATCGGGCAGTGTGTATGCACGATTATTCTTTTTCGATTCGACCGTTTAAATCGACGCGCGGGGAAGGGCTGGCAGACAGAAAGAGAATTTCATCGAATCACGGTTATGCTCACGACGCGTGACGGAATCCTGATGGATCGTGGTCGCGGATCGTTACAGCGTAATTGTCTCACGGGTATGCCGGGCCCCGATGTATATGTCCGATGAACCGGAAAGGTCAGTTTAATGTTTCAATGACTCTTTACGCTGACAGGATATGTCAGGGGTTACCGGCGATGCAACGATCCTCGTGATCTTGCCGGTTGCGGCAATCCGGGCCGTTCCACGACCGAGCCGATTTCGTTCGGTCGTTTAAACGGCGCGACGTCCGCACGGCCATCCACGGAAACGGAATGGCTCGTCTTTATGCCGTGCTCCCGGTCCCGGTGACGGAGCCTCCGAGAAACCGAGACCATATTGCGCAACGTTACTTTCAATTTGAGAGAATCGCACGGCACGGCGCGGCGCAGCGCAGCGCGGCGAGCCGAACATTTCAGAAGGTCGGGCACGAGAACGATCAGGCACATTGTAAACTGATCGTAACTTCAAAAATAATCCAAGTATACGACGTTTTCGAATTTTTTCAGATTTCAGGGAACACTTACTGTCTCTGATAATAGCTCGAAAAACATTTTTTAAACCGGACATAACTTATTGTAATTGATTGGAATTTGTAGATCCATTTAAAGTAATAGAAAAATAAAGTACTATCTAAAAGGATCATTAAACCAGAAAAACATGTTTCAACAAATGAATATATTCACTGGTTCCGTGAATGTCTCTAAGCATCGTCAACTGTGTAAACGATTGTATCACAACAGAATATGTACAACACATACAATTAAACCGTGTGCTTTCATAAAATTGTTGAACATTTAATCTATCAGAATGCATTTAGATAGGCACTTTGAATTAGATGCAATTTAAAGATCAATTTAACCTGATCACATTAAACGACTCTCCAAGATCTAGTTTGTAAATAAGCACTTTTTGAACCGTAGAATTTATCATCTAAAGTTAATCTAATGTTACTTGACGCTGTTCAACAGTTACGTATCGCTACTAGTTATGCACGGTGCAACATCGCGCCAGCATCAGAGCGGGGCGAGTGAGATCGCCGACTGAAAACATGATTAACTAAGAGACAAATGTTAACCAGGTGAGTTAATCTCCTCGGCTGGCCGAGCGAGTTATGGCCGGGGCCCTCACAATAAGTTCCCGCGATAAGGATTTTCAATACGATTTTTATGGGTCGCCCACACACGGTCCGGTATCGCTAATTACACCAGTTATCGAGACGTAAACGAGAGAGAGAGAGAGAGAGAGAGAGAGAGAGAGAGAGAGAGAGAGAGTGAGTGAGGCCCTTTCTTCCCCGCCCCCTTTCCGCCCGTGTTATCCTCTTTCCTTTTTCGCTTCTCTCATCGATGGTCGATCCGCGATAAATGTCTTTATGCGATCCGGTCGGAAACGTAGTACGAGCCTTGCCCTCGTATCTCGCCGGCAGCCATTTCTCAAAACGGTCCCGAAGTAAACTGTTGCAAATTAAGGTTGCACAAGGAGCTAGCGGTCATTTCTCAAGCTGTCTTCCCGCATAAATTATTGCAAACGAAACGCCGCGACGAAAGAAACGCATAAAGCGCCCACCCCTCGCCCCGCCGCCCCCCGTCGTTCTCTTTTTCGCCTTGTGCACGGGTCCTCGGCGTGGCCATCCTCCTTCTCTTCTCCTCTCTTCTCTCCTCTTCTCCTCATCTTCGTCCCTTCGTGTTAGCTTCTCGAACACTCGATATCGCCGCTAATCCACCAGAGAAATAAAAAACGTTCAGAGAGTTGCGAGGTTTCGCGGCGACTATACCGTTTGCTGAGAAACTCCGGGCGCGACGCTGTCGTCGATTACGAGAGAACTGCGTTGTCTCTCGTTGTTTACCCGATTCAATTGACCGTCCGCGGGAATAAGATACACACGGGAATTGAATGGAGTCGATTTTAACTTACGTTCCACGGCCAGGATTTCGCGCGCTCGTCGCGCGTACACCGAAGTTAATGACTGATTGGATTACGTACCTGTAACAGAAGACGGACAGTAATTAGAAACGCTGGACGCGAATATTTTCGGGTATTATGTTTATGGCGCAGTCCCCTGGACCTGACAGCTTATTACCATAAATTTCGTGGGTGGTAATTTATGCAACGTCAAGCGCCAGGCCACGGGAAACTTCTATCGCGCCGGCTTCGTAACGGATGCGTATTTTAACCGCACGTTTCGGGGCCGGGGAACTCGTTGCGACGGTGACATACTATCGACAAGGTGCGTTTACTTTTGATTACATTGTACGGCCGTGACACTTATTGTCTGGTGCGTTATGGATGCACAATAGGCTCGTACTGGGAAGTCAATTTGTCTTTCGTGGATAAACTGACCCGTGGACTTTTATGTTTCGGGGCTACGTAAATTCTGAACAAGACCAAATAGTATTTTTATTGTACTTTTCAATCGGGGTAAATTTTCCTCTTGCTCCGATGTCCACAAAATAATTGGTAAAAGTATGTAGGTTCCTGCAATTGCACGAAAAATCCCATTGTAGCGCTTAAAATGTAGCCTGTTTAAACGGATAAATTTTAACCCTGAGGAACGCGCGAAAGTTAAACCGTTGTTCCGGATGAACGCCATCAGCAAAGCTCAACCGAAGCTGTCTTACCAGCGGAGCGACCTTTCGCTCATGTTCAAAATTTATAGCTAGCGTATCCATTACTTAAAATACGAGAGCCCGATAAACGAAAACGGGAGAAGAGCTATTAAACACGTCCACGTAGGTCGGCCAAGTCCTTGAGACTGGCAGATCCTTCCAAAATCATAAACGCACGGAGTCTGCATCGAAACTTGATACCTCACCTGCTCGAAAATGATATCCGAATATATCGAACGAGATAAGGATCTGCGGACGGCGAGAATTTCTAGAAAAAATTATTTTTCTCGCGAATTTGCTATAAAGATGTCGTCACGTATCAGCGAGGCGGATCACAAAAATGGGTGAACTTTTTGCCGGGGGATATGCTAACGAGACTAATAACCAACTCCGGAGCACACCGATCCCCGAGCAAAAGTAAGTTCAACATTTGCATTCCGGCAAGTTGACGGCAGAAATTTTTAATTGTCGGTATTTAAATACTATCCGTAGCTGTAACGTTGGAAAAATTTGTTCTCGTTAAGCTTCCGGGCCGCCGCGAATAGCAAGACATTCGCGAATCGTCCGATTCGCGAGCGATCTCGTGGGACTCGTGTTCGTTTTCGAAACTTGCCGGCATTGGCCGGTAATAACCGGGAAGTTCGAGTGCGAATAATTATAACCCACTTAAGTTCTCGTCCGCTCCCGGGGAATAGGATAGACCCGGAGCGAGGGTAGCCCGGGGGCATCCCGCGTTTATCGACGGGAATGGTTAATATCGTCGACTATTGGCCAACGCTCTGCCGAGATAAAAGACAAAACCGTTCGGGCACAATCGAACGCGCGCCGGTAATTGAGTCTACTCACGGAGTTGTAAAAAAGGGTAAATGGGTTCTAAAATTTATGGCCGCTTCAATACACCATTATCATTTATTGCTTTCTAAAATAATTCCCCGAGCTATCGGTCTGTCGATTCGGCGCGAGGCAGAAGCAGAAGAGGAAGAGGAAAAACAAGGCGTCCTTCCAGGGAATTCCTGCGGAAGAAACATCGTTTAATTCCACGAGGAAGCCGGCTCCTTCTCCGAAAGTCGAGCCAGTAAACTTCGATCTCTATGAGAATAAATAGGCCGCAGAAGCAACTTCCATAAATTAATTACCGAGATCTACCACGAGGAGACGTATATTACGGAGGCCGACAAAGGGGGGTGGCTAGCTGGTTCAAAGACAAATCGGGTTTCGGCGTACTCGCGAGGAGGCAACAGCACGCCGCGCGGCTAATTCGATGAAAATTGCGAGGTAGTCCGGGGCTTATCCATCAATTTTAATTCAGCTGCCGGCCCACCCACCGAGGGTGCGCCGCCCCTGGCAACTTCCGCTCGCGGTCTTTCCGTGAAAAAAGCCTTCTTCTGCCCCCTCCCTCTCTCCTTTTGCCTCGCCCGTTTCTCGCTCTCCTTCCGCAGTTTCATTCTCTCGTCCATTCAACGCGTTATGCACGGATGCGAGCCGAACGAGGTGGGGCGCGTCGTGCCACGAAAAATCGTTATTAATCGTCGGCCGGGGGTCGCTGACCCGAAACAGGCCTCGGCGACTTCCATCGGCGAGGACTTTGCCCATAGTCTAGCCTCGGAACCAACGAATTATATTTACGGCTTATCTGACGCCGAGCGTAACCGCTCCGCGACCGGCTGCCATTAGCAAAAAGGCAACGCGCGAGGAATCGCGCGTCCAAAGTGGATCGTTTCAACTATCCGCGCGTATCGCACGGACGTTTGAAGTCGCTGAACGATACGCGATACCCGCTTTTACTCTCGGTCCATCAGCGAACTCCGTTTCAAACACTCCGACGGTTTCCTCTCCCTTCTTTGGACCCGGGTGTTAAATCATCTTGCGCCGCGCAATGGAACATTGTTTCCCACCCCGTTCTCCCTCTGTAACCTCCTTTTCTGATCCCGTCGTTGCGCCGGTCGCCGTTTGTTTCAATGAGCATTCGCCTGCTAGAGATTCGTATATTCGTTTGGCGACGGTGAATGTTCCGCGGATAGGTTAGTCTCTTTTTATTGCTGGAGAAATTCTAGGGCCGTGAGAGCCTGAAAAGCCTGGGACAAGTCGCGTTAAATACTTTTTAAAACTTTCGTTTGAAAAGATTAACGAATGGCTCTTTATCTGTCTCAATAGTTTTCGATCGAATAATAACATGTACTTATACTAGAGAGTCTCCAACAGATTCTGCACAATCGCATTGTACCAGAGAGTCTACAATCGTATATGTATGTAGTGCTAGACAGTTTACAAAAAGTAGACTCAATTTTCATTGCAAAGGTTACACGAGGCGCCGAGATGATAATCTTCGATTAAATTTAGACTTATTGCGAAGTACAGGAAACAAAATCTGCTCGGAACATCGCATTGTGTATACACGATTTTACAGAATAATGGAATTGTCGCAGAAGACCGTCAGGCAGGAGTTATAGTTTCGATTCATATTGATATACAACGGTCTGTTTATTTCCGACCGTCGACCATGGGCGATTTAGAGAGTCCAAGGTGAAATTCCGTTGAACCGTCGATGACGTCTGAGCTTTGCGGCAGGATTTATAGACCGGAAGCGGCTTTGTTGCGCCGCGGCGATGTCGTTACGACAGGCCGGAATATCGACGAGGTCCTGCTCGTCAAGAGGATTAGGACTCGACGTCTTCCAGCTTACCAGCTGGTGGTTATGACCCTATACCTGGACCTAACCTTCATTCTTTCCCCGATTCACAAGACAATGTCCAGGACCCATTCGATCAGCATAAATTAGAATAAATAACGAACGCCGCGTCGCGTCGGAGAATTAGCATAAACCGTGAAATTGGGCGATAAAGGGAATCAGTTTAGGCGCGTTTAGCAATCCCGACGCTTCCCTTTTGTCAATTCGGCGTCGTAAACGTTAATCCTCCTGGAATCCTTCATAACAATGTACACAACGACCGAAGACTCCAAGTTCGAACCCGAAAGTCGACCCGACTTGGTGCTCCACAAAAAAAAATATGACTCGCAAAGAAGAAGAAGAAAAATTACAACCCCTTGCGAGAAAAGTGAAAGATTTCGGAAGAACCGGGGATTGTCGCAGTAAATATCAGGGCACGGAACAGGGAATAGCGTGCCTGAAACGGGATAAACGAAGGGTTACCGCCCTTGGTTCGCACTTTTTTTCACGAGATCTCTCGGCGTGAGCAGTGGTCGGGGCCGATGGTCCGACGCCTCGTCCCGCCCCTTTTCTCGAGTCCCTTCTCTCAACGGTTGTAATACACCGTAATTCTCCGGGATTATTACGGCCGGTAATCATTTCCCCGTAGCAACCCTCGCCCGGTGTTTCTCTCCTCTGAACAGCCGACGATCGGCGATGGGGTGAACCGTCACCGTGAAGGGGGTGGCCGGTTGATTCGCTTCTAGAGAGAGGCGGCTATATCTGCGCAGTCTCCTCCAGAGCCGCGTCTCTCGGAACGGAATGGTTATTAGGCACGAAGACCCGACACACGACAACTGTCTCCTCGCCGCTGCCATTTCCTGGATACGCATCCACGAGCGTTCTCGGGTCTCGGTGTTGGCCTGCGATCGCTCGCACCCCTTTTTCTCCGAAGCCCCCGGCCGCCTCTTTCCTCATCCATCCCCCGTGGTTCTTTAAAGGGACGTCGAGAGTACGAGCGAGAGATGTTCGATTACGAAGCACAGTGCAGGATATCTCTTGTTCGCGCCATCGCCACCCTCGTCCTTTCCGGTGCACGCCGTGCCTGCGACTAGGTAGCAAAGGGAGATAGATACAGAGCGACGCGCGGGGAGATATCGATAGGAGAGCGGAACGCGACAGAGACGGAGACGGAGACGGAGACGGAAAGAGGCTCTTTGATGCCATCGGAGTAGACAGTGGTAGGTGCGAAGTGCGTATGAATTTCATAGGAGGGTTGTAAATCTTTCTCCTTTTCTAATCCCTTCTCCCATAGCGCCTCTCTCTCCCTCCCTCCCTCCCTTTCTTCCTTTCTCGTATCTCTCGCGCGTGAGTTTTTCTCTCTCGTAGAGGGACAAGCGCGCGTCTATGGGGGTTGAGTCTCGATGCTGAATGCATTCGAGTTCACCGTAGGGTGCCGTCGTCGTCTATGGAAATAAGAAGGGTTCGAAGCTAGCTCGAGAAAGTATCAGAGAAAAGTGAGGAGAAAGAGGTGGAGAAGAGACCGGCACGACGCGATGGTGGAAAGTATGTGCGTGGAATTACGGTAGCCGGAAAACGTCGACCGTACACACTCTTCTGGCTCTTTCCACCCTCGCTGGGTACGCCTTGCGAGAGCCTTGTGTCTCGTCTCAATTATTTTTCACCCTTTGAACCAGCTCGCTCAAAGTGGAATCCGTCCGCGTTAATGAGACACCGTTACGTACATTTTTCTTTTTTCTTTTTTCTTTTTTTCATCCTAGGCTAGCACGGCCGACGAGTTAGGAACCCCGGCGATATCCGCACCAGAGGCTCACCGGGTTTATGGGTCATAGAGTGAATGGGAACTTGGACACGGGTTTTATCGCGCGCCTTTGCCACACGGCACAAGACGAGCTCCTCGCTAGGCCTTCGCTGTTCATGGGATATTAACCGACTGGAGATGTTGTTACGTGGAAATGGTTAATAATACGAGGGGTTGCACGGGATAATGGAACCGCCTTCGCCCCTGCAACGCTCCGGTTCTTCGGCCGTGATCGCTTTAACACCTTCTCGAGTGCTTCTATTTTTGCGCAATTAGGCGGACCTGACATCCGAATGGCAAAACCTCGATCACCCGGCAAAAATAGACACCGATCGAGGTTCTAAAATTTATTCAGCGCAGCTTCCACTTTTCCAATTAAAGAAGGAATCTACCTGTAATTCATTTTTTACCATTCGGTTAATTCGATACCAGAGAACGAACGATTAATAAGCGATATAACTGTATACCTTTGTACAAACATCGGATAACAGTCCATTTCGTCTTTTTTCGCGAATCGCGTTCAAAAATAATATTTCCGTAGGAGTCCGGTAACCGTTAATTAAATTTCTTGCTGAAATCAGAGAGTTCGTTTCGCATTAACTCTCGAATTAATGAAATCCCGAAATACTTGAGCTGACATTGCATCAATTGAAATAGTATCACGCGTTCAATTATAGTTGACACGACATTCTATCCAAACCGCAGGAAAATTAATCCCATTTACGGCCGAAGAAACGGCCGACGCTATAGGTCAGTGACGTTTGCGGTCACCGATAAAATTAGCGCGATTTGCGGTCGTGGCTACTGCTTTGCCGTACACTAAAACCCAAAGAAATATCCTGCACGCGTTGGAAATTACTGTACGGGGTGTCCGGATGGGTTTTACGATACATTAAACCTTGAGGAAGCTCGGGTATGCCGTTCGGACGGGAGAGCGAGTCTTCCCGGTCTCGTCAATATTACTTTCAACGATTTTGAAACCGTGGAAACGCTTATTCCGCGGTTCGACGAGTACGTTCGAACGTCTGGTCTGTCATAGCAGCTTCTTCGGGACGTAGACGGTTGTCGTAACACTTGTCATTTTTATGATCTTGGTGGAAAATAGAATCTCTGGCTTTTATGGCGGGTGTTCATCGTTTCTTGAATCGTTCTGTATACCCGGAAACTTCAGCTTCTGGTTACGGCAAATAACATTAAATTTTATTCCCCGCAATAAATGGATCTTAGAAGAATTCTTGCTCATTGAAAGAATGAGCTGTATTCCTTTCGCGTTAAAAGCGGTTGAAGCGAATTCGGTTTGCGACGACGATGCAACTCGGAAATTTACAAGAGCTACATCACCGAGGGGAATTTTAATTTGAAAGCGATACAATTTAAGTTAAATCATTTTCACATTTATCCCCCGGTTAGTATGCCGAGCACGTACGATACGTGGCGGGGGAATATTATCGTTGCCTTCGAAATTAATTATTTTATGCAAATTCGAGATGAACTTGTTGTCCCGGTAACAAATATAGGAATCACTTTGCGAGGAGCGCTCGGCGCCGCAACCAAGTTTACCGGTGCCTGGTTGTCACGGTTCTGGGGACAGAGCCCGACGCGCCCGTTGCACCCGTTGCACCCGTTGCACCCGTTTCACCCGTTGCAGCGGCTCGTGCCCGGAAAATGAGTATCGCGTGCACCTAAACGGAAAGTAAAAGTTGATTGGTTCGCGGCGCAAGTGGCTGGCGTGGCGACCTTCAAGGAAGACGACTCTCGGTGCGCGCGAGAAATCAATTAAGCCGATGAATATATATTGGCTATTAGACAGTGGGCGTGTGTCCTGCGTGCGTTAATAATGTATGACATGTTCTTGCAGTATTGCTTCGGGCGCGCGGCAATCATTTCGAGCCACTCCGCCCGGCAGCGCTAATGGGATGCACCCCTCGGAGACTTTACCATTGTTGTCCCATAGCTACGTGTATCTTCCCTGACCTTCGCCATGGGTTTCTACGCCGGGGCCAGATTTCCCCTCGTAAAAGTTTGATCCCGTGATTACCGGCCGACCGGGAACCGAGGAAACTCGCGGAACTTCATCGGGATATCACCCCGAAGGGCGCCAGCAACCCTTAAACGGTTTCCGAAGGTATTAAACGCATTTTGCACGGTAACAAGATTTAGTCTAGCCCACAGAAATTTATTGCGCCGATTAACCCCTTGCCGCCACACCGTTATTTGTCACTGCGGAACACCCGCAACCGTCAAGCTTTAGGACAGTGATAATCGACAGTGATGTCGACAAAAATTCGAACGCTTCGGTCACATCAAATATCGAACCCTCAAATTACTAAAAATGTAAGTATTATACGAGGTAAGACGAAGGAAATTATATAGAATGAAAATAATCTGGGTCTGTGCCTACTAAAGAAATCTTTCAATCGCATCGCAAATCCCAGAAATCTGAATTTGTACAATGAATATACGGGCTCGAGCAACTCCTCCCATTTTAATTTCTTCGGTTCCGAGGGCCCGAGACTTTCGGAGCGTTCCCCGGGGGAACGAAAGGGCAGGCCGATGGAAGAATCCGACACGAGGGGAAATTCGTTCGATTAGATAATAGACAGTAGCCCCCGGAGACAACTCGTTGAGCTCGGAGGCCAGGGTAAAAGTGGAATGCCCTGTAAGGCAACGAATAACTTATCTGCATTTGTTGCGGCGCTGATGTTGGAGCACGGCGGTCGCCATGGTTTCGTCGTAAAAGCACGGCGGAGTGCTATTTTATGGCAGGTTAAATATGGTTGTCATCCGGATGATAACTCAAACATTTCTCAAGTCGTCAAACTGTCATCCGTTCGGGTATCTGTACCTTTCACTCGTCGCTATTCGGCTCGGCCGTTCGCGCGTCGCCATCGCGTCGTCGAAAAGCACGGCGAACCCTTCCGGTTGTTACCTTGCTGCAGAAGGAAGCCTCGATTTTCTGCTAATCCATTCGGGGAGGGGCGAGAGAGAGAGAGAGAGAGAGAGAGAGAGAGAGCTTCTCGAGTTAATCCAGCCGCGTCACCGGACATTAATATACCCGTCGCGAAAGTAACGCGACAGCTGCCTGTCGCGAAGAAACGTACCCGACTTGTCCCCGAGTAATTTTACATTAAATGTCACTCTGTTCGGAAAAGGCGCAGGTAAGTTGCCTAGAAATAGAAGCATCTCGCTTTCTACATAATTAGCGCGCACCGGGTTCATTCATTTTTCTTAAAGGTTGCAGCAAAGGTTATGTATATCTGGCTGTTAAACCGGTAGCGGAAACTCTGAATAAAAGATAAACTCCAGAGAGAAGATAGCCGTGTACATCCGCCGGAGTTACAGCCTCCGTCGTAAAGTTCGCGACACCGCGCGCAACGTTTCTCGTCTCGGCGAGAGACCTCTCGTCGCTCGCGTCTCGGATCCGCAGGTTCGTCCAAGGACCCGGCCTTGACTGCCGATGAAATTACGCCGCGTCGTTAAATATAAACTCTTCGTAAAAACGGATCCCCTAACTTTCGGTCAGGGGCCGATCCCAGGAATCCCAGGTATTTCGGTGTTCTTCCTTATCGTCCTCCTTTTATTATCGCCGCGCAGATAGGAAAAAGTATCGCGAGACTAAAATCTAGCCGAGCTCCCTGTATCTCGAAGCCCGAAACGGATCGCGAGAGACGCGTGTAGAAGCGGACCGAGGTTTCTCGAGTTCCATTACAGGAACGAAGGACGGAGGACCGATAGACGAATGGACAGCTTAGCGGTCCCGTTATCCGAGGAAGGGTTTTAGAGCCTAATCTGGGTTCTACGGGAGGATCCGGCGTGTGTCGGAGCTTGGCCAGGCCGTTACGTACGTACGTGTATGCAGAGACGCAGGTACCGAGATAGCCCAGGTATATCCTTCGACCGTACCGTCGAGGACGCATTTGTCACTCCCGTACTGACAGTGCCGAGACAATGCGAGATTACCGGCCAATACTGCCCCGCGGCTGTTCGAGTTCAATGGCCAACGCCACGAGATGCGTGATTCTGGCCCGATTCCGCGTATCGAGCAGAAGAACACCCGTGAAATACGTTCCGCGATGTATCGCGCACGATCGGACCGCTCTTAAGTGCGAAATTGTCATTCCTCGACCCCCTCCTCGCCATTGCGGACCTTCAATTTCGAGGTATCGTCTCGATTGAAACATGGATTCGCGCTGCAACGAGGCCGAGTCGAATGAAAACGTTAAACGTTCTTTATCTCGTGATTTATTGAACGCTGAACGTACGCTGCGACGATTTCTTTTCACGGTGCAACAGTTTCGGCGATTTCGAAGTGCTCGGATATCTTTGAAAGTAGTACGACTTTTACCGCGCACCCTTGCAAAACCTGAAAGATTTATTTCTCTTGTTCGCTTATTTTTATTCGTCGATGAAGGGTTCTGTCAGCCTCGAAAGAATTACTTCACTTATTTTTAGTCGTCAACGAATTTCGAAAGGCTCCGCTAGCGTCAACCTACAGGAACATTTTGCAAAGTTTTCAATTTTTACCGCATATTCAAGGTTCTCGGTCCGACTCTCGTGAAAGGGTAACGAAATAAAGGGGCCAAGGTACACGGAAATTCCAAGGATTCAGTTATTATTCATTTGGAAGGTTCGCTGGTTGAAAAGGTATTCGGGCAACTCTTTTTTTTTCCATCGAAAAGAAACTTCGAAGTTCCCGAAAGACGTCATTTATAATTTCAATGGCAGCATCTCGACCGAAACCCCTTCGTGCAGCGTCCGTTCAATTACTTTAACAGAACATTATATCTGGCTACATACAATATCCGTTTCCTCTTCCCTCAAGAAATCAAACGTTTTTATTCCCCTCAAGAATAAGGAGCCCCCCCCCCGCTCCACCCGTATTTGTGTTCGCGAAGGAACCACGTTCCAATCAACGGAAAGTCCGTACACAGCACGCGAATGCTATCGTCGAAAACGTTCCTAATACAATCGACGATGGCTGCTCGAGTGGCTCAAAGAGGATAAAACATCTCGTCGAATGGCCTCCCCTCTTTTCCGGCCCGGGCTGAAAGAAAACTCCTCTCTCCTAATCGAAAACAAAAGGTTTCCAAGCCTGGATCCGTTTCGCCCGTCAACCCAGCGGAGGGAGAGACGATGGGAAACAGAGAAAGACCTAGAGAGAGAGAGAGAGAGAGAGAGAGAGAGAGAGAGAGAGAGAGAGAGAGAAGAAGAAGAAGCGAGAAGGTAGTGGCGTGCCGGTTCCCTGATTAATTTCGCCTTTCCACGTCGGTGTACGTAATCCGCCTAGTCACGGAAGTCTATTCGACTCCCCCGCGGTTCGACGGGTCGATGACGAGAGAGCATAATAACCCAAATCGCGAGGGGGACGCCACGCGAGCGACCCTCCTCGGCTGCGATCCGGTGAAAGTATTCTCGAAATATGGACCGACCGATTTTCCAGGAGACCGTGAGACCGTGAGACCCCGGGACAAAAGGAAATTCTTTGGTGGTTGGCCGTTCGACCGGGTAGAAGGGACAACATCGGGGACGAAAAGGGACGACACGGCCGCAAGAAGCGAAAAGCGTTCGTTGAAGCGTGCTCTCGTGTCCGCAGATAAGGTCTGTGGGATCCTTCTTGGCTGATACGTTCCTCGGGGAAAAAAAGGGGAGTTTCCGTCCTTAAACAACGCGGTCTCTCGAACATTTTTTCAATGCCTTTTTCAGCAACCCCGGCTGGCAGATCGGCTCTAGCCCCGGTGTCCTGGGCTAGGCTACCGGTCATAACGATGCCTTGTTAATACCTCGGACGATACTCCGGTAGCACGAGGGTGGCTCGAGTGTATCCGCGGTATTGTCAACGCGGTCGAACCCCCCCGCGAATCCTGAAATATTCAGGCAGCCGTCGTCGTCGTCGTCGTCGACGCGGTGCCCCGGGCTGGACTCTCTCTCTTTCTGGCTTTGTGCCTGCAGTTTTTGTCTTTCTTTTCTGCCCCGGCTCGTCCTATCGTCCCGCTTAGCCGAAAGAGGGGTCGGTAAATCTGATAAGGACTCTCTGATCCTTACCACGATGATGCTAGCCGCCGGCTACGAGGATCTGCCGTGGCTCCATCGACCTGGCCCTGCACCGACAGAGTCCAGTCCGTCCGACGGCCTAGTCATCCTCTCTGCTGTCATTAAATTTTTATTGAATTAGAGGTTCGAGCGCGCACGTGAATCGCCGGCCGTGTAATCGTGATTAGGTGTTCCAAATTGTTTGACTAAACGAGGAGTAATGTGCTCGCCCTCGGACCATTTTCGATTTCGATCGCGATTCCGATGCCGCGATAACGCTCCGCCATGCTAATCATTATCGTCCTGCATTCTCGAATATCGTTATCCCGTGTCCGTGAGGTATGCGAGGCCCGCTCGCGGTATTGCTCGCCCGATTTTCGGTGGTTCCACGAGCCCGCTCTCGTTAAGTACACGGTAATTACCTTGGTCTGTCATTTTCCTACTTTGTAAGGGTAATCTCTCTCTCTCTCTCTCTCTCTCTCTCGTTGCTCTCGGGAATATAGCTGGAAACACCTGCTCGCGCGGAGCTCGTCGTTTTGTTTCTTGTTATCGATTCCGTGCGAGTTACGTTTATTACTATAATTCGTTTCGACGGTACACTCGTTTAAAGATAATTAACTACGATAGACCAGCGTTCGTCCGGATTGGCAGGAGTATCATAATTTTCCATCGAGTTCGATCGACGCAGACGTGTAACGCGGCGAAATAACAGTGGAAACTGTCCACTTAATTAAGAACCTTTCAGGCGAGCTTAATCTCGCTCACCGGCGCGGCGGCATTTCACTGTCTTCCCATTCTCAATTAAACAAACTCAAAGCCGAGGCAAACGAAGCCATCGCGTACTTAAGGCGTTACTCCCGATCAATTTCGCTCGGGCCGAATTTAAACTCTCCATCGAATCCGGACGCATTAATTACTTCGGTTTCCTCCGGAGCTCGGCGTTAATTAATTCGGACCAACCGGCGCGGCGCGGTGCCGTGATGCAGCCACTTCCGCTTGCTCGCTTGCGTTTGCTTTTGTCGCGGCGGGCGTACGCTCGAGCCTGAAAACATCGGTCGGAGCGGATTAGGGTCTAACGCGCGGAACGGATCGCGGATGTCATAGGATTCTCTACGCGAAACGAAACGGCGCCGTCGCGATGGGACGTGACATAACGAGCCTTGTAAACTCGTCGATGGCTCGATGTTAATTAATAATCACCCTCAAAGCTAGAACTTTGCTTTGCACGGACTGCGAAAACCGGCTGTTTAATTGTACCTTGGAAATCCGACGCGCGACCGAACCGTTCCCACGCGCAAAACGAAAGCAATTAGCCCGATGGAGGACCTACGGCTTCCCCCGAAGACTTAGCTGTGGCATCCGAGAAAATTAATTGCCGGATTTTCTTCGGATGCCGCAGTCGGGTCGGCGATAACCGCCAAATGTTAAGTATCGCCGTTACAAGTACCAAAGATTCTTCGTTGCTCGCCAAAGTTTCGAAACGCGATCCGCTGTATCGACAACGTTATTATAATCCGCGTAAATTAATTCTGCAGCTTTATAAAGCCAAATTCGATGATTCATCCTCCGCAGCCATTTATCAGGAAAACTCTATTTTGAAAATGTCTCTCTCTCTCTATTTTGCATAAAGATTCACAGTCTCAACCTGAAAATGAATAATAAATCGGAAGATCTTTACAAAAGACGCATAACCCAGTTGAAAGTGCGAAAGAAAAGTTCCGAGTTGCATCTTTAGTCGCATAGCCGTGTTCCCTCTATCCAGCTACAAACTGCAACAATGGGGAATAAAGTAGCTCGAAAGATTAAATTTATAGAAGACGTTCTCGCGAACAGAATTTTTGCAGTAACTTAATAGGATTGGCCGTAATCCGTTGCATTTCTGCAAAGGGAAGACAGAAGCAAGCATCCACCTACAAGATGTAACAATGGCAACTAAAGTAGCTTGAGAGATTAAATTTACAGAAGACGTACTTCGCCGAACAGAATGTTTACAACAACTCGGTGCGAGCCAGCACAGTCTGCCGCGTCCCAGCAAAGAGCCAGACAGAAGCGAAGCGTGTACACCAAAATGGCGGAAGGCCCGCGACCTTTGAAAACATTCTCGAATTCGCTGCGGTTCGTAAAGTAAAATCCGCATAAAATATGCAGTCTCGAGCAATTAGTTTCAGCGAAATTAAAAGTAAAAGGGCAGTATCTGCTTGCGGTTGGATAGACGAGTCGAGCATCCGTTGAACCATGTCTCTCCGAGGATCTACAAACTCCGAACCTCGGGGCTCCCAAATAATATTTTAGCAACTTTTTCAAAGCGATACGACCCGTGATTTATCGGTGGCGCGGACCCGTCCGCGGTTCACGGCGACAACGGTTTCGCTCGGCCATTAATTCGTCGAGCCGCGGTACTGGTTTAAGCGTCCACGAACTTCGACCCGACCGGTTCGTTCGGTAATTTTCCCGAGCGATCCCATTTCGAGACCTGTTCCGCAGCGATTCATCGAGGACACCGTTTCTCGCGCGATTACACGTCCTCGTTGGTTGGACGCCGCACAGTGGGCAATTTGGATAAACTCGGATTCAAAATCAAGGAACTTTCGATAGGAATGAGGTAGAGCGATGAAATTTTTTTAAATTAAAGCTTAAACTGTGTAGAATATAGGAAAAATAGGGAGATTGTGGTACGAACGTTTTTTAACCTTGAGAAAATTCGTTAAACGTGCACAAATTCAAGAAAATTTTGGTTTTTCCAATACCACGCGTGGAAATTTTTTTTTAACATGCTATACATCATTTCCAATAGATTTTTTCACGCCGATTTCAAATCTGGTCTGAAAATTTGTGTACGACCTCAGGATTTTGCAAAAAATAGATTTTTGTGACAAAAACTAATGAAATCATTTTTTCGTTGAAATGATTGGATGGTAATAATCTCCCTATTTTTCCCATATTCTACAAAGTTTGAGCTTTAATTTAAAAAAAATTTCATCGCTCTACCTCATTCCTATCGAAAGTTCCTTGATTTTGAATCCGATTTTGTCCAAATTGCCCACTGTGCGCCGCGGAGACCGCCTCTGCGAGACAAACAAGGAGAGAAAACGAGAGTAAAAATATTTCAAGCGTGACATCCGACTGATAGAAGCAGGTAGGTCTTCCCGTGCTGGTTTCGAATGCTGACAATTACGAGCGTAAATTATTGCTAGGGCGGACCCTGGCTTCTAGGATCCTCTTCCCTGTTCAGAGACGATCTCCCGAGTCGTTCGAAACGACCGAGAAACGCTGCACCGTGATACCGTCACGTTAAACAGACACGATATCGCCTCGCGGTGTCTCCTCCGCTGGCAATCGCTCTTTTTGCATAACTTCCCACGCTTCGCGGCCACGGCCTGCCGGACCTGCTGCTTCGGAGTCCAGTTAGCCCGAGTTATTTAGCGCTCCGTTAATATCGTGTCTTGTGTAACGACCTCGAGCGGTTTATTTTCGGGATCGTTCGCGGCCGCGTTAGCTCCAAACACTTTTCGCCGTGAGAACCGGGCGAACAGATTCGACAGCGGAAACAGGACTTTCGAATCAGGAAAAGGCTTCTGACGCGATTCGTTCGATTAAACTGGAGGTGGATGGAGGATACCCTCAAGAAGCGGTCTGTTAACTCGGAAGACACTCTTTAAATTGCACGATACTTTTATAAGTTTATAGTTCCAGGTACTTCTCAGTGGGGACAGGTTTTGCAATTACGTTATGCGTATATATATTTGTTCCGCTCCCTTTACAAATCTTTCCTTTATTTTTTCCATCGTCTCTCTCATTTTCTCAATCTACCTCTCATTCTTCCTTTCTTTCTCGTTCATTCGCACTTTCCATCCTGCTGTTCCTTTCTATCTCAGTTTTCCAGAAATGAGATTAACGTTGTTATTAGATTGCACATGTTGCTTTAAGCCGAATAACCGTTCGAATAAGTGGGAAATAATCTGCTGATATCTTTTGACCTTTGTTAACCTCTTTGCGTCCACTGTACAATTCTAGTTGCTAATTCAAGGTGCTCAATTTGAACCAAGTTGTCTCGAGTTCTAAATTGCGCATACTCGGTTTTGTCAAAAATGCATACAATCCGCAGTCTACCGGCTAGCCAGGTGGATTTTATTCCCGAGAGCTGGGAGTGTCTGGAACCGAGGGTGTGCAAACAGGAATAATTTCCACGCGGCCGAGCGCGAAACCGTCGGTAAAAAATCGAGGTAGGATCCCCGTTGCGGGTGTTAATTTCGCGGCGACGTAAAAATACGTAAGAAGACCTGCCGGTCGGACACGAGCCGAACGCGTGGGTGCGGCCGTATTTGCACAGCGCTAATTTCACGTAATGAAGATCATACGCGGCGGACAAACGATCTCCTGGGATACCTCGGGGGCGCGGGAACGTTTATTTAACGGGGCCCGGCCGCTGGGCCACGCTGCGCCACGCCGTTGCAAAAACCACGGCCGTGAAATGTTCTGCGGTCTCGGGGCGTGATTCGCCGCGCGTGAGAAAAACCGTGAAATCGTGTAGGAATTGAGCGATCACCGCTCCGAGGATTTCCATGGGTTTCCTGGCTGGATCGAGGATCCTCTCGTCCCTCCTACGCGCACGGTTCAATTTCCCCAGGGATATAATTAACCGATTCCGCCCGAAGCGTCCGCTTGACTTGGTAATTCGCGGACCGTTAAGACAATGAGGTTTTAACAACTATTAAGAACGATGATCGTGGAAAATCGCGAACGTATGCTGGGCTCGGCTCGCCCATTCACGCGAACCGGTCTCTGTACGCGTGTGTCTAGTAATTGATCGTCAGTCGAGAAACGAACCGTGATCCTTGATTCCGTACCTTTTATTCTCGTAATTCTGATTAATGGATCGGCGAACCGGTGTTCGCGTTGATATACCCGGCAACTTATAGTCTTTGACGTACTCGAGAAAAAAAGCAAAAGGTCTCGGTGCCTAAACTGTTTTATTAATTTAGAACTAGTCGATGGAGGAACGACTGACGTGTACTAGATGTTCGAACGTTTCTATATCGTTGGTCTCGATTAGGAAAAGAAAAGAAGCGAAAGGTCTCGGTGCCTAAACGGTTTTATTCATTTCGAACCGGTCGATGGAGAAATGTCGGGAAAGGTTGACGCGTACTAGATGCTCAAAGGTTTCTATATCGTTGGTTCTGCATTACGAAGAGAAAAAAGCAACAGATCTGGGCGCCTAAACTGTTTTATTAATTTAATTCGATAGAGAAATTTGGAGAATTTTGTGTCTGTGGGTCAGGTAGAGAAGAAAGCAAAAGGTCCGAGCGTCCGAACTGTTTTAACAATTTAGAATTGTATCTGTATTATTCTTTAAATAAATTTAAAAGGCGTGGCAAGCATGGGAACGTGGAACTAAAAATTCACGAGGTTCCGCGTTAAATCGCGTAGCTACACCATGTTGAAGTCGCCGAATTCGCTAGCGAAAAAGAACTTGGGGAATTTTCACGGGCCGGTGGACACCTTCGGAAAGTTTACGCGGGAAACGTGTAGAAAATTTCCTCCGTCGGGACGTGGAAAGGAAACTCGTTGAAATGGGTCAAAGCGGATTCAGCGTGAACCCACCTGTTGCCCCGTTCGTCTTTCCATGTATGTATACCCGCGCCTCTGTGCCAGCGTCTATGTGTGTACATAGAGCTGTAGATCGCGGAAATGGTGGAAGTAAATGGACCCGTGCATCTACACGTCGGATTGCACGAATTGCCGTCGATCGAATTCTTTCCATCGTTCCGCGCTACAGGTGCGTTAACCTGGCCCGTTATCTGCCTGACAAATATCCATTATTCCTATGAACGCTGTAATCAAGCCGCAAATCTCGGGAAGAAATGGAAACTGGAATGGGAAGCAATTTATTGGTGTGTTCCACGGGAGATACAAATATCGGGAAATTTTTTTTACATATTTTAGTAGGCATGAAATTCGCATACTTATACGTAATTAAGATAGCTTGCATTTTTCTTCTTTCGAGCGATCCTTGAATTCATGGTCTGGAATGAATGTCTACATTTGAAAGACAGTCTTTCTTGCCTCTGGTTCGCGAGAATTCCTAAGCATATTGCGAAACTCGAAAGTTCTATGTAAATCTTTGCTAATTGCATTTTATCTGCATATGGTAGAGACGGTCGTTCACCAGTAGATTCTTGATTTTTGTGCGAATTCTTTTTTGCATAGATAAAAATTCTTTCTTGAATTTTGTCTTCTTTGATAAAAATCAATGTACAGGCAAAATTGTCTACCGGCTGCTAGGAAATTTTATGTGGCGATAGTACAGTAAAAATGCTGTTAATTTTGTTAGTTGTGATCTATTTTCTATCGTTATGTGTTGT
Source organism: Halictus ligatus (assembly GCA_028454255.1). Lineage (NCBI taxonomy): Eukaryota > Metazoa > Arthropoda > Insecta > Hymenoptera > Halictidae > Halictus > Halictus ligatus. The sequence goes on from CM052131.1 coordinate 266,901, forward strand.
TTCTTTTACGGTAACTAAAATAAGAAATACGATGCATCCTGTGGCTGGTGATCGTCGAGATACTTGAGCGACGCTGGTACTATCAGACGTACCAAAGTTATCTGCAATTTCTTGTAGAAAATGATCGAATAAATTTATTCGTTCTTGCATCTGATAAAATCTGTCACGGCCTCGATGAACGCATATCTGAAATTTTTGTAGCCCATCGCAGGCTCCGGTGCTCGATACCCAGGCCTAACCCAGATCGCAACGATTAGAAATGTCTCGTAGAAAATGATCGAATCGATATATCCGTTCTCGCGTTTGATAAAAATTGCGCGGGTCTCGTAATTTGATGATTTTTGTAGCGCACCGCAGGATCGGGCAGTCGATACCGCAGCGTTAATTGCACGATGCTCGATATGCACTTTTACGTTGCCGGTTCCGCAGTATTTCTCTCGTCTTGTTCGCTAAGCGACGTATCCCGCGACACATAGAACACGTAATCGCCGGCGGGATCGGCTCGAGAGCGGCGGGTAATCGCGCAAGAAATCCTTGGTCGCCTTGTCTCGTATCTCGTCGCGGTGGGTATTCAATGGTCGTGAATCGCGGCGACCGGGCCCGGTAACTCAGCGGGTAGCGTCGCGCCGAGCCGCGCCGCGCCGCGCCGCGCCGATTCGAAAATAAAACGCTGCCGCTATTAGTTGCATAGGAGCATTTCAATTCCGCCGTTCCGGCGATCCTTTCCCCGCCGCGGTTGCGACGCATGCATCACCGGGCTACCTATACGTATCGCGTGTAGGGCCTTGCTTGCGTTACCCGAGTATCCGCCTCGTTTCTCGGATCGGACGGTGGACGCGGAGCCGCGTTTCTCTCGTTCCGGTGCTCGGAGGCCATGCCATTCCGCTAATTACTGCATAACTCTTCGACCGGGGCGAACCACGGCCGCGGCCGCGGCGGTGGCGGTGCTCGCTTTCGAGTGTCGCACGGCGACGATCCACGTCTCTCCGAGGCCTCCGATTGTCCTTAGCGGGTCCTTTATCGATCGCATCGATCGTATCGTCGCGTTCTATCGCGCCGGGATCGTGAATCTCCGCGAGCCACCGCCGGCAGAGCTATTGCCCGCGCGGCAAGAATGAATAGAGACACGAGAACCGGGAGAGTTTAGTGTCTACCCGCGCCTCTACCCGCTCTCCCCTGTTTCGCTCGCGGGTAATTAAATCATGACCAAGCTCTCTCGCTCTCTCGGACGAAGCACGATCGGCTGACGGCCAGCATCCTCCTGCCCGGTCTTGGCGCGGCAAACCAGTCGCGACTTTGACGTCTCCGACGTGGACGTCTCGGACGTACCGCTGACGTACCGCTGTCGCCGCGCGATTCCAGGTGGTCGATCGCGTGGGTGTGACGGACCGAGGCGGGTCCAGACGTTTTCATTCTCCGCAGGCTCATTGTCCGAGGTATCAACCGTTTCTTTTACCCGAGAAGCTTTAGCGAGCGTGCGGTATTTCATAAATCGATCGGACGATTAGATGCATTAGCATCTGCAGAAAGTAGAAACGGTAGGCGATGAACAGACCCATCGGCCGAGTCCTGTCTAATAGCACGCGTATTCGCATAATTCGGAGGGTTGTGCGATTCGGTTAAAAAATATGCTTTTCCGGTTGACCAGTTTGAACTCGACGGAGAACAGAACGAATGCGTACATAACGCAGAACCGATTGGCAAGATATAGAAAAAGAAATAATAAAAATACCAACGAACGCAACGACGATACACTTGGCCCGAGATAAGCCGGTATCGCAGCACGAGTTTGAAGAAATTCTTCGAAGAATCAATTAGTGTGTACACCGGAGAGGAAGTGCTGTAATCGTTTTATCGGTGTACACTCGCGGATAAGACTCGTAAAACGCGGTACCCCTGTAATTCTTTTACTGCGGAAATTAATAAAGGCCCGTTAAAGTTCAACATTTTTGCTTTTAATCCCGAATAAGGACGAAATAACCGTCAAATTAAATCGTGCAAGGAAAAATTGTCTGGAAGCGCAGAAGGAACACCTGAAATTTAATAACTGCAGGAGTTAGTCCGATAATTCCAGCTGTATCAAAAGATGATGGCAAATAACGATAATAAAAGTGGCGATAAATCGAAGAAACGAAGTATAAGAACCTTTCGGAAGAATTTTCTTGTTGCGCTCTCATAAAAATCCTGGGCTTAACAGGGGGCCGCGTTCGGGCGAGCAATTTCGCGTGACAATGGTGGGGCCGGGCCGAATTAAAAACTGGCGGTTTACGTCTATCCGTTTAAACGGTGGGTTATTTATCGGCGTGGAAATATGACGGACACCAGGCGGAACCGTTCGCCCGTGCGACCGAAATCTCCCGGTAACGAGACACGCCGGGCCACGGAAGGGACCGGGAGTAATTAGCGGTAATTAACGACGCTGCCCGGTCAGATACGACGGTTTTAATTACTTCGCGAAAGGCAGCGCTCGCATTTCCTTTCTTCCGTGGCTGACCCGCGCCGATACGGCCCGAAAGAATTAAGTGGCCGGCCGAGCGAGTCGATCTCTCTCCCGAGAGCGACCGCAATGACTTTCGACGTGTGCCCGAGCTCCGAGGACCCTCATTAATGGCGGCCGAGTAATTTGCGTGGATGACTTTGGCCCCGTGGCTGCCCGCTCGGAGCCCGAGCGGCGACGCTTCCCGACACCCACGCGGCGTGTTGCGAATCCGCGCGGTGCGTCCGAGGACGCGACATATCCGCGCTCCCATATCCGCCACGTTCTCGTCGACCAGCTGACAAATCGTCCTTAATCTCGAGCCGGCCGCCGATTAATCGTTCTTTCATTCATCCGTCGAAACGGCTCGCGCGTTCCAAGGAATTCGTAGAGAGCAGAGCGTGCCCGCGCTTTCAATTAAACGGGGCAATCTGCCACCGACGATTCTGATTGAACCATCCAATTTATCACAATTCCAGCCGGTTTCTCCGTCAAAGTGGACTGCATTAATTCCCGGTTAGAATTCCGAATTATTCATCAACGTCGGCCGAGCCACCGTGGCACGCACCGCGCGGTCTCTCGGTTACTTTGACATGCCGGAAAATTTTCGATAATTAACAACGAGTGGAACGTTCGATCACCGGTCACGGGATAAAGGGAGAAAGAGAGAAAGAGAGAGAGAGAGAGAGGAGAGAGAGAAACGGAGGAAGAGAAGAGAGGAAGGCCGGTCGGATGATAAATCACCTCGTAGGTAGCCTGTTCACGAAATTCGCGACCGCAAACTGGAGGTTGAACGTACTCGCGGCGGTGCCCGGGCCCTTAATACCGTTAGTATAACGAGAGGATCGGTTATCAGCGTGCGATCGGCCAATACTGCCGGGAATAAATGAAGAGGCGAAGATCCGAGGCGAAATCATTACAGTAACGAGACATTAACCAGATAAGAGTCGCCGGCCTTCGGCTCCTATCTGTCTCAAGCGTGCGCACGGACACCGTGGCGAGCGTACCGGGGCTGCTGCTCCTCCGATCCGCTTCTGCCTCCGCTCCGACCCGCTCCGGCCCGCTCCAACCCGCTCGCCCGCATGCCGATCCGTACACGGAGGATCCACGGGCATCGGTCCGGTGTGAGTGCGGAACGGAATTCGCGTTATTAAAATACGCCTCTTTGCAGGTGGCCAGGCGCGTGTAAAAAATCTCCCGGCAATCTACGCGCCCAGTGCTCCTGGCCTCGATGTTTATTACGATACTCTTTTCGGCAATTTCCGCGCCGATGACGGACCCGCTCTCGACGCCGACACGCAGGTTGTTACCGATACCGCGATACTCGCGCCGCAACCGGTACCCTAATCGACTACGCCGAAATTATAGAAATTAATTTTTTCACCGTCGAGCACCGGACTCGCTAACTGAAAAGATATCTCGATTTTTTCGCTGCGCTGCGGGACGAGCAAATAGCGAACGCTTTCGCGTTCTCGTCGTCCGCGAAATTGATTTTTCAGCCCCGTTTACGGCTACGTTTTTTCGAAAGGGAATTAGGTCGCTTTTTGAGCTGACTTTTTGCGACCCGTCGCTGTAACTCGAGGGTGCAGTATATAGTTTTTTCATGGCATTCGGTAACTGCAGAAACTGCAGTGCTTGATATTTTTCTACGTAATTTATAACTAGACTGCGGATTTCATGCATTTACGATAAAACTGAGTAGGTCAACAACAAAATAGAAGCGAGTTGAAATAAATTCAATATTACTGGTACCTTATTCGCAGTTTATTCAAATTATTAAGAGAAGTAATCAATTTTTATTTTATATAAAGATCCACAGTCTAGAAGCAGTCGCTGTAGGTCGGAAGAGATTCAAGTAAAATCGGTTTAAATGATTCTTGGAAAAGAAATGAAAGAGGAGAGAATAATTAAATAAGCATTGGATAAGAATGTTTAGAAATATTTTTACAAAATAATATAGTATAGTTAAACGTACTGTAGAATTCAATATTAGTTTTATCCACGAAGGCTATCGCCAATGAAAATAAAAATCCACTTTCTTAAAATTAGTCTGCAAGGATGGTACACCGCATAAACATCTGCAGCTTAATTATACTAGCTGAATTTCGAAGGAATACGATAAATTGCGAATAATACCATTCGCGTTCCATACACCGGTGCGTAAACAATCGCAGACAGAAATATCTGTTAATGAGCGAGCCCACGGTCTCCTCGGAACGAAGTTCCCGTCGCGTTAAACACGCAATTCCGAATCGGTCGTAGCCGCGCAAAAATGCGCGAAATCTGATATGCTTTTCATTATCCCAGCCCACCGTTCGGCCGGCCGAATATGTTAATTCCGGCGCGAGCGATGCGCTATCTTTTCCCGGAATAATGCATGAGGAGTTCGGATTGTGCAACAAGGCCGCCGTCGTTCGACTAGTTTCGAATCCGACAAAAAACGAGTCGAACAAGCCCGAGAAAGACAATCCGGGAGAAAACAGAAGGTCTCTTCTGTTAATAACTTCATTTCGCGGATTCGCGGAACGATGTCGGGACGATGCTGCTGGCTCGCGTAATTGCGATAGTCTGCGCGTACCGGTCGGGACGAGGCGACGCGAGGCGAGGCAAGGATTCGAACTCGATGGGATTCGATTCGATTCGATGGTTCCCCCTTTTCGATCCCGTGACTTCTCAGCGACCCGGACACCCGTACCCGTTGCTTTATCACCAATTTACAGAGGTGTTTTAAGAGCGGTACGCGGCCCCGGATCGGTCAGGGGGCTCGAGGGGGCGGGCTTGCCCGGCGGACGGGTCAGGTAGGTGATCTTGTTTGCTAATGGCGTACTCGTGTTCGAATGTAGTTGCTCCGCTATGTCCATACGTCTTCTGATTAAGATTAAAGAAACCGCGTATCTCGTCGAGCCGCGCGCTTAATGTATTCACGCGGCCGTGTAAAAGTTAAGGCTCGCCCGGGGCACGATAGACCTCACGAAACCCTCTCGTTTCTGTTGTGTCTGTGTCCCGCTCGCCATATTCGGATATCGATCTAATGCAATTACCACTCCGGCTACCGCGGCTACGTGCTACGGCCTATCCGGCCCGCCGCGGCCCGTTCCTTTCATTCCGCCTTCGTTCTCCTTTTTTTCCATCGCCTTTCTCTCTTTATCTCTTCCACCTTTCCACCCTACTCATTCTCCCTCTCACTCTCTCTCCCCTCTTTCTCCCTCTTTCTCTCTTTCTCGTTCTCACCCCGCGCTCGTTACGATTCCCGTTTCGTAACAGCGTGTCGATACGACCCGCTCGCGAGAAATTTAACGCGGGCCCTGAACCCTGATAAAATCAGAGTCAGCCGGCCGGGCGGCGGCGATTCCGCTCGACGATAGACCATTTGCTTACCGGAGACTCCGAAATACCTGCTACGACGGCCTAGAAGCCTTTAACTGTGCAATTTGTCGATGTTTACAATATTTCACAGCATTATATATCAATTCTTTTAAATATATTTTTAATGATATTTCTTGTAGACCCGTGACACTCAAAGTGTTAAAATGTTCCTGATTGCTCGGTAGTCGGTGTCAATTCTATACAGAAATATTCAAACCCCATGAAACTTCACTGAACGCACACCCCAGAAAACGTGCAGTTATCGCTGACATCCGACGCAGCAGCCTCGCTCCACCATCGGTTTCGAGTCCCCATTCCCGAAGAAAACCAGAAAGGAGACGCGATCAATTTTCTGCGTCCGTAAGCACCCGTTTCCCCGCATTACTCATCGATCGATGACGGTGGGCAGAGGAGCGGGCAAGAGGCAACGACACGGGCGCGGACGCGGGTGCAGCGCGGAATAACGAAGCCATGGTCGGTGGGGCTCGAAAAAGCGGGCACTAATAGGTCAATTACACCATTCACGACTTCTCGGTGCAACGGTGCCCTTTCCTCGCTTCGATCAGCATGCATCTCACGATTGTAGAACATGTCCGGAGGAGGGGGGTGGCGGAAAGAGAGAGCGATAGACAGAGAGACAGAGAGGGAGAGAGAGAGAGAGAGAGAAAGAGAGAAAGGAGGGTAGTGCGGCGAGTAACGCGTCGCTCGCGTCAGGAGGGTCTTTCGAGGATCTCGATCTGGTTGATCGCAGCCCGATTACACCGCTCGGCGGGCATCTCGAGAGCGTATCGAGGCCTGGTCGTAAGTGCGCGACCGGGTCGTACATACGTACGCGTACTCGTAATCGCGCAATGCTTCGTGACGAAGAATGAAAAGCGAGGCTCTTGCGCTCCTTCGGTGCTCTCGTGCGTGTGTGCCGGTCGAGTATGCCGATGGTGTGGGTCCGTTTAAAACACAGAGAGGCCAACGCGTGTGACAGGCGGGCAGGATCACACCTCGAGCCTTGACGAGAGAGAAAGAGAGAGAGAGAGAGGGAGAGAGAGAGAGAGAGAGGGGAGGGCTTCGCCTATGGGGAGCGAGCTTGACGAGAGTGCCGTGGCCCGGTTCGAGCCCGTAATTGTAGAAGACAGACAGAATTTCTCGCCTCGCTAACAAAGACATGAAGAAACCCGCACTCGAGCGACCGCGCGTTCGACAAAGCAGCCCCCGTGAAATAAAGGAGGTCCGCGCACCCTCTTTGTCACTCCTCCTCATCCTTGCCACGATGTAGTAGGAAGCTAGGCGGTGTGTAGTATAGAGAACGGGGGTTGAGCGAGAGAGACAGGGATGAATATCGAAGAACAGTCAGTCGACGGGACGACGACGGGAAGGAGAAGGATAGAGAAAGAGTGGAGGAGGTCGATGGAAACGCGGGGGAAGAGGAAAGACAGAGAGAGAGAGAGAGAGAGAGAGAGAGAGAGAGAGAGAGGGAGAGGGAGAGGGAACGTGGTAAAGGCGTACGAGGAAGAGGAATGGATGGCTCGCGTATACCATATAGGTGTATTCTCGAATCGAAAACATTCTGGTACGGAGCTCCTGTGTGAAAAGAGATCTTCGCTTTCTCGCTCGTTCCTCCGGCCCCGATTATAACGACCGCGCGACGGATAGAGGGAGGGAAAAAGAGAGGAGGTGGATAAGGAGAACGAAGGTAAGAGAGAACCGGGTGTGACATCAATGGCTAATGCCCGCTCCAGAGGAAATATCCCGCTAACCGATGTTGACAAGCATTGCGACCGCGAGCGGAGCCGAGCTCCATGGGCCGTGCGGCGCGCCATTGAGAGGAATCCAGCGAGAAACGGGGAGGAAAGAGGGCCGGGAACATGGCGTATTGTTTTTTCCAGGTGTCGTCGCGGTGTCGGCCGTACGGAACCTCGGAACTTGGTCCCTCTTCCTCGTCCGCTGGAAATCCGTAACGATGGATATGTGGAAAGAGAGAGAGAGAGAGAGAGAGAGAGAGAGAAATAGAGACAGAGCGGGAGAGGCGGCAGACACCTCTCTTGTGTCTGGAGAACTCGAAGCTCTTCTCTCTCTCTCTCTCTCTCTCTCTCTCTCTCTCTCTCTCTCTCTCTCTCGCTTTCTTTCTCCGCGCTAGCCATGCTATCGTGTTACGCGCGTGAAATGCGCCACGCAGGACGAAAAGGACGACGAGGACGCGACGAGGAAGAGGGAGGCGCAGCGCAAAGTTGGTAGGCGTGTGATCGCGACCTCCTGGCACCTCCGTGCCGACCGACCACGGTCAGACCTAACCCGCAACCATCGAGCCGCTTCGACGGATCGTCCTACTCCGATGACCAATCGGCCTGACGCATCCTAACCGAAGGGAACCCGGTTGTCTCACGTTTCCTTCGACTCGCGTGCTCCTGTGTGCGTGCCCGACTTTTCTAGTCTTCACGGGACCACGATTAATTGTTCGCGGTGGTTGCTTCCGCTTTTCGAATCCTCGAGTCGGCCGGCATCTCGATGCTGCTTTTATACTTTCGTATCGCGATCATTCTTATTTTCGCTTCTCTTCGATCGCTCTTCCTAGAACGACACACCCACTCCGCCGCGAAACTGCAAAACATCCTGACCTTTTGGACACGTCAGGCAGATTACGGTAAACCCGCTCTCGGCCGAGCTAAAAACGGCAATCTTGAATTGCCTTAATTCCGAGCAAATCGTCACTGGCTCGCAAAAAAGGCTGTAATTCAGAGGGAACGCGATATCCGACGCATATTCGCGCGAACATTTTTGTCGTTCCCGAGCTCTCCGTATAACATTCTCGCGTCACTACCCGTGCGGAAACACTCGGAAATATTCAGCTCGGCGATAACGTCCGCTGCTTTAAACCGGAGCTCGACGCGAGAGCATAATTTTATACAAATCTGCGTATTATTAAATTCTTACGGCTTTCAATCTGCAACTGCCTGGATATAATTTTAAACGTGTTAGGTACGTACTTAACCCCTTCGCGTGCACTCTAAACATCTGGTTCTTAGGCCTATGCTGCCAAGCCAATTCGACATATATTTTTAAAAAGGATAAGATTACAAGATTACATTAATAGTTTCATGAAAAATTGATGCGATGTACGTCATTAATATCTTCAGAAATCGCATGACAATTTCACTTCTAAAACCGGACGATTATCCGCGTTCCCAAGTCGGAAGCGGCTCTCGATAAAGAGAGTTTAAAGTCTACCGTCGATACGGACGTTAATTTTTCTATTTCCTCGATTTCCAAGGTAATCGTGTGCCGACGGACGACGTTATTAAAAGTTACCGTCGGCGAAAGAAAAGTTTCGTCTGTTTCCCCAGGATCGAATGCCAGACTACGGTGAAACACGACGAGGGAAATGGTCAAAGAAGCTGTCCGCGGGTGGGACGGGCCGGGTTCGCGTCGTCGGAAAGTCATTAGCGGGACTCCCGAGACGTTCGACAGACAGTTTCCTTGAAAAGAGAGTACCGGCAGCGGCGGCGCCCGTCCGGGTAGAACTTTAGCCGGGTTCGAAGTTCCTTCCGTCTCTCTTTCCATATTGATATGGAAATTCCCGGCAAAGGAAGAAGTCTCCGACGGCGGCCAGGAAATTGCGATTACTCTCGTCGGTCGCCGGCTCTCGCGATCAAACAGGTGTCCTGGCCGTGTAATTTCGCGTGGCAATTAGCCGAACGAATAATAACACGCTCGAGGAAATCGAAAGTTTATCGGCGAGCAAATAGATTCGGAATTGAACCGGGCTCTCATTGAATTTCAATTCCTTCGATACCCTTTCCTTCGGCACGATCGAATCCTGACGAATGCTACGAGCGATCCGAGGGGATCTCGTGAATTTCCTGGCAATGTTTCTTTCGAGGTAACGACTTTTCCGGATTTTCGATACTTGGATAAGGTACGGTGAAGCGCTGCGCCTGCTTCGTAATGTTACAAGGCTCTGGAGACAGGATGAGTTGCTCGAGAACGGCGGCAACTATTTTGCCTTCGGTTTTATTCGCTGGAAACTCATTGCTGTCTTCCGGTTGGACGCCATACATGATCTCAAACGTAAAAATACGATCATAGAGGGTTTACCAAGGGACGAACTGTGCGAGAATTATACCACAGTTTCAATGGGCTAGCGATGACAGAAATTCCACTAGGGACATTTCACTGCTTAGAAATATAAGTCTTTTGCAATCAGTCTATGCAACTCTGTTGACGTTGCATGCGGAGACATTCTCAATCTTCCACCTAACTAGAAATATCAAAATACAATTTTTATTTGCGTCAGAAATATAATAAATATAGTCATCTTTTTCAGAACAAAATTCTTGCCTTACCAAAGCTTCACTTTCAAAATTGGGATTGTTGATGGCGTCGGAAAAGGCTCAGAGTGCTAAGGGTTAAAATGACGCTAAACAATTTCTTGTAGTAGACGTACGAGAGCCTGTCTCTTTTTTCTTCAATTTGTCCGTCGCGAAAGAAGAACTGAATAAAGTTTCTCGAGGAAAAATGGAGACCACGAAGAGAGGAAAACCGAGGTGCTATCGGCAGATAGGTAGTCAACCGTGTTTCATGTATCGACGTGCCTCCGAATAACTCTGAGCGATGATATCGCTGCTACAAATTACCAGGGGAGAGGGATGGGGGCGCACCACGAACTCGCGGAGAAGAACCTCCTCTGTTTTCCAGTTCCTCCTTCGTGCGGTCCCTTCCTCCACCTCCCGGTCCCCTTGTTCTTCTTTTTGATCTTGCTCGTGGTCCCAAGCTCTCTCCCTGCAACGGTTTTTTCGGCCGTTTTTCGTGGCCGACTCCTCCACCGTTTTCTCCCGGGAGATTCCGCATCGATTCATCAGCAGCGGCCGGCAAAATTATAATAACAGTAATGATAAACGCAGGATGCGTCGCGGTGGCCGAGATCGACGATGGGAAAACGGGGAACGGCCAAGGGATGGATCGCAGGATGGAATCACCTGTCGCCCGGGAACCATCGTAACTTCTCTCTGCTTGCCTCGTCTTCCTCCGTTTCCTGTCCGCCTCCTCCTCTTCTTCTTCTTCTACGTAGCAGACTCGCGAACGCTCGACGTTCTTCGTTCGGTCATCAGCCATCGATAGGCTTTGTGATTGGATCCGAAGGGAGGCGGTAGTCCATTCTCCGGGTAAGAGCAAAACTTTATATTGCATTATAAATTGTCGGAGATCCATGGGTCTCGTCATAAATTCGTTAATCGTTTTCCCTCCGGTGTTCCGAGCCTCCTCTCTCTTTCTCGTCTCGTTTTGTTTTGACTGTAACCCGGCGACGAGATGTTTATGCGAGGCACGTGGTCCGTGGAATGGATGTTATTCGATGTATAATTTAATTATATTTTATCTAGGCACGGATCAAATTTATCACACCCCGAGAGAATTTATTTTCCTGGGCTGTGTAGCGAGTCGAGTCGAGTATTAGGGTAACTTGGGTGTAGCTTCCAGCGTTCTAGAATCGTAGTCCCGAGATGAACATTGACGCACACGTGCTGCTCGTTTGGACCCAGCATTCCGGGTATAGCCAAGCGTAACAAACACGTGTTTGCGGTACACTTGTAGCACGTGGAACCTTGCTACGCACCGTGGCGGCTACGCAGCCGCCACAGATGAGGGAATCAGCTCGTCGGGATCAGCTGCCATGACATCGGGGCACACGAGCCCTCTGGGAAACGTTAAACAGTCCGGCAAATATATCGCCAGTAACGTGTCGCCACCGGGATTCCCTAATTTTCGTAGCAATTCCATCGGCATGCATATTCAACCCATTCAACTACCCTTTCCTATGATGTCATTCAAAACTACGACGATTAAAACTTCTTCGTCATTCATGTTTCCCTAGAAGAAAAGGTACATTTATATTTATCGTAGACCTACATTTACTGCAACAGATGTTAGCAACAAAATGTTGATGGAGTCTGTCTCGATATCACCAGCCACGATTATCCATAAATGAATAGCAGAATAAATACGAACAAGTACAGCACAGTAGCTAACAGCACTCACGGACCTATATGCTCTAATATTCACGAGCTCGAAAGCTGGAATATCTAGATGCGGAAGAAGAAGTTCGATCAATTTTGTAATGTTAAAAAGTAAATTGCACGGAGCAGCGGGTCGATTAAAATAATTTTCCATATGAAGGCCAGGGAGAGAGTGTACAGTTACGATCATCGGTATCGGATGCAAGCGGGTCCATTGACCTGCGGGGAATTTGGAGAAGAAATCACGGGCGCGGGATGAGGCTGATTTTCGACGCGCTCAACGAGAGACCCTCTAATAATTAATGCGGAGGCGTTTGAAGTACGGCACACCCATCGGAACTCAATCAAGCTGGCTTGGGAAGGTAAGGGGCTTTACGGGAGGGAGCCGATGGGGACCGGCTTATCTCGAAACTCCCAGTCATCCTAATCAATAGCGTTGCCGGTGAACAAGATGACGCCGCGCCGCTCGCGTCGTCGTCGTCGTCGTCGTGGTCGTGATCGTCGCAGTCTTCTGCTCTCGTGTAGATCGCGCGGTCGTTCTGGTTCGGCGTTTTCCGACATGGCGGTCGCGCGATCCACAGCGATCACGGAGCACCGTGTTACGCGTTAATTAAAACGACCGAGCAATTAACGGCGCACGGGGACGTCACCCACCTTGCAGATTATACCGTCTGTCACGCGAAGCTTTTTACCGCGAGATACGCTATCTAATCGACCGGCAGCTGTCGATACCTCGCTGTTCCGCTTTGATAATCAGCCAACGAGATCATTAATCTGGCGCAAGGTGTACCGGCCGGCTGGTAATTGGGTCTGGGCCGGTCTTATTGCGGGGAGATTTGGATTTAGATCGACGAGGGGACGTTTGTATACGGCGACATTTGATGACAGTTCGTTCATTGGATTCGATAGCTTTCATCCCCTGACCGGGGGCCGCGGTCTCGTTGAAATTAAAATTACATCAAATGGAAATTTACTTGTTCGTTTCATCTCCGCGTACGGACAAGCTCCGAACCGAAATTGTTTCATTGACAAAGAACAAGGGGACGATCGCGTCGCAAAAACGGATAGTGTAATTTTTATTCTAAAATTTAAAGCAATCTCGTTTCTATCTAGAACTGAAACCAATCACTGTAAAGTATTTCTCTGGAAAATATATCCAGCAAATTCCGATAGACAAATTGTACTATTCAAGATGAAACGTACGTGAATCTGTAAAGCCATAATAATACCAGCTCCACGCAAACCTAGCATCGATATCTCCCGAGCCGACACGGCAATCCTCCATCGACTGAACCGAATTAATCCCCTCTGGCTACTTCCTCCTTACGCGGCAATTAACAATCTTTCATTCCGGTATGACATATGTGCCGACTAATATCACTAATTGACTACAATTGGAAAGAGCCAAGTGGCAGAGCACAAATGGAACACAGTTCACAAAGCTCTAACAAGGTTCACCTACTCGAGACGGCAGGCTAGATTCTCGGGATGATGGAAGAAGCTCGATCGCGGGATCGTTCCGCGAGATTAGAAGCGACGCGCTATCGGTGTTCCAGGATCGTGGAAATTCCTTAACGTGATCGGAAAGGACGTCGCGTTTCGACGAACAATCCGGTTCGGCCGCAAACGAAGAAAACCGTGGTGCGGCGAGCCTTCACCGATCGGAGCCGGCGCGGCACGGCGCGGCGGTCACCTCGACAACTTCATTAATGCTTCGACTATCGCGCTGCCAGGCGTCCAAGACGGGAAATCAATCAGTTTCCACGTCTCGTTATCCGGTCCGCGGCACGAAACGAACTTCTCCGGCGACGAGGAGAGACGTACGAAAGGTAGGGAGGAATTCTTTGTCTTCGCGCACAAATTACTTGGCCGGAGGACGGTGCTCCTGTTCGATCGCGGACACGAGGAAGAGGAATGAGAAGCGGACGCGAAGCGGAGGAAGAAGGGAACGAAGGAGAGAACGCCGAGAGGAAGAGGACGAGAGAGAAAGAGAGAGAGAGCCAGGAGGCAGAAGGAACGGAGGAGAGGGCCAGAGGAGAAAGAGGCGCATTCTCGACGGAGAGCCGATCCATCTCGCGGCCTCGTTAGGTACGTAACTGCACGAAGAACGAGAGACAGAGAGACCAGGGGAGAGAAGAAGAAGGGGAGAGAGTGTGCGTATCGATAGGTGGAAAGGGAAGGCGGGCCAGAAGGGTGAAACGGTGCCTCGAACTTCTCCCCGGCTTCGTCCTTGCAACAAACAAATTGTCCGTCGTGCGGCGAAACACGCGGAAGTCCCTTTCGACGTGCCGTCAGGGCCCCTTTCGTCGAATTTCGTATGTACACGAAACGGTCGAGGAATCGAACTTCGGATCACGGAGGATCGATGAGGTGGACCACGAAAAAGGAAAGAAGAACGCCGGCTCGGGCTGGAATTCGAGCGTCTCCGAGTAAACGAAGCGGCCGGAGGTAAAATGAGAAGAAAAGCGCCCACCTCTCTTTCTCCCTCCCTTTCTCTCTCTCTCTCTCTCTCTCTCTCTCTCTCTCGCCGTGCCGCGGGCAGGAAGGAACCGTTCCGAGTTCATCCTTTGTGGCGTTTACAATGAATTCCGTCGGACTCGGCCTCCAAACCGGGAAATGAGCGTTCTGTATCAATGGAGGAGATTAATACGTTGTCGAAGATGGATGCCGAAAACGTCCTACAAAACCAGTACAGGAAAATTACAATTTCGGCTTCTACTTTACTCCCAAGAAGTCGAAGATGACATGGCGAACTCTTCCTCGGAGGCAGCGAGACGCTCGGGAGCAGTGGAGGCTATATTCTCGATGCTCTCATTGGCTAACGACTCGCGACGGTGCTGCCTCACAGCGGCAGTTGATCATAATGGTTTACTAGCTTTCATTTGGGATCTTTCGATGCCAAACGAACCAGATACCCAGAATATTTTAGCGATACCAACACTTGAAATGAAGTTGTAACGCCTTCACTAGAACAAGGTATACTTTTGAATAAAGTAGACTCACCTGAGCATCGGAATTAGGTTCTCAGAAAGTACCTTAGATTTTCTTTCCCAAACAATGGTAACCTTTTGCACGCTACGGAATGGCAATAAATATCAAGGTGCGACGTAATGGGGGGGAGCACGGAGAGCAATCTTGGAGTGAAACGGGCCGATACTGTAGACACAACATCTAAATTGGACTCCTCCCCTCGAAGGCCACCGACGAAAGCCGCGGCAGAGGATCCCCTTCTCGATTCATCGTGGTCATAAGCGGCATCAACAACTCCCGAAACAAATGACATCCACGAGCGTCGAAGAGGAGGAGGCAGGCTAGGCGGGGGGATTTAAGAAGTCGACGAAAGGGAAGAGAAAGTATATACGCGTCGAGCCCGTGCCGGAGTAAGAGAAAGACCGGTGCTTTACCGCGTCGCAACCGCGTTATTGTCATTTGTCATTGTCCCTTATGTTAATGTTTGCCCGTGCCGGTCTGGTGGGGAGTTACTAATAGCGGTAATTAGCGCCGAGGAGCCAGCCACTCCGTATACATCACTTTCAACGGGCCACGTTGTGCTTCGGCTCTCGAGGAACTCCTCCTTTCTTTTCCCGGTCTTTCTGTCTCCGCGTCCGTGCATTCGCGGCGAGCGAGGGGAAACACGCTCGAGGATTTCGCGCGCGTTAGCGAATCATCGCGCGATCATTACGGCGTAATCTGTTGGTCGCGATAGAGTGGCAGAGGGAGAGAGAGGGAGAGCGAAAGACAGACAGAAAGAGAGAGAGAGAGATAATTGTTGCCGGTCATCGCGCGCAATCGATATCGGGGAAACGAAGATATTTTCGACGGATAGCCGGCTTAATAATTATTCAGGTGGCTCGGCCGCTTCATTTGCCGTGTTACATTCGTTGAGATCCGAGCGGCGCATCGCGGCTCAACCCGCCGACTCATGATTACCCGGAGCTAACGTCTACAAAAACATCCTCCGATACCGGGCCCCGTAACGGTCGGGTAATTAGCGGCCGCGTGGGAAGACCGATGCATCGGTGACCTTCTTTTTCTTCGCGCTTCGACGCAAATAATGGGCTTTATGCAACAGGATTTAGTTCGTGTCCGCGATGCTCGACGCGACGACGCGACGAGACGCGACGAGACGGTCTTCTAGCCATCGTTCTCCGATGGTCTAAAACGATCCAGTCGCCTAGAGGCATCGCACATTGATGTTTCGCAGCGTCGGAGCAGCTTCTCGAGCGTGACGCTGTGAAAATGAATCGTGCACTTTGTCTCGCCGTTGTGCATTTTGTTACGGCGAACACGTCAGAGATTCGGGATAACTGAGTGCCTATCTTGTTATTTTATATACTTGTCCAACTTCGAACAAGTTGCATCGGAATGCTTTTTTTTTTTAAGGAAAGTTCAGATATTTTAATTGAACCTAACAGTTAGAAGGTCTCGTCTCTTCATTACGGTTGGGTGTTTTAGCAAGCTCGATGCATTAAGAAAGTTCGATTGCCGAGAGCCGGTCGAGTCAACGTTTCATGTTACCAGCAACACTTCTGTCCGTTTTAGTTAACCAATAATCGAGTGATTCATCGCTCGACGCGAGAAACTTCTCGCTGCCTCGGGACTTTAATATTCAATTATTTCGTAAGACATTTAATTATCGCGCGCGCGAGCATGTTTGGCCAGAACTCGTCGACTCGACGCGGCGGATACGCGCGAGTCAAATGACAGACGACGTACGCGCCGAGGATAGACCCCATACTGTTTCCGAGGCATCGATTGCAAACGATGACCGGCAACAATCGTGGCAATGCCGATCCCCGAGCAGCTGGCCGATCTAATGAACGAACGATGATTCGTCGGCCGGCCGATCAACGAAAATCCTTTCGACGGATTTTCAGTCGGGCGCAACCGGTCCACGATTAAATTTCTATTCTCCCCCGCTGATTTCGGAACGTTCGATCTGCGGAACAGTTCAAAGATGACATCACTGATTTAAAAAATATTAGGAATCGATCGGATAACTCTTTCAACGGACAGCAGTCTATTCGCCGAGAGGGCATTGAATTGCGAAAGAGGATGTGTTAGATTTTTTACCATTTTACAACTTTATTCTCAGGTCTACTCCTTACGAAACGGTCGCTTTATTCGCATCGTAGATAAGTGAGGCGATACGGTGTGAAATTGTATCCGTCGAAGATCGCATTAGAATTAGCGTCCGCAGCATGCAACACTTTCAGCTTCGGGCATAAAAGAACATTTTCCCGGAGTTTTTCAGCATCCTGGCGCGCATTTTACGAGACGTTCGGCTCAGATAAGATTCACCTCGCCATTTAACGCATCAGTCGTTGTTAACTAACCGGGGATTCGTCCGGGAGCTGTTTCGGTTCCATAAACGTGGCAACAAATGTGTACGAATATGCCATCGGGAGACGTTTCCTTCGAAGCGGAAAATAAGCGTGACCGTGTAAGGTGCACGCCCGTTGTCAATTACCGAGGGTTTCCCTGCGAGCGAGCCTAGCCGTGCTCGCTAAATATGGCGCGATAATAGTAGCGCGCTGCTCTAATTATCATCGCGCCGGTTTATTGCGTGCGGCCGGGAACGAGAACGAGAACGAGAACGAGAACGAGCCCTGCCAGGACCCTCGGCCAAGGAATCCCGCGTGCTCCGCATATTTATCCGCATCCTACTTTGCCACCGCGTTTACACCTGCTGCCTGCTAAGGTGCTCATTCGAGAAGAACCCCTTTGTTCCGTTTTTCTGCTCTCTTTCTCCCGGGCCGCTCCCTTGCTTTCTCAGGGCACCGACTTCCGCGTTGCTCCGCCAATATTTAGACTTCCATCGACCATCATTCATTAACCGCGCATCCATTCCATTCGATTTTTGTTCGCCATCTTCCCCTCTGCGAATTAAATGCACGCTATCGACCTACCGGCTGCAGCAAACCGATCAAAATAGTGACGTGGATTTATAAATTCTTAAACGCTAGAGTTTCATCAGATATTTCTATAAACACTAGGTACAGTAATATCTCTGTATATGTCGCCAAGGCCTGGACGATAAACGTCGAACGCCGAGGAGTGTAAACACAACACGGTCGTGTTGACATATATCGAGAATTCACTGGACCCTAGAAAGTTCGTGTCTTCGAATTGGCACGAACTTTCCTGCTCGCCCAAAGTCACTGAATAAAAGATAAGATGTTGAATACAGAACATTTGTACTTTATGGAAACGCGTAAACAGCAAGCAACGAAAGAAATTTGTTGAGAACAGCCGAGGCACTTGTCCACTGCATTTTCAGCTGAATAAAATCTCCGATTTTTGACGTAAATGCTTTCGGTCATGAGATTCGTATGAACATCCGCAGTCTAACGATCAATAAAAATATCGAAACCAGTTATTATGCTTTAAGACTCGAACCCGTCGCACCTTTCGCACTCCTTAACAGTTAAGTGGTCCATAAACGACCGGGATTGTTAGTCTGGCGAATCATGATTGGCCGTCTCGTGTATACCTTCGAGCAGAGAGACTCTCGTTTTACTAGAAATTCTTTCCTCTCCATGTCGCGTATGACACCTCGCAATAACAAAAATGTGTTCGCTGGCACCGGTATAACTTACCAGCATGATCGTGCAAGTATCCAACTCGGTGCTGTAAAATCAAACATGTTCGATCATTCCTCGGTCGTTCGCGCGAGCCTCGAAGCACATCTTCGCCTGATTGACACGCGTCTTTGATGACCCGTGGATCACTTTATATTCCTTGATCTGGAGATAAGTGTTAGAGATCGGTGAATCGAGGTTCGAAAAATATTCATAGCCTTGGGTTTAGTAATTCCGCTACACTGAGAGCTGATTCGTTTACCTTGTACTCTATTGTTACAACAGATTGTAGCGGATTGTGCAAATCACTGGATCGTGGGCCTTTATTTCTGTGGGTAAGTTCGTCTCGAGTAATAGCAATTAACTCAAGTGCCACGTCGGTCATGTCTAACCGATACAATTCTTTGACTAAACTTGAAAATCACTTTGTACTACAATCTACAATTTGTACTACAAATATTATTAGGCTTTACAAGACTCAAGGTGTTTCGATTTTGTCTGACTTGTATGGGCGTGGTACTCAAAGTGTCAATCGTTGAATTCATAGCTACTTCTTGCTACGTACTTTAATTTGTTTTAGACGAGCGTATTGATTTCTAACGGCGCAGGGAGCACGGTGCATTACCGGTGGAAACGAGAATATCGAATACGGTAGTTCAATGTTTAAATCCATCTATCCGCAGGCTCGTACAACAACAAGCGCTATATGATTACTGGTTCCCACTTTCATCTTCCGTCAAGTGTCCCTCCGTGTTCGGCCCCCTCGCCGCATTATTTTTATGCGCGCGTCGAATCCAGCTTCAAAGCGAACCGATGCAATTTCGCCGGGGCGTTCCGCGGCGGATTCGAGGCGAAATCTTTGTGCGGGTCTGGTGGCGAGGAAAAAAATTGAAATTTTCGTTCCCGCGATTTTCGATGCTTGCCCAGTGGGTCAGACGATGGCCCCTCGTAGCCAGATCGGTAAACAAGGTCGGCGCAATTATTGCGAAAGAAGTCGGTAGTAAAAATTCGGGCCCGTCAGCGAACAGCGCTATCTGGCTCTCTCTCTCTCTCCCTTTCCCTCTCGTATCCTCCTCTTTTTCCATCCGGGATGGAATTTATTGCCCTCGGCACGGGGAGGCTCGCATTGGCTCCTCTCGCGCTCGCAAGTGGCGATTTTGGATCATTACGCCCGGTTAAGTGGATTTCGAGTGCCCAAAATTCGGCGCATAACAAACAAACGGCCGTTTTATGTATCTCTGCATTGTATCCGTCCGTTCTGCGAAACCGACTATACAACACTCCGTCTCCGTTCTCTTTGCACGCGATTCTTTCGATATATATATATATCACCGACGCGCGCGTATTCTTTCGGCTTTTCAATTGTTGGTTCAAGGCCAGCGATGTCAACGTTGGAACGATTTTTTCTCGACTTCGAGAACAAAGATCCGTCTGCTTTGTTGCTCGCGTCCTCTGACCCACGGGATCGCGAGTGATCGATGCACCGTCCTGGATCCGACGCACGAAGACGCTTGTAAGCCGTAAGAGCATTATAAGCCGAGAGTCGTGCAAACGGTCCGAAAAGAATGAGGATCGCGTGGGACGAGAGGTATGAATGAATGGCTAGACGGACACGCGCATTATGTTGTGACACGCGTCCTTAAATGGTCGACACTTAACATCCTAATTGTTCCGTATCCTGTGACTCGCGTTTCATGCATCTGCCGTGCGAGCCGGACAGTTTTTTCAGAAAATCGCCGATATCCAGCAACAGAAACATCGGTTACGCTCCAGAATCTATTATATTTCAAGGGTTAATATTTTCGAAAATTCTCCAGACTCTCAATTACAAAACGAATCAAGCTTGCTAATCGAGGTCTAGAGAAATTCATTGAAAAAGTTTGACGAATCTGATGTTAAAAATTGAATAATCGAATCAACGATCAAGGAATCCATTGAATATTTCCAATATTCGATTAATTACATCGCGGAGAGAATTTTAAAGAGGTTCCGAATCGATTGACACTATTCCCGTGCATCTGTTTCGCGTAGAATTTAATAGCTCACGAGTAGAATCAATCTGACACTAATGTATGCAGGAAAAATTGAATAACCGAATTAGCGAACAAGGAAACCATTGAATATTTCCAATATTCGATTAATTACACCCTGGAAAGAATTTTAAAAAGATTCTGAATCGATTGACATTCTCGTGTACCCGTTTCACGTATGTATGTACATAGAAGTTAGCTGGCGAACGGAAGTGCTACGAATCGAGGTCCAACTTGAAGACATTCGATGAATCTGCCATTAATCTAAAAATGAAACTTAACTACCAAGAAAACCACTTACCATTTAATTGATTGCGTTACGTAAAGAATCTCAAAGGGATTCTGAAAGATTTCCCAACCTCGGATGCTCGTGCTCGATCGAAAATGGCCGGCAGATGTTCAACGGCACGAAGCGTTGTCGTTCTCTCGAAAATTTTTCTGAGGGAACCGGGACGAGCATCGTTCAGCGTCTTCTTTCTTCGCTGGACGGACAGATAAGGGAGAAGAGAGGCGCAATATGACAGTCCCTTTAGGTTAGTCGCGTCTTGAAAGTACTTAGTGACTTGTATTTATGCGGCTCGGGTTATCACTGTGACCGGGAACCGGTTTCCATTGCAAAATGCACTATTTTTCGATAAGCGTATCGCGCGTACCTTTCAGCTCGTGGTCCAGCTGTCGCGTGAAAACTCGACGGAGTTTTCTCCGTGGGTCCAGCTCGAAAGACAGTCCGCGCGGCGGCCACGGTCGTGGTCGTTAAGTAAGACGGTTACATTGAGAGATGGCCAATGTAAATTGCGATGACGCATACATATGTGTCGCCGGGCCATGTAACGATATATCAACGTCAGCAAATTGTGATAAATAAAGTGCAATTGAAGATGGTGGAGGGCAGAGAACCGGGCGGGGGGATCCCGAGAGGTGCACACCTTTGCTTTTCCATCGGCTCCTCCGCTCGACGAATCCGCTCGAAAGAAGAACCGACCGGACAATGGGCGTATCAGCCCCGGCCGCGGATCGATTAATCGTTCCGGGGATCGTAGATTCTTATTCAAGATCAATTTGCTCGTTGGCAAACGTAATTAACCATTCGGAAGATTAAACAAGTTTCATCGGTATCGCGGGATCTCGCTTTTCTTCGTGGATTTAACTCTTATGAATTATGTAATCGGCCGTGATTAACTTCGTTTGCCGCGTTACAGGGTGACCGAGTTGCTACTTTTCAATTATACAAGGTGACCCAGTTAAAGTTTCGCGTGGAATTATTACCCAAAACTATAGCTCGTTGTAAAAAATATTTCAAATCAAACTTGCTCAAATTTTGAACGGCACTAAACTCGTCTCGGGAAAGGCTACACGCTTACCCGAATAAAAAGCAGAGGTCAGAGGCAGAGGCAGATTTCTTACCACTATAAGATGTCGCCCCCAAAACAGAGGAGTTTTATTGCAATGATTTCTGCTTGAAATGGAGAACGGTAAACGTTTTCATGTTTGTAGTATAAATGTTCCGTGTAGAATAAAAGTGTGTTTTTTGCGAAACCTGTACAGTATAATTGTTCCAAGCAACGTGCTTACAATCGTAACGCACTCCGCGTTCGTTAGCTAATGAAGGCAACACCAACCAACAGTTTCGGTGCCGGACGGTAAGTGTGATAAATGACAAAAGGGGAATGGAAAAACGCTCCAATTTGTACGATTCTTCAACCGAAATATAAATGACGCTCGTCACGAGTACGCAATTACCGACGATTTCATCGGAACAATCAAACGTGCAATGAGACCAATGGCGTTTTTACCGGACACGTTTCGATTCAATGACCCTTTTCCCCATTTTTAGAGGAATTTCCGAAACCGTTTTACAATTTCACAGCATATACTACAGCCGATATGTTTATTGGACACATTAATACAAGAATCATGTCCCTCAATTACCCTGGTGAAAAATCAATGTGGAGGAAAGATGAATGTCCCTGTCATTTGACAAATTTTCAAACGATTCCGAGTGAACAGCAAAAGTTCTACGCTTCGTTTCATTAGCCGTGAACGATGAGAAGAAGCTTTTTTAAGAATTTCAGAAGAAGAAATTTATAGCGTTATCTATGTATCTTTCCTCCGCATTGAATTTTTACCATTGTGCCAAATTGACGGGAAACAAATTAGGCTAACTCTAGAAATTCTTTCTATGGAAATTCTTGAAAACGATGCTTCTCGTCGTTCACAGCTGATGAAACGAAGTGTAGAACACGCCGTTCGCTCGGAATCGGTTAAAAATGTGTCAGATGACAGGAACGTATGAGGGCTGACATATTACCCCAAAGAGATGGGAGAAAGTTGTCGACGACTTGGCGAGCGTATCGGTGCTCGGTGGTGACAAATCCGACGCCATCCTGCATCGGCTATCGTGATTGGACGGCGGTCGGAGCTAGGCCGATTTCCGGGGGCCGGTGTGTCTCCTTGATAACGGTAAACGGTCCCGCATCGGCCAGTGTAAATAGGGGTCCGGTTAATTTTTAATTTTCAGCGATTCTTCACGGGCGTCGGCTGGTAAATACCTCGCTGACGAATCGGCGCAGCGGCCTCGGCGCGGCGGGGCGCTGATGGCCTCGTGGAAGGACAACTAATACCCTTCTTGACGTATCTTTTCAGAGGAGGGAATTAAAGCCCGGAGAAAGGGAGAGGAAGGGGAAAAAACGTTGGGCCCGAACAGAGAGGACCGAAGAGGCCCAATCGGGGCCCGCGGAGAAACGAGGAACGCTGCCACCGCACCGGTGGCGGAGTATCGATGCCGCGTGAAAGTTGCATCGCAACACCACCGTAGGGCAGCGTCGAAGCAATAATAATCGGTGGAAAGACGTCGGTCGGGTCCGGAAGGGTGCGGGGGCGAGGCGGAATCCGGCACTATCTACGTAATATATCGTGGGTTAATTAATCGTTTAATGAAACAGTAGTTAGCCGCGATGATTGTGATATTTTATTATTATCCCTCGGCGAGAAAGAGAGTCGGCAGTCCGACGGCGGATCGAAGGACCGGCCCGAAGGCCCGAAGGATGGCCGTGAACGGAACGGCGAGGACGGTCCCAGATGGTGCGAGAGAGATCGAGAAGCAATTTACAAGGAAATCGGCGCTCGACCGACTCTCCGGGCCCGGCGATTGTTCCTGGCCGGGGTATCCGGGGAGGGGGGGGGATTGCAGATGGATTTTGTGTATTATCGCGGACGTTATTTATACAGCGCGAGAGGGCTCCGCTGCAATCAGGCGCAATCGTTTGCGGCGCCGTGGAATGCGGGAATTAAGCAAGAGATTTCCTTCGACACGCAAATGTCGACGATAGAGACCCGGTTCGGGGAAAAATTCAGACAGCCAGAGCCAATGTTGACTGTAACGCGACGGGTGACAAAAGATTGTTTGAGGCGACGCAATGTTGTCAGGTACAACAAGCAGGCAGTTTAGAGGAATACCAATTGAAATACAGAAAATGTCGTCAAAAATAATCCAGAATAAATTCTCCTAGTCTAGAAACTGTCTTGATAGTCTTTTGATGGTTCAAGCCGCTTCTACTCGCCGAAGCAAATGTCTCGAAAGTCTGCTCCTCTGTTTCCCAGCCACCGCGTATGTTTCCGCGCGACCATAGTTTCAGCTCGAGCACCTAGCGAACCATACGGTTGTTGGCATCTAGTTCACCCGCGGTGTACGCAGAAGCGGCGTTTACACGGTTCATTTTCGCGGAGACGCAGAAACTCGTGGTACCGACACGCATCTGGTTCCGCGAAGGTAGAGGAATTTGCGGCGCGTAAGTAGCCCGCGCCGGTTGTAACACAGGGAAGCGGTCAATGAAGCGTTTAATAACGATGATTCGGTGGCCGAGAGAGGTTGCCTCTATCTCCATCTGGCCCGTCTCGTCGGTCTGCTCTCTCTCTCTCTCTCTCTCTCTCTCCCCCTCTCCCCCCTCGCAGCCGGTCTCCGTTTTCTCTGATTGTCCTTTTTCCTGGGCCTTTCTAACTCGCTTCTCCTTTCGGTAGGTGGGATATGTACTTCTTGTAGAGCGGGTGATTGATCGCTTAAAAAACTCCGCTCAGGACCAGGGGACTCCGGCTGGCCGGTTCGTGTCGTTCCGTCTTCTTCTGTTGCTCGGATTCGCTCGTTCCCCTTTCTCGTCTTGTATCCTCCCTCGACCCTGTACCCCTTTCTCCTCTCTCTCTCTCTCCGGCCGTTCCCCGGGTTTCGCTCTTCCACCAGGTTCTCCCGGCTTCTTGGTAGCAGCGTCGTATCGGCGGCGGTGCAGCTTCTTTCATTATGCCATTTTTAATCAGCCCTAAGAGCGGCTGCACGAGGAGCCAATGTCATTAGGTCCGTGCGGCCGCGCGCGCCGTCGGCCGTGTGTTGCCGAACAGAGGCCAATACACCCTCTGGTCTTTGGCGAGCCAGTCATCGACGGGGGCCGCGGTGAATCGACCGAGATAAATCAATCGATATCGATACCCGCGTCACGGTGTCGATGCGTACCATATACGCGGCCGCGCGCGCTTCATTTCCATTGCATCGTCGAATTCCTGGACGAGACCCCTTCCTTCGGCTTCTCCCGTTCTACGCCCTCGAACTTCTTGTAACTCCTCTTCTTCGTCCCGAAACCTTTCTCTCGCTTTCTCGTTACCTGTTTCCGAGCGCTGTCGCGTCGGTATAATCCCGAGCAGGCGGTAATCGGTCGGGTACGCGAACGCGTGTCCCGATTTGGCGAAATGCTCGTGCCCCCTCCCTCTCCGCCGGTAAGAAACGGATTAATTAATATGCCGAATTTTTTCCGCGTGTCCACGGGAATCGTTAGCAATTAGGGCCGCGCGAACACCGGTGGACAGTTTATGGATCTGCTCCGGTTTCGGGCGCACCCGGAGCCCGGACTCTCCGCGAAATGATAACTTTATATTCGGCCGCGGAGACATACCCACGGCGATCAATATCTGTTGCTTCTTGCCGAAACGAATCTATATTCATTAGGTCGAAGAAGTAGGCCCCCGCTCGGCGTCGTTCCATCGACGTCGTCGAGCTGTTACTTTTTCTGACGTTGATCTGTGGACCGATCGTCTCCTCTCCTGCCTTTTTTTTTTCTTCTCCCATCCTGGATGGTATCGGCGCGCACCACACTTCCCCCCTACCCTGTTCGTGTTCCGTACGCTTGTTCGCCACCGGTACGAAATCCGCGCGCAAAATAGCGACACGTAATAACCGGAGTTCCAGGTTATTAACTGCGCGAAAAAAAAACCGACACGAGCGCTCTCCTCTCCGCTCGGCTCGGAACCGCTCAGCTCCGCGCAGCGCGGCTTTAAGTGCGCGCGCGGTATCTCCGGGGCGAAGACTAATTTCCAGCTATCGATACCTGTTGCTCTTTGCAGCGCGAAGTCGTTAAGCACTTGCGTATTGACAAATGCCTTCGTTGCCCGGGCCGAGCGGCGCGCCGCGGTCCTGTTATCGCGTTCGAAATTGCGCCGCATTGTTCTCTCCCCCGGCCGCGTTTCTGTTTTTCTATTTAACGAGACACGGCCGACCGGCGCGGTGGCGGCTGCGCAACGCGTAACAATCGCACCGCCAAATACGGCTCGACGTGTCGGCTGCCGGCATTAGAATCGCTGGCTGCGGATTTGCGTAAGGGCTCGCTGCACCGGGGGAGCCGTCAAATCGATTTTTAGACTGTTCAACTATTTTTCTCCCACGCGAAGATATTTATTGTCCGTACACCGGTTACATGGTTCGCGGCTTTTGTTCGCACACGCGTGTTGGTTGAGCTGTTCGGCTGCTGTGACGGTCCGTGACGTGCCATCGTTATTGTTCGTCGGTTCGAAGGAATATTTGTTGCCGGACTATGGGACCTTCGTGTAAAAACAATGCGCAGTTTTATTGGCACGTTTCGGCCTCTGTTTTACCTTTTCACTTGGCTTTTCAAGCTTTTAGGAACAACGTCTGTTCATTGGAACGACTCTATCGAATATTTTTTACTTTCATGTAGCATTGTTTACTTTTTAGAATTTGACGACAACTAATGCCCGAGGGGCAAACAACTCTGCGTCTCTGAGAATTTATACGAGTCTTGAAATTGCTGGAAAAGTCTCAATTTGGTATAAAAAATGTAAAGAGGCTCGAGAGCAGAAAAATTGTCTTTTGCCGAGAGAAGTGGTGCTCGTGGGGAACGGTTTGTAAAAGATCTTGGCTATAAATGGGAATCGAGTATATTTCTGGATGTTGCATCGCGATAAAGTCGTCGGTTGCAGCGGGTGCAGCGAGCGCACGCTGCGTTTCCCGGTTCGTCGGGGGGTTCCGTGAAAAAATGAACGCAGAAAGACATTAAGAAACCTTGCGTCTCCGAGGGGGAGAAATTGGCCGGCGAAGATAACTCGGCCTGGCCGAGACAAATTTCTAGCCATCGATATCCGTTCCGACGGGGACTACCAAATCTACATTCATTAAGTGGAAGCGGCCGCGACTTCCCCTTATACGCTTCTGCCATCGGTTCTCCGGTCCGATTCGTCGCAGGCAGGCACGCACACACGCCTGTCCCCCTAAATGCGCGTAAACTGGCGCGGTTGCCGAGTGATAAATGCCGGAGAGAAGAGGATTCGCACGCCGCGATCTCTCTCGTTCTCTCTCGCTCCCTTTCGAGCCTCTTTCGCTCGCTCGTTCGCGTCAACTCGCTCGTTACCTTCTCGAACGCGTTTATATGATAGGGTGGATGTGCGCAAGCGTGCGTGAACACACGCACGCACACATCGAACGAGCGGATATTTAAACGCGAGTGGCGTATCGCTCGTTGGAAAAGAAAGACTTCGCGCGATGTTATACGCTATAAGACCGTGCGCGCGCGCGCGAGCGAGCGAACGAGCGAACGAGCGAAAGCACGCTTACGAGCAAGTATGCATGTGGTGAACGACTCTCGCTCCCCTCTCGCTCACGCATGCGTTCACGATGCACGAGCCTCATCCTTCTTGCGAGCTACTGACGCGCCAATAAGAGCGCGCGTTTCAGTTGTAATTAGGGAGAATGTAAATCAAAGTCGTGGCCGCTCCTCTCGGCCCGAAACTGCCCTGCGGCTCCGTTCCTCTTTGTTTTACCGAGCCGCTTTTCGGCTCCACCGCACGCTATTCGCCATCTCTGGCACGCCTGCATCGCCGGCGCGGGAAATCTTTTAAATCGACACTGGATTTTCAAACGTCTCAACCTGATTTTCACGAATATCTAAAAATCCTGGCAATTTGTTTGGTGAAACGAAAATGGACACTTTTCAGGAAAATTTTGGACAACAACCTTTTGCGCTATAATCACGACTGTAACTCAACATTGTGCGGTTTGGCAAGACAAAACTGGAAACCACAGTGTGAATTAATTTATGTAAACGTACCATAAAAAGGTTACAAAATGAGGTACTTTTGTACGGTCAAATGCTCATTCTTTACGCGGGGAATGTAACTTTTAGTAGAAACGGGTAATTTTGTGGAGGTGTTGCGAGTGTTATATAGGTTATAGTTATATGTGCACCTAGATCGTGATTTAGATGCGGGGGAGTCAGAGGTGTGGATCGATTGGACACTTGATTGGAAAAACTTCGGATCTTACCTGAAATTCCGGCCCTGTTCTCGCGCAACGAGCGAGCGCTGCACTTTAAAGCTGCAAAAGTGAACGTTCAACCCGGCAGTTCTACACCTGCAGAAGTGAACGTTCAACCCAGCAATCCTGTCCTTCCCGTCGATTACACTTTTACCTACCTTCACGTCCTATTGCAACGCGTATCAACTTAAAACCTCGGCGACGCGACGAGCATTACCAACAGCGTTCCAGTGAAGGATCAATTTGAATCGACCGATATTCGGGAGCCATTAATGTTGGAATTCAAAGATACCATAGCGTCTTAGGTATAAGGATTTAGGCGTAAGGGGCGGTTCTCCCAAGAACAGAAGAACTCAGGCGGGGTGATAAAGTCGAGATCGTAGTCTGTTATTCACTCTGGTAGAAGCAGCTAGCTTGATCGAACGCTATTCGGAGGTCTAACAAACACGGAACTCGTCGAATTACCGGGTCCAATATTGCGTCTCGAAATGCTCGCAGTCAATCTCGCGGAATATACCTAGCGTTCGATAGGTGGGCGATCATGCGTATTGAACGCGGATAAATGACGAGACCCGGAGACAACCTACAAACTTGATCATCCTCCTTTGACGACTTATCGATTCGAAGCTGGTTTCCGTTCGGAGACTGGTTGCGTGAATTCTAGAGATCCGCTGATCGCCGGTCTTTCCGCGTGCGCGAGGAAAACGAGCAAACACGTTGCGTTTCGCGGTGCGTGAAACGCGTTGTTGCGCTCGGCGCGCGTCCGTACAGCCCACCGGTGGTGCACTAAGCTCGAAACCGGCGAGACTGCTGGTCGTCGGCTATTTGCTTGGGAACAGACGTCCGCAAAGCTCGAGGTCCGCGTTCGAGTCCGAGCGTTAGTTAGCCCCGTGTTCGTCCGGCTTCCAGGTGTCCGACCAGTTAAATGTTAATTTCGCGGCCGCGCTCGAACTTGCTCAATTAGGGAGCAGAGCGCGGCCCCGTGCGCACGACTTCATTTCGCGGGGACTTAGGCTGTTTGCCCAGAGTTGTCCGCAGAGTTCGAGTTCTCGGAGCTTGAACGAGCACGGTATGGCATGGCACGGTACGGCGAGGCGGCGCGGCGGGTCGAAGGTGAGACGCAGCGGATACGATCGATGCGCGTCAAAGATAGCCTGCATTACCCGGCGCGGTACTATTAAAGGGTATTAACGGGTATAGAAACGGCGGACGCCGGTTCGCGAAACCGGACGGCCGCATAACAGGACTCGATGATCGGGTCAGGCATCGATCAACTCTTCATCGGCGAACCTGTCAAGCTACAATCGACTCGGGGAACTCCATTCGCGGCGTTCGAACGGAGGACACGGTCGGCCAGGTGGTCAGCTCCGCGACCACGAGGTAATAATAAAATAGCAGGGGAAGAAAAGATCGCGCGAGCAGGCTACTCGGCGGTTCGCTCTGCTCGAGAGCGCTCCTCCCCGAAACTTGAAGTACCTGCGCCGTAAAGTAACCTTTTGCAAGCGAGTTGGGTAAACGAAAAAGAAGAGAAGAAAGTAACCGCAGCTTTTCTATCGGAGGACCGCTCTATTTAACCGTGGGACACGACGATCTATGGATCGCCGCGAACAAAACCAGGGGGACAACGCGAGCTGGCGGCGGCGGACCCAGAACAGACTCTGGCCCGCTGTCTGCCGCTTCTCGCCCGGGCTATCCGTGCGAAAGTGTCACTTTCGTGCCGGCGATAAACATGTGCAGGAGTCGGCCGAACAGGACAGACGAATGGAAACCATTCCCGCGTCCTGATGCAAAAGAACGATCGAGAAAACGTCGGTGGTCACCTTTCTGGCCGAGGGAAAAGGGCCCGGAAGAGGGGAGGGAGACGAGGGCCCCCGGAGGACAGGAAGAAGAAGTCCTCCGGAGATTCGGAGGCGCGAGAGGGCCCGGAGCGCGAGCAAGCGAGTGAGCGGGCGAGCGGGCGAGCGGGCGAGCGAACGAGCGTTCGAGCCTGGTTCGTGAAGCGCGCATACCTACCCGCGGAATGCGCATCCACAGAAAACGAGGGGAACAGCTATTGTCTTGTCAGCGGGAGCCGCTAAATCTGCCCGCGGATCTCCTCACGATCGTACCTGCCTCTCTCCGCTATACCTTCTTCGCCTACCTCCTTCGATTTCGCCTTTTTGTCCCCTCTCGTCGTCCCTCTTTGCTCGTTCTCGCCGCGTCATTTTGTTACCTCGCTTCTCCTCTCCTCGCCTCCCCTCGCCGCGCCGCGCTGCGCCTCGCCGCCGGATTTTCGTTGCTCAAGGTCACTCGCCCTGCGTTACATCCCCTCCGATCATTGCTGTTTATGTTTCGGTTAGCTCGAATGCCGATAAGTGCTAGTTGATTACCACTGTGGCTCCCTCGATTACTAAATGTTCGAGTGCGGTACGAGTAAATAGACTCTTTAAACGTCCACAGCCTGGAGATAAAATAGCTTCGAGAACAAAGGGTGAAGGTACTGTGAGACGTTTGATTTCTTTCGGTTTGTTTTGTAACGTGTATTTCTTCAAACCGTGAAATTGAAAAAACACAGTTCAATCTAAAGTGTAAAACGAAGAAACTATTATCCTAATGTCCTTTATACCACAATTTTCCAGGAGCGTTGAGGAGGATTGAGCTATCGTGATCCTCGACAAGGTGTGTAAGATGATTGAACGGAAAAGACATTGCTGTAGGAATCGACGGATGTGTTCCACGACAAGATACAGCGAAAGCCGGCTCTCATCTCCCCCGGGAATCTGAGCGTATCTCGCGCAAAAACTGCCTCGGCCAATAAAGCAATTTGCACCTCTCGATGTCCGTGTAGCGAAGAATTAGCAGCGATCGTGGTCGATAGCTCGTGGGTTCGTTTACAAAGTAATGAAGCGTTCCAGGCTACGCGCGTCTATTACCGGGGAACGTGTAAATAACGTCGTTGGTCGTGTCGGGATTAAACGTTTACGGACTAAATAGTTCGTTTCTCGAGGAAAGGTTCTTGTTACGGCCGTAAAAATCCGTGATTCGGCCCGGAGGCGACGCTAACAAGGGACGCTGTAGCCTATCAAACTCTCGAGAGGAGCGATCCTCGCGTACGTCGAGATAGGCGCACGCGCACGCGCTTACACACAGAGGTGCCATAGGTCCGCGAGCGAGGGATATTGCGCGGCGACGGAGTGTCGACGGAGGCCCTAGGAATCCGAATGCAGCGTCGTCACCGCGATCGACACTCGGACAAAAGTTTATAGCCGGCGCGATTCTACGCGAGATTGCCAGCCCCGCGGGATAATCGCCGGATACCCGGGGACGTTTCGCGAATATTTACAGACGATAGCGGTTTAATGATCCCCGGGGCTGGCGCTCGGCGCGAGGAAAATGTCGCGAACGTACGCCCCGTGTAAAGTTATTATGCCCGGTTTTACGCCTGCTCGAGATATAAAGGCCGGCCACTAACGTGCTTCTCGGGGCGTAAAGGAAATATTGAAACACAGTAGGAGAGTCCGTAACGACGAGAGCCTATGGTCCGGCAGGCTTTACCGTCCGCCGGATTAGCTCGTTGCCTGTCAGTGTTTTAGGCGCGGGGATATATATCAGTCGGCGCTACTACGTCGCTTATTGGACGCGTGTTCGTCGTGAAATTCCAAAGACCGAGGGTAAGTCGCCTCGTAACGCGGTACCACGGAAGAAATCCCTCGACGAAACTTCAAACTCTGATCCGAAACGCACCAGGCCTTAGACCGCGCATTCGCCAAGTTATATGTCTCTTTACATGTTCGCTGGCAACTGCATGCGACGCGCTTGGCCAATGGCTGCGTAGACCGCGTGCTGGAAATATTTTCTCTTGCGTGTTAACGCTTTCGGTGGGCTGATAAAGAGATTAAAGTTGCGTTGGAACCTCGTCGAGCCTCGTTGGCAACCGAGGATCCAGGTACCTACACATTTATTGCATTTCCAGCGGTTAAATCAATTTCTAATTCCGCGGTTGCAATTTATGCAACAAATTTGAAATGCTGAAGCTTCAATATTCTAGAGATACTCGAGATGACACGAAAATCTTTGCCGAGGATTTATCTTCACGGGAAACGGCAAGAATAACGAAGTTTCTCCGCTGCGCTGACATCGACTGCACATTTAGGACAACGAATGGACACTTGGCATCGGAAATGCTACGGTTTATCTCGCGAAAGAAGAAGTCTGAAGTAGGTACGCCGAAATTCACAGAGTAACCATCCAGCCCGTCATCGGAGCGTTAGAAGCTTGGAGCGAGCGGGGTGGATTCTGCGCGAATCCCTTTGAAAAACCGACTATCGCGCTAGCGCCAGACGCGATACCTCTCCCGTTGATTTTTCCGGGCGAGGAAGGAGTACCCTAACGATTTCTTCGGTCTAACGACCACGGCATTTATCAGCCAGGCCTGTGTTACGGCCAGGCTAACTAACATCGCTCGTTCGGGAACAACGCCTTTTCCCGTCTAATACATCTAATGCTCGCCGTAGCCCGTCGCTTCCGGCAGGCTCCTCCTTCAACGCCAATCGCATTTGCAACTTGCTTACAGGGGATCGAGCGTGTATCGATCGATCGTGAGGGCCCGCAGCGATCAGTTACCCTGACAAAGCTCGAATGGAAACGTCCAGGGGGAGAAGGGACGTCTCGGGGCCGGGACACGTCGGCCGGGAAACGAAGAAGAAGAGACCCCGACGAAGAACCAGGGGACACGGCGGCGACGAGACGACTGTCCCGTGGCAAAAGTCCCTGGATCGGCTCGAGGTTCGCTCCGCACCGCTCCGCTTGCGCTCGGCGCGGCGCGGTTACGGGCGAGATGCGGAGAAGAGTATTCTTCGCCGAGGGGACGTGCACCGTGGCGATCCTCGAACGTCTAATAGGGGCCCTGATACCTTCGTCACGGATGTATCGGTGCATCGAGAAGGTATCGATCTTGTGCTCCATATGCCATCGCCGGGGAGTATTATCGTATGTACGCCGTCAGGGGACGGGTCCGCAACGGCAACGTGACCGTTGTCTTGCCTGCCCACGCCTCGAACAACGGACAGCCCGGAGAGAGAGAGAGAGAGAGAGAGAGAGAGGGAGAGAGAGAGAGAGGAGAGTCTCTCTGTCCCTTTCGTCCATTCTTCTGTCGACTGTCTGCCAGGCCGTTCGTGATCCGCCTGATGCGACGCGCCGAGGCCCTACACACAAGGGCTATATTAATTTCTCTACCGAGCATTGATGAATGTCAAGGTCCCGCGCCGAGGAACGAACCCGAGCCGAGGTGAGCTGAATCGCGTGCCAGCCAGGTATTCCAAGCACCGAGACAACCACCGTGAAATACGCGAACCGCTACGATACCACCGGATCGCTCCGCGCTCCGTGCCGCGCGTATACCGCTTCGCCAGTTTTCTTTCGCATGCAGATTATCAAGCGATACGCGCGGTCCGGTATTAATTCCGAACGGTTCCAAGGTCGGCCGTTTTTCTGACGACAATGGCGCGCGTGGAATAACTCCGTTCCAACGGATCGTGAAAATACCGATCTTACGGCCGCGAAACGCGTCGCGTGTGCGCATCGCTCGCCTGCGTGATGCACATCCGCAAACGACCACGCTGTTTTTGTCTTTGATTGGTAATTTAACGGGGACGCGTGGACTGCACTACCAATGGAAACCGAGGTCTTTGCAGTTCCGAGTGAACACGTTTTTAATGTGAAAATGTATATGTGCTCTGCATTCCGAGCGCCGAGAAATCGATGAGCTTTGAATTCGGTGCGCTCTAAATTCGGAACGCTTTGAATTCTAGACGCCAAGAACTCGACGGGTTCTTCCGACAATTTCTCGATTCTACGATTGACGCTGTAAGATTTATTTAGCCTATTCGTAGTAGCCCTATTTACGAATTCTAGAAGGCAAGCGGTACCGTATCTAACTATCTGACCAAGTGTAATCAACCTGTCAGCATTCGCGAGAATCAATACGGTGCATCGACATCGTCCACGAAGAGACAAAAGCAGAAATTGGAAAAAGTGTGAAGCAGCAGACTGATTTAAGCACTTTTGACTTCCATAGAACAATTGTAGAATCGTTTCCAATCTACGCGCAATACCGTTCAGTCGTTTCCCAGAGGCCAGCCGAGTTCAGCCGCAGAATTTCAGGTTCTACAGATCGATTGGCTTTGTGTTTCGAAAAAATTGCCACTCGAGTCTGCCGGGTTTCGAAAAGCGGGAGCAAGCGTCGCAAAAAAAAAGGGCGAAAACTCGGCACGGTGGATCGTCGACGATCGTGGCTCGTTCGAGCTGTTACGGCTTCGTTGAACCGGGCCGGTATCACTGATTAACGTTAATTAATAGGATATTACGTTTCGCTGGGAAAACACAAATGCCGGTCGATCGCTCGGTGCACGGATGCGATTAGCCCATCGGTCGAGTATCGTGTCGGTGAATAGGATTCCAGACACGGCTAGAGCTGGCCAGCTCGGCTAGGAGTTCGAGCGTTATTAAGAGCCTGCCAAAGAGTATCGAAACTGGTCCATGCGCTCGGAATCGAAACCCCGTGATTACGAACTGGGACGAGCAATTATACGGCTGTTTTTCATCGGGGTCCCTCTGGTTCTCGTTCAACACGGTCCGATTATTAAGACCGTCTGGCGGCGGGCCGACGCGGGCTCGGAGCGGAGCGGAGCGGCGCGGAGAACAGAATGCCAGGCGGAACAGTTGT
Organism: Halictus ligatus; assembly: GCA_028454255.1. Lineage (NCBI taxonomy): Eukaryota > Metazoa > Arthropoda > Insecta > Hymenoptera > Halictidae > Halictus > Halictus ligatus. The sequence continues at coordinate 301,647 of CM052131.1, forward strand.
TGAATCGACGATTACGACACCTAATTCACTTCCACTTGGTTTCGCCGATCGATCCCCGGTAATTTCTATTAATTCGACCGTGTTGTTTTTTCCAGGACTGGTTAGTATCATTTAATGATTAACGTAGCGCGGGAAATTACTTAATAAGGTATCGCGGGCTCGTGGGATTGCTCCGGGTCGGCGCGGTTTCATTGCCTCACGGTGGAAAGTACTCGCGAGCCTTTACCGATATCTTAACGGGTTTGCAACCGCGTATCTCGCCACTGTGCTACAATGTTGGACGATACGTTCCCAGACCCACTCGTATCTGGCAGTAACGATTGCGCAAAGAAACGTAGATAATGGTATAATTGTTACAAAACGAGCTAATGCGGCACTGGATAGCGTAAATTGTATGTTTTACAATTTCTTTCGCTGGAAATATACTTTAAATCAATCATCCGCAGCAACCCTTGAACACGGATTCAATCCTGTTTACTTACGAGGAGAGAGCTTAGCGTTCTTCTAATTGGACTTTTTGCAAAAGTTTACGATCACTTAGGCCTTTTAACTAGTTTCTTTCGTGCGGTCTGCGAAGCGTTTTACCAACGGATAAAAATAAATAGCTATCTTTCGTTCTGAAAGTAAATCTTCTCGCATTTATACGTTTCGTTCAACAAGATTGCTTCGAATATTTTTATAGAAAGGAACGTTGTAACATCTATCCATTGAATAGTACACAGTATTTGTTACCGCGATTAAGAACTTTTTATTCACAACTCTTTCGATCTTTGCTCTTGCTTTCCATTCGGTTCGATTCAACGAGCCGGAAAGCTAACGATGTCGAGGCTACGGTCGAATCAGGTTGGAGCAACCTCTTTCGTTTAGGATCGGATCTAGCAATCGCCGCCATTTTATGGATACTTCTGCCGGGGTAACTCGGCCATCCTCGTCGCGTCTAACCAGTTTCCCTGGTAACCTAACCGAGTCAGTCCATGACACGGGATCGTATCTCATCTACATGCATGCGTGCGCGGACTAAATTCCGCCGCGTCGATAAAGACGATCTGCAGGGTAACGCGCAATACTTCGAGTGTAATTGCGGCCGTAAAACGTGCTCCTGAAATTTCATATCGTCGCGGACTAAGGGTATTAAGATCCCAGTTCGCCGGTAATAAACGGCGACGAAAGGACGGACCGAGGGTTCCCACAAAAGTCGAGCACGAGGCACGCGAAGGGGACTGATTACGATGTGCAGGCTTCTTTTCGGAGCCGAGTCTGGTTTCACGCTTAGAATAAGTTAACTTTTTCCGCGGCTCCCTGTCAGAAGGTAACGGAGAAGAGAGGAGAGCCGGTCCGCGCCGCGGACTCGTCGGATGAGTTACGGCCAATCGTTTCGGGGCTCCTCGCCGCACCCGTTAATGCTGGAGTGTGCCAAACTGACTTTTTGCCTCGGCCCCCTCTTTCCCCTCGGACCGCGTTTTCGTCTTGTTCGCAGATTTAACCTCGGAAACGCAAGAAACCGAGACAGCAAATGTGATTCGGATGCGTGAAACAGAAAGCCTTCAATTCGGTCCGCTTTCAATTCTCACCGGAAAAAGTTCGGGGAGCTTTAAACTCTTACTGGCAAGAGTTCGGGGTGCTTTAAGTTCAGGTATGCCTTAAATTCGGGCCCCTTTGAGTTCTGAGCACCAAAAGCTCGGAGCGCTTCGAAAACGAAGTGGAATATGCCACAATGACTTTTCGTATTGGCCTTTCTTTCCGCGTTTTCGTCTTGTTCGCTGATTTAGTTTCAGAAACGCAACGAACTAACAGAGCTGATATATTTCGAACGCGCAATACTGGGAGCACGGTTGATTCTACTTCATTTTTAATCGGAAAACGGTCCGAGTTCATGATGCGTCGAGTTGAAAATTGCCTGCCTCTCAGTGGATTTTAAATGATGCATGATTCGATGGAAAGTAATATAAATTCCCAGAGCTCCAGATTTAAAATGCTTTGAATTAAATATTCTTTTAAATGCGTTTCAAATATACATAGAACGTTCCGAGTTGAAAACGCTTTGGATTCGAAATATTCCGCGTTAATAGCGTGTACGTGATGACCGCTCCTAATGGTAAACAAATTCTCGTAGCATTCTACTCGAAACGCTTTGAATTTCAACACTTGGAACTTGGAATATATCAACAGGAGGCATCCGAAGGAACGAAGGAGCTCAAAATACCCGCGTTTTCGAACCAAAAACGTTCCAGTTACAAAATCTCCTCGATCGATCTCTCACGATGGTCGGAAAGTTCGAGTTAAAACCGCTTTCCGTCCGAGAGCGGCTCGATTTCGAAGGTCTCCGGATTCGAAATTCATCGTGCTCCATGTCGCATTGAAATTACCATACGTATCAGATGGAAGCCAGCCAAGTGCAGATTTCCCAGCGGAAATAACTCGAGGGAAACGGCGTCTGCTGGAAGAATCAGAAGAAACCGAATGGCGCGTATGCAGATTATATCGTCTGGCTTACTTGTCGCCAGCGTTACCGGTAACGGACTCGTATACTTAACCCGAACCTCTTGTACGTACATTGTACGGGATCGGTTCTCTCTCTCTCTCTTTCTTTCTCTCTTTTTCTCTCTGTTCCGACGTGAAAAGACTGAGGCCTCGGTGTGTTCGAGCGGTCGGCCGAGCCGTCGGGAACGCGACGTGTACCGGATCTGAGCGCGCGTCGACGTAGGTGCACGAACGTGAAAGGGGATGTTGAGAGAATGCTTTGAGCCGTGGTTAATGATACGCGATGATACGCGGCATTCGTCACTGTCCGATGTCCGGCTTGATTGCCGCTACTGTTCTCTATCCTTTATCTTTCGCGGCCTCGTAACCGCCAGCGTGTATACGTTGCTACGGTTAAATACGTCCACGTGAATACACACGCGCGCACGTCCAGCCCGACAGACCGTAATGCGGCCCGAGATCCACGAAGGAATTCGAGTCTGGGAAGAACACCGGCAGAAACTTTATGAAATGCTCCGATACTAATTTACATTCGAATGCAACGCGTGCGTTGCACTGTCTCCCGAGTTAATAGAGTGGCGTGGTCTCCTTCGAGCATGATCGCCAGAGACGCGCTCAGCTTTATTTGTTTCAATCGGCGGATTTTCAAATTGATGATGCTCTCCGGCGAGAGTGATTTCGCCGCGGAATGCTCGGAATTCAAAGCGTTTCGAGTCCCAAGGGCTTTGAAATCAGAACCCTTGAATTCAAAACTCTTGGAACTCGGGGCGATTTGAATTCGGAACAATTTGAATTCTGCGCGCGAAGAATTCGGTGCGTCTTCACGTATTGCGAATTTCCAGCATTCAAATCATCAGTAGTTAATATTGAAAGTTCAACGTATTGAAAGCGCAACAAATGGAAGAATATGCTGTAGGTTGTTATAGCTATTTGAAATTCATTTAATACGGGGAGCTGAATATGCCCGGGCGACGTCGCTGGTATGCGACTGGAATCCATTTCGTGAACGGTAGCCGATTCGTTCGATGTTAAATGAAAGAACGAAGAACATAACACGTGGAAAGGCCACATGGCGTCCATTCAGTGATTTGTGATGCGCGGACGTTGGTAACAGCCACCCAAGAAGTTTTTCGGTTCTTGGTTAATAGCATGAGATACTGGGCTAAGGAACCTTTAAAAGTTTCTGTCCCAGGAGATAAGAGGCCCGCTAGAGGGATTCCTCTGTTTCCGAGGAGTTTATCAAACTTCGTTCATTCGATTTACACGGAATAGAAATTGCTTTATCAATCTTCGTTAATGCACTGTTTCCGCTAAATCTACATAGCACTCAGAGATACGTTCCTTATTGTTCATTCAAGTTCCGCGCTGATTAATCATTCTATCATATTTCACAATTATTTATTCCATCCCGTGTGCAACGTACCACGGCTCGTAATGATACATTATTACCACCAACACTGAATGTTACGTTCGCGTAATTATTGAATTTCCTTCTTACCTAATTAACGATCAAATTGCTCCGACTCGGCGGACATATGTAGGATTGTAAAACATATTGTTCGCGGATGCTAACGATACGTTCGCTGTTACAAGAGAAGCAGTGATTATTTTTACCCCGTGGAAATAGAATTTCATTTATTTCATTCGAAAGCGTCGTAGTACCCTGCCGGGTAGAGGATCGCGGGAGAACTGCTTCGCCAAGAATTCGGAACATTTTGAATTCGGCGCGTTTTGAATTCGCTGCGCCAGGAGTTCGGCACGCTTTGAATTCTGTGCTCTTCAAATTCTGAGTACCAAGACTACCAAATCGAATTTCATTTTTCTTCGTCCGAAAGCATTCGGATCCGAAGCGTTGGTTCGCATCGAGCCTCTCGAAACCGAGCAAGTTTAACGAGTGTTTATCGTCCGTATCTTTCACAATACGATCCGAGATTACGCGTTCGCTCTCGATCGGCGGCCGTCGCCGAAGCGCGAAAGTATCGTCTGCTTTGTATCATTAGCCGATTCGCTGGGTCGTGAGAACGCGAGCGACCATTGGCCTCTCGAGGCTCGTCTGCCCTCGTTCGAGAGCCTGAAATCCTCTTCGCGGCTGCTCGTCCTATCAACAAAGCCCGACACTTTCTCATACAGTTTACCGGGACTTTTCAGGTCGTCACTCGCGGCTCGGCTCGGCTCGGCTCGGCTCCGCTCCGGTAATGGTATGCACAAGCGAGTCAGTTACCGAGGTCGTTTCCGTGTCCTCAAGAAGGAATTTCGAGATCTCGCATCAGCCCGCGCGACTCTTACAGGCCGCGCCGCGCCGAGCCGCGTGCATGACGGAATTTAATTCCGTATAACGCGGCGTCCGTTGTAAAAACCCCTGCGACGACAATGGCCGCCTTTCTAATTGTCCTTCTCCGCCACATGTTACACAAACGCCGCCGGGTAATAGTATTTTTTCATTCCGTCCGGTGCACGCAAATTGTAACTCATGCGCGCCCTACAATTGCGTAATGTTATTTACGCTTGCGGAGCGCCGCAACGATCGTTAAACTTTCCGAATTCCTTGTCCTCGAAATGCTGGACCGCTGAAATTAACTTTGGCGCGATCTACGATCTCTACAATTTATTTCTGGGCGTCGACTTCACTTCGAGTTATTTAAAACAAGCACGACGCTGAGGATTTCCGTTTTTGGGGAGAAAACGTTGTCCCGCGATGGTAGATACATTCTTACTGTACGGGATAATTGAATTTTTTCGGTATTCGGACAACCTCGTACACGCTTGAACTCATTTTTACGAAAATGCTTTCGTTCCATGTTTAATCGGCAGGTCTGGAGAAGTGCGGTATCGCATTTTGGCGCGCTCCAGCGCGTTCGAATATTCACCGGTGGATTATTTCACGGACGAATCCAGCGGCGAAGTGTATCAGTGGTAGCGTCAGAGTCCGGTGCCTCGAATTCCGGGAGTCTTATTACACGGTGGGGCCAATCCGGCGGCGCGCAAACTATCGTCGACGCCGATCATTAAATGCGAATTAACGATACAGCGTATTGTGCGAGGCTCGCGTATCGCCCCATCGGCGGTTCTATCCGTGGCCGAACGATGATTAGCGGAGGATTACGTGTACAGTGACGTCGGAATGTAATGCGCAGTCCATTGAATCGGCCTGGCCGCCAACTAATTTGAATCGAAACCGCGAAAAAGGATCCCCTACTTGGCTGCTGGTGGAAGGAGGAGAGGGCCCGGCAGGATTTTGCAGGGCGAAGCCAATTTTCGATTTAATACGAGGACAGACGTACAGCCCCGGGACCCCGGCGTGATATCATCCAGTGATGCCTACCTACCCACCTACCAATATCACTTTGACGCTCTCTCGTCCTCGTTACGCGAAATTGTGTTCCACACAATGGATATGTATTTCCGTCGGGACGCTGCCGCCGCCGCCGCCGCAACGAAACACGACCGGCCGTTCCGAAAACGCGCGGACCCCGGCTACCTGCGGGATAATGACGAATTTCGAAAGGATCCGCTTCCGGGGGTAATGATCGCCGAGCCTCCGGGATATTAATATTTCGCGATACACCGCCGGTGGTCGTTTAAGCATTAATGGTCCCGAGGTGTAAAAAGTTGATTCGCCGCCGCGCGAATTCCGATGCAAGTTGTTAATCGCTGCGCGCAACCCCTGATCACTGTTATTCTGCCGCTAACCCGTGCCAACAACGTCCGCCATGACGAATTCGAAACAAAAACTTCACGCTGAATATTCGAACTATGGGAAAAAATTAATTAATCTCGGGGGCGAAGTTTTTTTTTCTTGACGTCTGTTGTTTCTACACCAACCTTCCACTTTGTTTTAACTTGTGGCAGCATTTCCCATGAAAATTGCAGAGGTCTATTGCCCTTATTAGAAGCAGCGGAGCATTAACCCATTTTTGCTTTGCGCTTCAAGTCGATAAATTATGTTTCACTTACGACGTCTTGGCCAGCAGACCAAGCGCTAAAGTTAACGGGTGAACATCGCCTCGTGAAAATTTGAAAAATTGAATTCATTTAATTTTTATTATCCTATCCCGGCCACTGAAATACCGTAACCAGAAAACTAGCTGACACAATTATACTCCGAGTAATATACGATAGAAATAACATCGCTATTTCTGTACTCGAAGAAGCGCATTCTGCAACAGAAGAATCAAAGGTTTGCAGTGCATCTAAAAGAAGAAAACGAGCGCGGCTTCACCCCGAGGAGAGAACGAGGGTTAAAAATGTTCTCGGGCCGACGATCTCTCGAGCCCAGTGAATTTGTTTTACGAAGAGCCATTAATGTTGCTCAACGCTCATTAGCCAACCTGAGAAACGTGTGTGCCCCGCTCAATTTTTCCCCGAAACCGGTCAGGATTCATCCTCACAAATTTTCGTCGGCGCACGATTACCGGGAAAGATTTATTATGAGTCACGTGTGTGTTCCGTTAAGGACGAAAACCACCGACCGGTTGCCATCTCTCCTCTCTCCTCTCTCCTCTTTCATTCTCTCTCTCTCTCTCTCTCTCTCTCGCTCTCTCTTCCGCTTATTTGCGTGTACACGGAGCTCAAAACAGAGTAGCATTGACGACGATTGGTGGCTCGCGAGCAACGGTAATACAAGCCGTAAGAATGGCCGCCTTGTTCGCTGTTGCTTTCCCGTCAGCAACAGGATCGACGGGTGGCGTCCAGGTACGCTAATCGTCATCGGGAATTGCCCCCGCGGCCGCCTCTCTCATTGTCCTAATTTTCGGCGCTGCTTCGGGCCACGGTAACGTCATTCATCAACATCCACTTGGAAGAAATACCCTCCGGGTCGAGTGGATGTGAGGGATGGCTCGTTTCTGAACGAATTCACGCCCTCTGACAAATGAACAAAAAGCTGCGGGTATTACCGGGCCATGCTGCGCAATTATGGGACCCTGGGCCTCGGTAGTCATCGGATCAGCTCCTTCGAGAGTTGTCAATGCGAGCTCGATTCGAATACCTATTTGAAAACAACGTGTACCCGTCGTGGACACGCGCTGCACAATTTTATTCAATTAAACCACTGAAAAAGCCGACGCTTCGGCTAATTGGAACGCTCGCGGCGGGCCGGTTATTTTTCTACATTGTGTTTCATTACTTTTGTCCGTCGATCATTTGCGTTCATGATTGATACGAATTTAATTTATACAATTCGACTGGCACGTTCAAAGAGAGAAATCAAATAAAATTCTATATCTCTCGCACGAATAGTATCAGTACATTGAAAACAAAATCAAGCGACGTACTCGTCCATTCGATATTTTGTAATTTACTGAAGGTTTGCAGTCACAAAAGTTTTGTAGACAAAGATTTGAACGGAATTTTATCCGATTTGAGAAAACAAAAGTTTATACTCGGCATAGTTTACACCTAGACCGAGGCCTTTCACGAGGTACACCCCGCGGTAGTGGGGATACTTCCGTGACGTTTATCATCCCGTCCTTGGCGACATGTATAGAGAAATCACTGTACAAATATTGTTGTGAGCTAGGCATTGTAACAACTTGCACTTCGCTACGAATAGACAGTTGACACAGACGACCCGAGCAGAATCGCGAGTGTACCTGCGCGCACTTCAGCGACCGCTTTCTAATCGAAAGGAGACAAAAATGGTGGCATCGAGCGTTCACAGGCGAACAACTAAATCCACGTCGTCTTCGATGAAAAGGGCGACGTGCCCAGCAGGATATCGACTTCGCTGGGAGACGTGCGGCGCGGCGGATCCGCAAAAACCATCGTCATTTTTATCTCATTAAAATCTGCTCGCGGGTGAAAGTTTCTCGTGGTCGAGAGGGCTCGGTGGCCCGTTGGACTAGCAAGTTAGCAACGCGGCCTGGTCGCGATGGGTCCCGCGATCGTAAATCCTGTCGGCCGTGTTAGCGGCTCGGTGTACGCACGCAGGTACGTACATTATACATAAAGGGGCATAGTAAGTCACCCGGCCAAGAGTGTTTCCCCCGTGTGTGCTTAGAAGAGCGAGAGTAGCGCGGCGAACGGCAGGAAGAGAGACGCGAAGGTAAGAGGGAAAAGAGAAACAGAAAATGAGAGAGAGAGAGAGAGAGAGAGAGAGAGAGAGAGAGATAGACAGAGAGGAATGGAGTGGAAAACGCAGGGATGGTGGGGGTGAGTCACGTCGCGCGGAGGCCACGGACTCATTGATCATTTCGATCACTTATGCTAATCTCCGCGGGGAAACTGGTTTGGATGCCATTCGAAGTAATTATTTCACACTCGCAAAGTGGCTGTTATTAGTAGCCGTGTCCGATAGAGAGGGAACAGGCGCGCGCGCGCGAGCTCGCCTAAGCGCGCGGAAAAGGGGTGAGACCAGCGGTGGGTACGTACCTGGCGTGCACCGCCTGCACACGGGGTGTCTCGTAATCAGAGATCGATGTTACTGATACCGGTATCGTTAGCCGGCCAAGTATTATGCAAAAACCGATTAACCCAGTTCGTTAACTCGATAGCGCTTCGCTAGATAGTGTCTTTATTACGACGGTCGCGGCGAGCCGGCTTTGTCTATCCGACACTTTTATGCCTACTTGTGTCACGCGAATATTCATTCGCTCCGTAAGGCGAGATTGTTATTTAAAACCTGTTTCGTTATTGGTACGGCGAGCGTGGCCTTGCCGGTGTACCTTTAACCCGCGGAGAATGAACGGGTTCGACCATTTTAGACTTGAGCCTTCTAGATCCTAGCTTATCGATATTTTTAAAGCCTTCCGCGATTGTTCGTTTTCTTACCGGACTGAACCGAGCAGCTGATAATTTTAGCTAATGAAGCAGAACTTCCTTGTAAACGGCAAAACATGTTAGAACACTTTCTTCGATCTCCTCGGACGATTTATACAACGATGTTCATCTTTTTTGAAATCGTGCAATTACATGTTAGATATTGTCGATGTCCACGCAGTCAGGTTTCGGATTTTTCGGGTCGCCCCACTTCTTTCGTAGCGTGTCGTAATCGCTATGATCGGGCGATCTATCGACGGCACAGCCCGTGAAGGCAATAACAACACTCGGCCCCTAAGTGTTAGCGTAATTGATAAGGCGTCAGAATGCATCGCATCACCGAAAGTAACGACGTATTCCGGATCATTAAGTTGAGGCGTTAGGGCGAAGTATCGAAGGTACCCCCTGCGCCCAATCAATCTCCCTTCTCCCAGAGGAAATGAGACTGAGAGCTCGCTTTCTTTTTCGTCGATGTAATTTTCATTTTGTTCCTCTCGCTCCAGGATACAGGGACGCAACACTATGAATCTTTTGGCGTTAATGTGGTTACGCGGGCAAAGAACAGGGGATTTCCGAGCGAAACCAATTTTTCGGGGACATTTCGCGTGTAACCGGTCTCGATTGGAAATCGATTTTTATCGGGAAAAAGGCAACATCGTTCAAAGAACGGTAATGGATAATGCGCGAAAAGAATATCCTATCGTGCATTGTGCGTTCACCGGTCAAACGTCATCTTTGAATTTTCGATGAAATATAATAACATTGCGTGGCCGTTCTATGAATATCGTAATCATGGAATCACGAAAGTTCCTGCCCAGCGTGCATTAAAATGATTTTAACGGAGCGATGGTATATCGCAGCATATCGAAATGCGACCGTTACGGAAAAATGAGTTGAAAGGTCGCGCAGAAAATTTTCGATATGATAACGCTGATGCATCGAAATACGATTAAAAGTTTGATAGGCCTCGGTTTCCGAATTTCAGAGTCGGAACGAGTCGGTGAGAGGATAATCAATGGCGTCGATCAATTAACACTTTCTCCACTGGAAGCGTCTCCGTGGTTTCACATTATTCTTTGACCGAGCAACGCGCGAGTGGGATTATTACAGAAATCGTGGACGATTAATCACCGATTTGGGTGGACCGTGAAATGAACGTCCGTTGAGTAAGTGTTCATAATTTTGAATCGAACGAGGCCGTTTCCGCTGTTCATAGTCGCAGAAATTCGGTCGGAGGGGTTCTTAACGACAGCCGCCGCGCCGTGTAGCTTCGCCGGTGTCGGCGGGGATCGTGGAAGAAAAATACGGCGATCGACACCGCGGACACCGCGGATGATTTAACGACTCTCTCGAAATTTCGATCGGATCTCCTCTCGGGTTCGAAGCGGAATGAGAAACGAGTCGAGGCCGAGGAACCAGGCTCGCGAAAGAGAAGGAGAACCGGCGCGGCGCGGCACGGCACGGCGCGCGGAACGGATAGTCGCGTGTTCCGATGATTTACGAATCGGACTCTCGCGTATGAATCATGCGCGGCGTAATAAAGAAATGACGAGGGACTATGTATTACACTGCAAAGGTTTTTCGGCTTTGAAGAGCTCCGGGAACGAGCGATACGGTCGCCGCGATGGACGCGCACCGCTTCGAGCCGAGTCGAGCCGACCCGAGCCGAGCCGTTCGACCGGTATTCGAATTTGCGCGGTGAAAAATGGCCCATCGGGATGGGCGTGTTTCAATCGCATATCGCGAACCGCGCGGCGGATCATTACTGATTAGAAGGTATGGTGGTTGCGCCGCTTTGCCGGAATATTTTTTCACCCGGCCCCACCTTTGCACTTTTTATCTCTCTGAGGGAGGGGTCGGCTTTTGCAGAATATACTTCGCGAAATTGTTTTATGGCGATCTGCTAATCAAATTCAGTTTCTCATTAGATGTTGGCATTTTCTACGTTTGTGCAGAAGATTTCTTCGCCCTGTCCCACCTTTCCATTTTTCATTTCTCTCAGGGTGGTGCCAGCTTTCGCGGAATGCACTTTGCAATATTGTTTTGTGTCGATAATCAGCTTCGATTTTTAATTGGAAGCTGTGTTTGGTGGTTGTGTCGATGTTGCAGAATATTTGTTCACCTGCAGCGATGAGACAGAGTTGTCGAAATTTTTTTTCATTAATTAACTTGTACTAACAAATTTTGTTTTTTCAGGAATGGAGCGAGTTTTCATACCGGTATGTTATTTGCGAGATTGTTCTATCCTAGAGATCAACTTTGATTACTGATTAGAAGCTATGGTGGTCGTGGCGCATTGCCAGAATATTTTTCTACCCAGTGCTACCTTTGTGCATTTCATTTCCATGGGGGTCGGCGCCAGCTTTCACATCGGAATGTACATTTCGAAATTGTTTAGGTAGAAATTGTTACCAGATTTCCATTTCTATTTCTTTTAGAAATGATTACTTGGTAGCACATTCCATTCGAACGCATTACTTCCAAGTAGCCTGTGCCGAATGAATATTAACAGCACGGCAAATGGGCAATAAATATACAAATCCATTATGCTCGTCGTAAAATTAACATTCAGCCGACCGTATTAATTTCTGTAATGATACATATAATCTGCGATCTTATAATTAAAATCGATTCAATCCGTACCATATGGGATATTACTCTTTCTTCGTTAAGTGCTAACGCAGGAACTGAGTAGACATTAAGATTGCGGTCAGTCGAGGGAGGCCGCTTGGGAATTTCCCAACATCCGCGAAAGAATCGACGTTGCCCTCGAATTTCACTTTATAAGCGGTAATCACGTATTCATTACTAGTATGCTGACAGCTTATTATACTACAATGTTTTATTCAAATTTCCCATTACACGTCTGTGCACACCGGGGCAGAATATTTTCGATAGTGAACCTACTTCAATTAACGAGACACAGTCAAGATCTTGGTCGACAAAATTACGAAAGAGTCAAATGAAAAAGGGATAAAAAAAAACGCTTCTCAGAAATAGTTGCACAACTTATACTAGCATACTACTTTACTAATTTATAAAAATGAAGATTGTCTGACATAATTGCAAGACCCCGAAGTCGCCTAGACATCCTTTTCTTAATAATTCTAGCGATTTAAAAATGATAAAACAATATTCTACTGTTTCGCGTTCAGTGCATTTTTGCAATACATTTGAAAAAGAATAAATCTTACAACGCAAACAGAAAGAGAGCAAACGATTGGCAGCATCCGAGAAGATAAAATGGTTGAATTCTCACGGTGAGGAACGTTTGAGTGATGTAGCGCGCGACGATATGAAAAATTGTCGCGTTTTCCGCAGTGAGGTCGAAACGGGAGACTCGAGGGAGGGAAGGGCCATTTAATTGTCCCCTGATATCGCTCTAATATTCCCGCGCGGCAAGGAAACAGGGATGAGGGAACGGCGAAACGTTCCCCGGAGCGTTACTGGCGCGTTTCCACGAGACAAAGCTATCTCGTGTCTATGCCCATATACCGACACAGGCCACGGTAGGTATTCGTATTTGTATACAATAGGGCATCATAATACGTAATCTGCCTAACGTATTCGCGGCCGGAGCTACCTGAACATCTCCCACGTTCGAGGCGTACGTGCTGCGCGCTCTCTCTCCGCCCTCTTCCCCCCGCCCTTTTCATTCTTTCTTTCTTTCTTTCCTCTTCACACTTGTTCGCACGTAGAGAGGCGCGCACGAAGACAAGGCTGCCGACCTTACGCACTTCGGCCACGTGTGAAACAAGCCTCGCCCCGCCACACCGCGCCGCGCCGCGTCGGAGCCAGTACCCATGGACCTCTGCGGTTCCCGATCGGACCCGATTCCATTTATAATTTGCGGAACCCACCGCAAATCAGACACCTCCGACCGCCAATGTGTAAATTTCATTCGGCTCTTATTACTTATGCGCCCTGCTACTTTGGTACACAAAATTGACGTGCCTAACTCCGTTATGACGTCTTTGTAGCAATCTGATATAGAGTCGAACGAAACGTCTAACGCAAGAAATTGATTTTTGTTTCATTGATAAAAATAAATGTCAAAAGGAGTCAAAAGGAACGCTGTGGAAAATGTGCAACTTAATGCTCAATTGAAAGTTTAAATTATAGCGCAGCCCAATCATCGAGAATCATATTAATAGACTTCCTGTTAGCAAGGGTTTCTGGGTGTCTAAAGTTGATGGTGCTAAATATTCCGAGGAACACAGCACTGGTAGAAAAGAACGTTTGCCTAATAACTCAGGCCAATTTAGAGCGTGAATTTCGCGTACGTACGACAGGATTCATAAATATTCCGTTCAGCAGCCGAGAAAGTGTCTCCTGATTGTCCGACGTCGGACATGCCCATAAAAACAGTGGTGGCTACCGACACCATATTCCACGGGCATAAATTAGGCTTATTAAAAACCGTCGGAACAGGTACCGCAGTATACAACAATGGTTCGAATGTTCCCGGGAAAGTTCGCTGACATAATACGCGCAAAAATGAAGGCCGGGTGTACCATAACTCGCGGCTACGTCCATATGTAGCCTCCAGCGGCCAAGTTTCTCTTCATTACAGTGATTCTCCTAGAGCCGCTATCGCCGCATTACAGAGTGCGAGTTATGTACACCGTCGAACGTAAATAAATTATTAGATTGCGGAACTTTATGCATTTATGGCGTGTATGCAAATGCGCGAGATACAAGAGAGCGCGTGTGCATTAACGGAAAGGGTTATACGAGAAATCTGTTAACCGAGGGAACTCTCGTTCGTTCATACAATAGTAAGCTAATCCTTACTGTCTTCAAATAAAAAGAAAAATTTTATTGGCTTATGAATTATCATTGAGCCGGCTGCGAGTTACCGATCCAGGCCTGCGATGGTTTCGCGATTGCAATCGCGGCCCGATGTTTCGACGCGGGAAACGCAGGAATTTGAATTTCCGTGGCGTTAGATCTGGTTTGCCGTGGCGCGGATCCTGGCGAGGACGCGAGGCGGTGTACGAAATGAAACGGGCCGCAGAATAATATCATTGAAATGCGGCTTGTAAATATTGCAAAACGTGAGCACGGCCGCCGTGGCCCCTCCGCGGCCTTAGCTCTGATCCTAGCACCGATGAACCGCTCGCCCTTTTATCTTTTCTTTACGCTGCATTACAAATGCACCTCCCTCGGCCAAATCACGAAACCGCACCGGGACGTCGCGTCGTCGTCCTCGTCCTCGTCCTCGTCCTCCTCCACCTCCTCCTACTGCCCGCCGTCGGTTTCGTGCGACTCCCTTCACAGTTAGCATGATTTTCGCGTTACTGTCAACATTGTTGCGGGAAACCGCTTATTTATGTAATGATATTCGGAGGAAATAATCCATTGTGAAAGTCTCCTCGGTGGGAGCCGGCGAAAATGGAGCGTCGAACGTTCACGACTGCCTGACAAGCGAATTGATGCAATTTCGGTATGACGCAGTCCATGACAAGAGTATTTTTGCATCTGCAATCGTCCGCTATAAACAGGAGAATGCAGTATTTGAGGAGGGCAAGGTTCGCAAAATATGTCTGAACAAATGTTTTAGGAATCATTGATTCTAGACAAAAATTGTCAAGTAAATGGTTATTATTTATCTTGTCGTTATCTGTCCAAAGGATGACTTAGGTTAGAAAAATGGAGGACGGACGATGATCAAAAAATGTATAGAAAAGTAATTTTACGTTGGCAACCGTATAACACTGGACACTTGCGCCAGGAAAAAGAACCCTCCGCGGAGAAAACGAGCAAGAGCCACTGTCTTCTATAATAAATGTCGATATCACAAGTGCAATTCCCCCATAGAGTTCATGGCCGGGAGAAAGTCGCCGTCGAAAGTAGGCAAAAACGTCTATAAATTCTGAATAGCGTGGATCATTAACGAAGCCACCAGCATCGCGAGGAAGCCGCAAAACGGTGCATTATTACTCCCGCAATCGTTCGCGGGCGACTTGGATAAAAGAAAATGACGAAGATCCATGCCGGCGAAAAAACCGTCGATAACTGCACACGCTTTGCTTTGCGATTAAAGAAACGGTAAATCGACGGCTACGGAAGACGCGTCGGATCTCGCAGATCTTCTCAGCGAGATTACAAGAATTTTCCGTTGCGTCGTATCGTCGATAAAGCATCGCGTGAAATCGTGGAATCCCTCTCGATCAATTGACGAAACGCCTCCGAACGGTCGAAAAATATTGTTCCCGGGCGTGCATAAATTGCGCGAGCGTAGCCGGCAGCGTCGTAAATCTCGCGATCGACGAACCAATCGGCTAAATGGACGGGTGAAATACAACGGGGTCTTTCCATTAAAGAGGAAGAAATGATAAAGGCGCTTTATCGTTCGCGGCGCTGCTCGTTAATGGGCCTCTGTTTACCTCCACGTATTTATTAGCGGCCGCGTAATATAATGCCAATTAAAAACGTGCGGCGGGAAAGTAATAAAACGAGCTTCGGCGAAGCGTTCGCGAATTGATCGCGGTAACGAAGTCGTGATTTTCGGGGTTGTAGCCGCCGCACAGTGGGCAATTTGGGCGAAATCGGACTCAAAATCAAAGAACTTTCGACAGAAATGAGGTAGTGCGATGACATTTTTTTTAAATTAAAGCTCAAACTTTGTGGAATATGGGAAAAATAGGTAGATTATTTAATAAAAAAAAATTGCATCGCTCTACCCGATGTCTATTGAAAGTTCTTTGATTTTGAATCCGATTTCGTCCAAATTGCGCACCGCGCGCCGCCGCCGCACCGCCCTCGGAAGCCGAGCAAGCGTCTCTCGCGAATACAAATGATTCGAGATCTGACGGGATCGAGTTTATGTAACGGGAGCCTCGTCCTTGGGCCTGTCCGATATCAGGCGGGAATGGGGTTCTCGAGGTTTGCGCGCACCTTCGAAAAACTAATCCCTGCTTAAGGCCTCTAGGATCGGCTTAGAAGCGGCGAGAAGCAGAGTCGAGCAGCGTCTGTCCGGTAGCCCGGCGGTTAAGTTCATTCTCGACTCTTAACCTCGTTGTTGTCACACGGCTACAGGATCGTAAAACGGTATGGGAACGCGGCCCCGTTCTCGCTGAGAAGCGGACAGAGACGGCCGGATCCGATTTTGCCGAGGGTGGAACGAGGAACGAGCGACCCGAAGGAATTCGAAATGAAGTTCGACTTTACGATCGAGTATATTTCATACGTCGCCTCGGAAGCCGATTAGTGGAAATAACTTAATTCACGGATTCGAGGCCGTTGTATGTTAAAGCCGGCCGAGAAACCCGTGGCGGGGGAAGGAAGCCCGGTTTGTTCCTCTCCCGTAATTCGTGCCACGTTTAGAGACTTATTTATGGTGTACGGAGCCTGCCGACGCAATACTTGGTCAATCGTATTTTATTAGCTGAGGCCCCCTCGGCTCGACCGGTCGATAAACTCGAATTATTCCTCTCTTGGCCCGCCGCTTTTCTTTTCTTTTTCTTTTCTCTTCTACCGGCCTTTTTGGCCAGACGACGACCACAGTCCACGGACTCGTGTTTCAATCACCGTCGTCAAATGCGTTATTAATGTGGTCCCCGCGATTTTCTGCATATCCGTGGATTACTTCGTTATGGAACCCTCTCTTGTGCAAAGTCCCGTGAAAAAGTGTCGGCGATTACATTGTGAATCGGTTATTGGCAGTATTCTTTGTTTCACAATCAGGGAGTTTCCACTTCCGAACTTTGTAATCCCAAGAAAATTACGTTTGGTCTGATTCGAGTAATTTATTTTATTACACACCACCGTGCCATCTTTTCGTTTTATTTACTAACCTATTTAATCAGTTTTACTTAATCGCTTACTAGTCCACGATAGTTGCGATCATTATGTCCAACATAAAACACAATTACGACCACTAGAGCTCGATAAATTTTCCCGTAATTTCTGCAACCCATAAAATGATTAGGGAATTAATATCTAATAATTTATCGTTGATGATCCAGCGGTCCCAGATGGTTGACTATATGGTTTCGAAAGGACAATGGAGATCTTGTATGGATCACCAAAACCTTTCAAAGAATACCTAGACCCTTCGGGGCCGATCTTAGCAAAGGCGATCCACATCTTCAGAACCTGCGGCCCTTTAAGAGTCATCTAAACCCTTCAGGTCTGCGATCCTAAGAGATTCGTTCTTTCAAGTTTCTTTTGGGGCACCAGGATTTGGTTACCGAAGATGACAAAGGGGTGAAGTGTGGTTAGAAATGGTTAAGGGACTCCCCTATTCGGGCACGAATGCCTTCGAACTTGATCCCTTCTCTTATTTCCTAAACAGAATCTATCATTGACTTCATTATTATACGCTCTTAAAAAAGTTACTTTCATATGTAGGAGAACGATCTTCCCTCGAGAGATAGCGATCATATCGGTTTACACGCAATTTTTGTTTACAGACAATTCGGATATTCGACGGCAATAATTGAAGAATTTTAATTCTACTCTCCAAGCTCTATCTTGTTGGACAATTAACCCTCGATAATCAATATATTTCCATTCTAACAAAGTAGCACAATTTAAGAGATGTGCGGAGGGAGTCGATATGGCCGTGGCAAGTAAGAAGCAATAACTAGCAACGTTGATAGGTAGTCGGAGCACTTTCGCGTTGCACAGTGCAGATCCCATTCTCGCGGCCCGTAAACCGAACCAGGAAGGGTTTCTCACGGTAAAAAACGGCCCCAAGAGCGTTTCGTGACGGATATTTCGGACGTATCGATTCTTGCCAGCTAGTTTCGTTGGGGAGGCAACTCTCCGCCTGGATACTACCCGCCTCCATTTCGCCCGAGCTGAATGGAAACGACGCTGAGGAAGATAATCACTCGCGAGCATGTTATTAATTCTTACGATAATCGTTTTCCAGGAACGATTAGGCAGCAACGAGCGCCCGAAGGTGTTGAACGCGGTATTGACGATCACACCTTAAAAACATCGCGTTCCTTTTTCTGTTTCGGTACCGGAAGCGATCACTTTTTAGTCGGACGTGCTTCGAATACCGCCGCACGAGATACCCTCCGCCGAATCGAACCCGAAAGACGTACGGTCGAAATGATTATTTATTCATTCGTCTGTTTCATTCATAGTTTATTCATTCAGTTGATATCGCCTACGGCTCACGAAGGATTCCAAAGATTTAGTAGACTGCGCGTCTTTTTGCGAAATGAAAACTTTTCAAGTCGATTGTGAGAGGCAGAAATCAGGTAAAAGTGGACTTTCTGGTTTGGCGGTATTCTTGAAGCTTTATCATATCTGCGCAGATTTCGCATCTATGCATTTTTGTTATAAATGCATAAAATCCACAATCTATTTATGAGTTTCTGGCAAGACTATATTGCAATTCACTGACGATAAATATCAGATGAAAAGTCTATCTTTGCTCCACTTTTCATTCAGACAATTTGATGTTCCAACTACAAATTGATACATTATCCTAAACTGTTTCATTGTATTATCGAAATTAACTTCTAGGTACGTATTAGATTTCGCGTCATGTACTTTTTTTATTCTTCAGCCTTAAACGCACGGAACCTATTAACATTCCACACTGTGTAAGCACCCGGGAATCTAGGGAATTGACAAGGCACACGGACAATCTGCAATCTTTTCGGCAAGAAAGCGCAATTTGCTAACGGTGTTCGAACGGTCGATCGGTTCGGCGTTCAATCATCGGGGATGAATGATTGTTTCGTCCCGCATTCAGAGCAACCCGTTCGCGTCTGAATAGGCAACAAGTGTTCCCGTCGTCCATTTCTCACCCCAAATTTTTCGCCCCTGCCATTCCAAGCAGGTAGCGAACCGCGACGCGTGAAAACGCTTCGCCGCGGGACCGCTTCGCGCGGTCATCCGGGATTACCTCGTTACGTTAACGAAGCGGCCGCTCAACCTTGACATCATTAGCCGATTGTTCATCTAAGTCCAGTTGGTATTGGCCCGAGAATTTATCTTCGGCGCGCAAGATGTATCGTTCGCCTCTTCCCGGGGCCGTGGCGCGTCTATCATCCGAAGCCGCCGCGGGGATACCGAAAGAAGACGAAGAAGGACGCGTGTCGAGGCTCTGCGGAACAGAGCGAGACGGAGACGGAGGAAAAGAGAGAAAAAGAGAGGAAAAGAGAAAGAAGGAAAGGGAGAGGGTACCGTAACGAGATAGAGGAAGGAGAAAGACGAAAGAGACGGTTGCGAGGGAGAGAGTGTTTCGTTGATCGATCCCGAGATTCCGTGGATACGAGGCGCGATCATCCGCGCGAGCCACGTCCGTTGATTGGTTGGACGAATAATCGAGCCGGTCGGCCAATAAGGGACGTATTTATACCTCTGACGAGGAGAAGACGAGAACGGATTGATGGACAGGTCGGTCGAACCCACGGCCACGCCGTGGTACTAATGAATCCGATTGATCCCGGTGAATCGTATTGTTAATGAATTATATATCGCACCTACCCCGAACGATCTATGCCCCGTTCGCCGGAGGTTTCACGGGTTAGACCGGTATCCATCTCTGTCCGTTCCCCTTCTGTTCTCCCTTGACCCAGACTGATCACTGGATGGGTCCGTCGGGCTGCCTCCCTGTCGCGAAATCGTTTCGGAGTACATGTTCCTCGGGGAACGCAGTCCGCAACTAATCTTTCATTTGCTGCGGATCCGTCGAGAGCTAGCTCCTTTAACCCTTGCCCTCCTTTGTTGGACGGATCGCGAGCTATTGACTTTTCCCACGAAATCAGTCCTCCGTCTTGCCACGATCGAGACGCTGATGCAAACGGTACGATTGCAATCTTTATCTCTTTTTTTCTCCCTCCTCTTTATTCCACGTTACACAATGAATTTCTGTTCCGTTGTAATACTGCTGTGTCCAAAAATATCGTATCGCAACTTTTACTTTACCCAACTTAGCTATTTGTATTAGGTCCGATATAAAGACCAACATTGATCTCAAAGAAGTAGATGTAAAAATATTAAGCGTTAATTGTCTAGTCTACTAGACTCCAGTCTGCCAGCGCTCTTTTCGAGATTCACGTTTTTAAAGTTCGGGGTTTAGAATAAAAATGCAGCATGGAACTAGATGATCCTATTAGTAGCTATTCCAAGCTCCGCGTTTGATCCGGCACAGCCTAGAAAGAGAACATAGCTCGCGCAGCTGTTAATCACGGTAAATTTTCTCTAGGATCACGCGGGCAGCATCGGTTTTAACAGAATCTCGGGCAGACTGAAAAGCAAGGGAGCAAGAACGGGGGTGGCTATGTGCCGCGAGGTGCCGCAGCCTCGTCGAAGGTGCGTCGAACCGGGATGAAAAGCGAATCGGCGTAGTAAAAAAAGAAAAACGCGCAGGTGGGGGGATTAGTCCGCGGGAGGGAAAATGGCCGGCGCCGTTGAATGTATTTGGATTTCGTCCAGACGTAATACTTGCGCTCTCGTGTAATGCCCATCGGGCCGTGTGCTACCCTCGGAGCCGAGCCATCCAACCAACGAACGAACGTACGAACGTACGAACGAACCACCAACCAACCATGCATCCATCCATCCATCCATCCAACCATTCCATCCATATCTCGGCTCGCGGGCCATTCGCACTTTGCCAAGCAATCCTCATTCCCATTTATCACCTCTTCCACGGCTCTCTTCCTTTTCTATCTGTCTGGCCAGGGCCTCTCCCTGTTCTCCTTCTGCGTGTCTCTCTTTTTTTCGCCGAAACCCTTCGACTCCAATTGGTTTCTTTAGCGGTCCTCCTCCCCTCCCCCACGTCTTCGCTCTCTCCTCCCAGAATCGCGTCGTTCCTGCTCGCGCGAACACGCGTCCGCCTAACAACCTCTTCCCTCTTTCTCCGATTCCGTGTCCGCTCCGGACCGGACTCGCGTGTTTTCTTCTTTCTCGGCTACCTCGGGACGGATAGCGACGGAACGAAGGCAGCCAAGCCGGGAAGGAAGGAAGGGCGATCTGAAAGCGGCCCTTTCTCCTTCGCCGAGTAGGCAAAGCCACCGCCGAAAACGACCCGGCTCTCCCGGGATAGTAGACGGAGCTCGCTCGCTCTCGCGCGCTTTATTACACGGCGAACAGACGGCAGACGAACAACCCTACTCGCCACTCGCCTCTACCCTCTCCTGTTGTGTATCTTTCGCGGAACCTCTGATAGTTGCGCTTCGATCCGTTTAATGGCCGCCCCCGTGAATGCAAACTGCCCGAGAGCCAGCCAGCTCCGTTTCCATCCGGCGGGAAGAAACGCTCCTCCTCGACTACGCCGGAGTTGTTAAACAATAAGTTAATCAATCTCTTACCGAGGACCCGAGGAGAGTCTCTTTGCCTGCGTCCGACCGGAGAAACTTCGCGGAGGATCGTGACCGATGCCGATGTAATTTAATTGGGCTCCCACCGCCCCCCATCCCCTCTCTTCAACTTCTTTCCATTGGCTCAATCTTCTTCGCATCGCCGCGACTTCTCGCGACCGTTCGTTTCATGCCTTTGCTCGATTGTGCGAATCTCTAGGAGATGCAGCATGCCCAGACGTTTTGGGATCAAACTTTTAATTACTTTTTCCTGGAAATGTCTACGATTGAAGGGAAACGATTTTTCATCGGCAAAGATGTTCCGCGAGAAGGAAAGCACTCAAGACTGTACCTATCGGTGGGTATTTTATGGCTTTTAAAAATCTCTGGTCCGAGATGATGGTTTCTTAATGAAATTTTCCGTGGCAATGCCATCGTCCATCGTGTACGAACAGATTACCTTTGGCAACCTAGTCTAACAATTTCTTGCGGGATTATCTACCATTTAACCCAATTTTACATCCAATAACTCTTTATGTTCCTATCATTCTGTTACAATTTAATGTACTCGTTTAAAACAAAATTTGGCGAATTTCAACGGAGAATCTTTCGAGCATCTCTTTCATACCGAGTGTCCACAATATAACAAGAATTATCTTTTATTTCAGTCTTGTACTGCGATACGAATCGCAATATCGATCCTAAAATATTGAAGAACCATTGTTGAAGCAAGTGTTAATTCTACCGAGGCAGGGCAGCGTGGTCGGTCAATTCCGCCGGAACCTCGTTTAATATATCACTCTAATATGGCATTATTCCCGGGGCCTTCCGCAATAATCACAGCCGATTATTGTCATGCCGGCCACCTACCGAGTATTAATAAAGCCGAAGAAAGGTGGCAGCAGGTCGCCACGTTAACCCCGACTGCGCGGCTTGACATAGAGGAATCGAGATTTCGGGCTGTCCGAGCCAGCATCGCGTCGGTGGCTGACCCTACCGTAGAGTATCCACGGGGGTGGAGGCTGGGCTCTTTGTCGGGGTCCTTTAGGATCTACGAGGATCCTTCCAGGAAGGCACGAACGAAAGAAAGAATCTTATCTTTTGCGATCGCCGCGTCCGGTCGGCAATCAATACTCTAACTCAATAATGGCTCCGCAGTAGTCTTTGACGTTTTATTACTGTTATTATTTATTGTTAATTCCAGTTCGCCTGGCCGCCTTTGTTATCCAGAACAGGTGGTATAATAACGGCTCGGTCGAACAAGTAATACGGTCGTAACCGGTTTTTTCCACATAGGCTCGGATACTATACTACCCGAGGTGTCACGCATAAAAATCGAATGGAATTGCGATCTTTCGTTCGTGCTTTTCTTTTTGAATAAAATAGACAGGCGTATGGTTAGTCGTGTAATCGGTTAGGCATTTGTTTCTTTTCTCTTGTTCTCTTTCGTTTTATTAATTGATGACGGTTCGGAGGAATCAGGTGCTTTGGATGCAGATCAAACGTTTCGTTATCCACAGGTCGGTGACACGGTCAGTTGACACGTTAATGGAATTGTAAATACAATCGTGCGGTCTATCGTGGTTCTACATTATCTGTGTATATTGTCGATTTTACCGTTACAACAGGGTAAACAACGGAGTCTCGTGTTACCATGCGCGGTGCAATCTAAATGCGCATTGCATATGCATCAATCGATATCACACGGCGTTCAATTAATGTTTTATGTTAATGAGGACCGATTATCGTCGTGGATTATGCACGGCACCGGTGACCGACGGCGTTTTGTCATTATTATTAATTATGTCACTGGCCCTACGTCGTGAGAATGAAATAACTTCCTATCGTAAACACGTCGTCGATAATTATTACTTGACCACCTAGGACCCCGAGGGCGATGATTACCAGCGTAGAAGTCTTGTTGAGGATATCGATAAATTAATCGCGCATGCGCGTATATCAATTAGGCGTAGGATGAATCATTAATTCGCGCGGTACTCGCCGTCCTGACCTCATCGTCGCTTTGCTCCTTTCCGCCTCTGCCCGAGTTCATTTCCATACACGCGAATCTATTCTCATACGACCGGGAACGATCCAACGATCGTTGGAAATGGCACAGTTTATAGATCCAGTATTTCCGGTCTCATCGGATCCTGCAAAATCTACGGAGGGGCAAATTAATTCGAGAAATTAAAGGTGAAACGATTGAAACTCTTTCTTTTCAAGTTACTTTCCAACTAGTTGAATCTTATTCCTCTGAAATCTTTCTTTTCCAAGAACCAACTCGAAAGCAAAGAGGAAATAATTGTACGTGTAACTATCGACAGAACCAATTAACGTTGCACAAAGATCAGCAGTCTAATAACCAGAAATAACCTTATTAACACTAGGCTTACGCAGCACTAAAAATGACTATTTTACATTACTTTACAAAAACAACATGATTGTACATATCAAAATTTGTGGCCATCTTTTTAACAATATATATCCAAAGATGATATATAGCTGCTGAAGCTAGCTGCAATGCTTGCGAAACGTTGGGAAATTTCTTCCTTTAGGACACGTCTTACACCCGAAAGCCTCAACAGACAAAACTGTATGATGCCGGGCCGTGAAAGTCTCAAATCTCTGATTTTACCAAGCACTAAAAACAGGAAGCAAGTTTGGCCATCCTTCCCGCACACCGGCCTCTATCTCTCTTTCTCTCCCTCTAGCAACTTCAGCCCCCGAAACAATTGTCACAATTAGCAGCGGCCGTAACAAAGTCCGTGTCCCCGTGATGAGAAAAAGTCACGCAATCATTGGCGGCGGGCCTCCAGGCCAATTTCTGGAGTTAATCGTCCACTTGATCCGAGAAAACCGTGGCCATTGGAAGTCGATCGGAGCTTTTCCCGGGCGGTGGCCTAGCGATTTCCGGACCGTTTTTGCGGAATATTGTTAATCCTGGCCTTTGTCCGGTGTGATTGTCCAGGACGCGGAAGACGGTGCAGCTACGTGTCTATTGTGATCGGCACGGCGCGTCGGCCACGTAAGGCGAAACGGCTCGCGACTCGCACAAAGTGGATTTGCGCGAGCAGCTCCGCTTCAGTCCGCTCGGCTCCGAACCGCTCCGCACCGCTCCGGCGTGTTACCACTTCGACTCGCCATTGTGATTACGATCCTCGTTCTGCTGGCGCGGCCGAACCGCGAAATTTATCGCCGACGGCGCGGCGCGGCGGAACGCCGCTCGAATATCCAAGGACGTCGTTCCGCGTCACGTTCACGCCGGGCTTTCGACCTGACGCGAATATCCGCGGAACTTTCTTTGAAGCGAGCCAACGCAGAATGAAAGTTCCCGCGATTGTTCCCTAATTGCCTCGAGTCCGCTTCGCGAAAGATTCGCGATTTCCGCCGGCCACTCGTCCCGACGACGACGAAATCGCTTCGACAACGCGAAGCGCCTTGTAAATGTATGACGATCGTCTTCGAATCGCGCAGCTTCCGGGCTTCCGGGGAGATCTAAATTGATTGCGAAAA
Organism: Halictus ligatus; assembly: GCA_028454255.1. NCBI lineage: Eukaryota > Metazoa > Arthropoda > Insecta > Hymenoptera > Halictidae > Halictus > Halictus ligatus. The sequence continues at coordinate 326,672 of CM052131.1, forward strand.
TAGTTGGCAATTGTTCAACGGCCGGCAAGCATTGGTTTTTTAATGGAACTGCGCGACTGGACGTTCGAGCTTTCATTGGCTCGCGTACATATGCAATATTCAGTCATAAAACCCTTTTTAACAATTCATGCACTCCACGCGCATCGATGTGTGCTCTCCTCTGTGTGATCGTTAGTGTCGAGTGCGTTGCAGGGGACGCGTCGCGTCGCGTCGACCGTTGCAAAGTGCGTTTCAGTGCAACTGTTTCGAAGGTTGTTGATCCTGCTGCTTACGATGGTAAATTAAACGTGAAGTTTTCAAATCTGCGGCTTATCAGGCAGCACTGTTATAAAAATTGATTGGCTGGATGAGTAACCTAATTTTTTTTTATGTCGAATACTTTCTCCTATAAAGTTATTAATTCTCAATTGGTCGACTACGAATGGAACACGAGGAACGTCGTGTACCATGAATCTCATCAAACGAATGGTAATGTAGTATACATAATGCCGAGGATTGGCATTACAGTGATAATATTCCGCTATACTATTGTAGTTGCTTGTTCCACGCACTGTTGTTCCGCACAATTGTTAAACATGTGGATAAACACAAGGTCCAACGCAGAGTAATGGCTACACACATATTGATCGAATTGAGTAACCTATTTTTCGAATTGATTTAAAAAATGGCTTAAATGCTAAAAAAAAATGTATATCAAATCGTTGCCATACACACATGAGTATTAAAATGCATCGTAAACCTCCCGACTATTTGCAAAAAGAGAATTGTATAGGAGAACATTTTATACCTTGGCAAGCCCAGGGAGATTTTCTATTAACCCTTAGCACTCGAATGGCGAAAAATATTTCTTACGTTATTAAATTTGTTTGTATTTAATAAATTACTAAACATTTCAGTACTGTACGAGTAAATTGAACCATATTCTAGGTCGGGAAAAATGTTTCGTTTTGGAGTTAAAATGGCTTCGAGTGCAAAAGGTTTAAATTCATCGCTTGGTAATTGTGTTTCTTGCGTCAAGTTTAATAACCACGATGGGAGATCCCGAATCATAAACACGAGGCATTGCAAGTGATTATTCCGAGCCGTTGAAGCCCTGCGTACGGCGATCCGGGTAAATATCAATGGCTATCCGGAGTATATCTAACTCACACGTTTTTCTACTTGTTAGGAGACGCCGCGTAACTCACCGGGTCGAATTAAATGGGACAGTTCTTGAAGTCCGGTGCATTCGATTCAACGTTCCAATCAGCGAGCAACCGGTCTGGTTCTCTCTCTGCGCGAGCCTAATATACTCGCTGTCCGACTGGTCGCTAATAAAACAGCCGGTGAAAGTTTCCCGAGCAGTTTACTTTCCAGTGACACTCGTAACTTCGACTGGTTCGGTTCGCAATAAATACTGTCTCCTTCAATTTCACCGTGAATCCTCGCCGCTCTACCGGATTCGCC